>JAGFMF010011870.1:10505310-10530508 GCA_019455555.1 Galemys pyrenaicus
GCTTTTGGGTTTTGCTGTTGTTCTTTTTCCAGTTCTTTCAGGTGTGAAATTAGGTTGTTTCTTTGTGTTCTTTCTTGTTTCCCAATGTGTGCCTGTATTGCTATATATTTTCCTCTTATAACTGCTTTCGCTGTAGAGGGAAACATTTAGATCAGTCCCTGAAATAATTCTAGTGTACATAAATGATATTTATTGTTGTTATTAGGTATTAAATTCAGAAATGGAGATACAAAAATAGATAAGATGTGACCCTTCTCTTTGTAGCTTGGAGCCAAATGGAAAATGAGACACCCGAAGAAACATTTGTGATTTGTGGGTTGCAGTGCAACAATGTGGTAACACTAGGGTTATGACTTAAAGAAGGAATAGTTAATTCTGGTTGGGTTAGTAATGTAAAAATTTACAGAGTAGGAAGTCATAGAGTAGAATTTGACACTAGGGGCAGAAAGAGGCTGCCATATGAGAGGGGGTGAAGGACTTGCCAGTAGTTAGAATTGTATATACAGTGTTCAACGCATACTGTGTAGTGCATTTTGATACACAGAAGTGGAACAGGGTCTGTCTGTGTTGAAGTGGCCAAAATGTTTAGCATTTAGTGATGCTAAATGGTAAGGTAGATCCATGTAAAAAAAAAAAAATAAAGGTCCAATTTGCAACAATCAGGAGTTTTATCCTCTGCACACTGTAGACCATTGAAAAGGTTTGACTAAAAACTACAAAAAAAGACTCAGATTTACATTTTTAATAGAATGAAAAAAGTAGCAGCTGTGAATAAATTTAAAGTTGATAAGACTGAAAGAACTGGTAGGAAATGAAGAGAGACCTAACTAGGACAGTAACTATGGGAATAGACAGGATGAGAGATAAGGGAGATGGTACAGGCAGACAGATATAATAAGCTGTTATTAATAGGGCTAGAGATTAATTGTTATTTTTGGTACAACTAGGCCCAGTTATTCTAAAGAAGTTTCTGATTTTAATGACTCAATTCATGTACAATTGAAAATTCTTTGCAATTCTCTTCAAATTGTATATAGTCTCGGGCTTTATGTTTTCCAAACAAACTTGGTTTTCCATTTAAAATATAAATATTGGATGAGGAAAATAAAGTTAGCAATAAAGGTTGCAATGGTCATTGTAGCTTAACTTGTATTTGTGATAGCCCATTATCCCTCAAAGGTGTGAGAAAGAACAATTTGGGGATATAGTCAAAAAATGGGAAATTCTGGAGATGTAAGGAAAAATGGGATGGTAATAACAATATGTAAGGATTATATTTATGTGTTAGTGAATTGCTCTATTAGAATATCAGCACTACTTGGAAAGGTGTCAATGTCATCTCATATTTAAACTATTAAGTGCATATTTAAGCTGTGCAAACCACTTGCATTCATTTCATGGCTAATCAATCCAGGATGAAATTGTTTGCCAAAATGTAATGGGATTTTCTCTAACAGCCAGATACTTAAGTCACTAGACACCAGATTATGGGACAAAAAATCAATTCAGCATCCTAGGCAATTATCAGCTTAAACCAATATTGCGTGGAGTACTGGCACATACCCCTCACAGCAGATGTCTTTGTTTTGGACCATTTCGATGATCTCAGTAACTCTAGCATGATAAATTAATGATGCAAATTATTTTTTTCATTTTAATTTTACATTGTAGATAGAGCTATTGGCCTTTAACATAAAATGTTTTCTGTTTTAGCCAGGGCCTAAATTAGAACAGTGTCTGTGGAGAAGGAGAGCAGGTGACATATTCTAGAGCTATTTGGAAGACTTATCTAAAAGTGGGAAGTGGGAGATAACAGAATAAATTCCAGGTTTCTTAAGTGGGTACTTGGCAAATGATGGTACCATTTGCTGTGCTAAGGGAAATAGAAGGAGAGGGAAGATTTAAGAGTAAAATGAATTTTGTTTTAGATTTGATAAATATGAGTATAGTATGAATGTGGGGAAAGTCATTGACTCTTTATGTCTGGAACTGAGGAGACATCTGTGCTGGAGACAAAGATTTGAGAGTCATCAGTGTAAAGTAAGGAGATAGCTTTAGAAGACTCTAAACAATAGAGAATTCTAGGGCATAATAACATGAAAGGAGGAGAGAAGAGCTATGAAGACAGTTACGATGATAAGGGGAAGAGGAAAACCATGACAGATTATTATTCCCTTTAGGGTTATGCGTTTGGCAGATAGAGGGGAGGTAGGAGAGTGAGGAAGCTGAAGGAGAAAAGAATTGGGTGCAGGCACTTGAGACTTTGGAGTGGGTATGCTTTTCTCCAAGGACCATCATTCTAAACACTCTACTTTAGACAGGACTGGAAATTTGAAAATTATACTTCCCAGATTCTCTTACCAATGTAGTTTCAGCTTAGAATCCTTTAATGAGGGCACTGGTATGAGATCAACAAGATATGAGAGAAGTCGTTCTCCTCCAACTGCATCTCTGGGCAAGTACATGAGCATCAGATGGCAGGCATCTGAGCAAATATGCCAAGATTTCCAGACATCTTCCTGGTAATCACCTATTTTGGTGTTGTAGGAGGCTGAAGTCCACAGTAGTGGTTTCTGCAATCTACGCATTTATAAATTTCTTGAATTCCAAGAGAGTCTTCTCTGACCATTGCTCCCTAGACATTTTAGAGACTGTGTGAATCTCTAATTTTCTGTATTAAAACCCCTTTTACTGGATGTGCTTAGAAATCGGTTTCCTTATATGATCTTGGCTAATATAGCCCCCCTATTGTTTATTTAAGCTGAGATGAATTTGTCCATGATCATGTTGGTGCACGTCAGGATTATTATATTGTCAGAATTCTTAGTTGCAAGGAATGTGAAAAAATATAACCAATTTAAAAATAAATGTATTAAAAAGATTTCAGATACTTTGTGGAATTGCTAGGACTAAAGAAGCAAGCTCTGAGAATTACTCTATGCAGTAGTTCAAACTCTACTACATGATAAAATCATGCCGTAGAATCTGGCTGCCACTGCCACTGCTGAACTCAGAGGCCACTATGCCTAACTGATGAAACTGAACCTGTCTGCCTGACACATAAAGGTGGTGGGGAAAATGTGTTCTGACCTCTCAGCTTTCAGAGTGGTAGTTTTTGTTCGTTTGTTTTTGTTTTTAAAGTCTTTTCAAAAATCATTTTGGAGAAAAAAAGTAGGGAAAAATAATACTCATGAATGACCAATGATGCCAAAAAATTTCCGTTTTAGGAGGAATGACTTCCTCAGTTTTTGTTTAATCAATATGAATAAAAAGTGTCTGCTTCTTTACCAGCAAAAAAACTGACCCAATTCAGGGAGAGTAAACAGTACCCAGAAAAGAACTACGCCAAATCAAGTCTAGGAGAACAATAATTCATATGTGAAGAGATGGAACTTCCAAACACAGCCATTGTTTTCCGTCATACATCTTCATCTTGGTGAAGACATGGCCACTGCCCAGGGAACCGGTGGTGGGTCCAGTGTGAAACACCCACACTGTGCCATGACAGTGGATCACAGCCTCCAGATTCATAGCCCTGGAGTGGCGGGTTTCTGCCTTCCACAACTCAGTGGGCTTCATGACGCTATCTTCCATGATTTTCCAATAGTTGTTATAGCTCGACTGGGCCATGCCATCCACCCCTTTTGCCCACAGATGTGACAGACAGCAGAGCTTCAGTGGAGGAATGCTTGAACCACACCTCACATCATCCCTTATTCAGCAGGATCCATTACAGAGCACTGCTTAGTTAGCCAGTCACCTACACCTTCCTCACCAAAAGCACTCACTTCCCAGTTTTTAGAAGGAAGTGAGGCAAAGTGGAGATCATGGAAGTTTCGGCCAGTGTTGACACGTGTCGGATTGATGGGCTGGCCACACTGAAGAGCGGTTCCCCTCTCACATACTGTGGCAGTCTCCCCATGTAACCTCCAGTCAATGTTGCCGTCACCCACAGAAGTTACAGCTGTCACTGACTGCGGCCCACTATCTGGTCATACTGCATGTTGTGTGATTGCAGTCGCATATCAACAGCCACCTTGGTTGCTTCTATAAAATTCCATAATGCCCTGACCAACAGTAATGGTACCATAGCCATCCTGACTGTTCGCTGAGCCTCTTTAGAGCTGTAGTTCTGCCTAGTAAGTCGGAGGAAACTCAGCAAGAGATTCAGAGACTGGGTAGCCTAATCATTGATCAATGTCTTTTTTAATTATCCAGTTCTCTGTGTGTGCTTTAGTTTATATCCTTTTGGATCTTTGGAAAACCTTCTAAATGCTCATGGTCCCCTACTTATCCTTTAAATACAATAGATTCATCCTTAAAAAGTTCTTAGCTGAAAATTTCTGCTTTCTGCTCTGAACGTTCATAACAATTTGTATCTTGTTTGACCTTATTAAATTCTTACTTGTTTTGATTGGTGCTCACAGTTAAGAATACTGAAGTTATAGCATTTTTATGGTCAAGTGAACATTACAGGTCATTTAATCTAAAGTGGCTAGCTTATCAGCTCTTTAAGATCAAGGCCTTACCAATCTTTGTATATTTCACAGTTCCCAGGATACTTGCTTATGGTAGACACGTTAAATTGAATTAAAGGAACCAAACTAAGAATTGTTTGTCCCCATTTCTATTCTTGTCTCCACTTCTATTCACCTCCTTCCCCCTCACCTCTTGTCCTTGATCCCAACCTTTGCTGTGTCCTCGAGGATCTTACTTCACTCTTTTTTCTGCAATTTTCAGCTACCCTCTGTACAGATTCTTGCCCAATGGCCTAAAATATGCACAGTGTCTCATGTTATGAAACAACATTTCTTGGCTATTTTTCCTTCCATCTCCACACTTTTAGAAAATAGTTTATACACAGCCTCCACATTGTGGGTTCATTCTGCCTCTCTTTTCTTTTTCTTAAACTGACTTTTACTGTCCTACCATTAAACTGACTTGTTTCCTCATCAACGTACCTGTGACTTCAATGTCCTGATCGTTTGCCCGCATCCTCTTTGGCCTGGTAGTTTGCCACCAGAAACCACATAACCACTTCTTTCTTTTCTCTGCTGAGACTGCATCCTGATTCCTCTGCTGCCTTTCCTTCCTTTTTGCTTTAGTGAGCATTTGCCAGTTTTCAGCTACTTAGCACTGGACCCCTGTCTGTCTGGGGATATCACTGGGGTGGGACTGGGGAGACAGAGGCAGGCAGAACCCAGGGATGGGTGGAGACTGTTACAATCTTTTCTTCCCTTGCCTTCCATTCTCCTTCCTGTTGCTAAGGTGATGGCACGTGGCCTGTGCCATTTCCAGCAGAGGCTCTAGGCCACCACCGTCAAATTATTTCTGCAGTAGAAGTAGCTCTAAAAGTCTTCTGTCCAGTGCAATCATACAGCACCAGAACTGCTGAGAAGGCAACAAGTCCAGTATCATTTCCCCCAAATCACTCCTGTGACCTGTCTGGTCCTGTCCTGTCTAGCAGTGGCAGATCTCATTTGGTTCCTTCTTGTTTTCTGAATTTGGTTCTTCCCTTCTCCAGCTCTGTGAGCAAGCCCATATTCTTTCTGTGACAGAGTTGGGTTTGGTAACTCGTTTACAACACTCTTGGGTTAGTACATTTTCTTTTCTGTCTATTTCAGCTTCCATACCTTTTTTTTTTTTTTTTTTTGTTAAACTCATCTGCTCCTGGGTGTCAGTCATCAACTTTATGCCAGTTTCTTCCAAATATTTTCCCAAGTTTAACCTCTCCTGAGTTTTAATCTGATCTCACATTTCTGAATATGCACCAATCACAATCATTAGGACTAAAACTTAGACTCACCAACTTTCATCCTCTCTCACCTCTCCAAATTTTCTAATTTTTGCTGAACACCCCAAGCTGTGGATTTTTCAAATTTATGCCATCCTTCACATTACCAAACAAGCAGTACCAAGTTCTTATTATTTTTTCGGACTAGTACTTTTCCTAGCCTTCCTTTTGCTTACACTATCATTACCTTGTAGTTACTTGACCACCTTCCAGTGCTTCATACTGGTACCCACTGAATCAACTGGAGATATATAGTCAGATTAAAATTTCTAAAACACAGTCCTGGTTATAGCATACTCTATTCCTTCATGCATCTTAATGTCCCCAGGTTAAGTTAGTGAAAACTTTAGAACCTGACTTTTGTGAAAAGTTGTTATCATAGAACCGTTTTATTTATTTTTTGTGTGTGAGACTATTAAAATTTTTGTACTTGTTCCTACTACTCAATGTATTTTATATACAATTTCTAATATTATTTTAGGATATTTTTAACCCTTAAGTATCCAAATTTTTGGGGGGTTGGGGGAGAAGTAGAGTTTATTTACTAATTGATGTGACATTGGTTTACAGTACTATATATGATTCAAAGGTATAGACTCATACCTTCTCAGATGCATGTCATGACAGCACACCACAAAGGCAGCCATAGTTCCCCACCATAGTTTACTGTGCTCCTGCCTTCCCTTTCCTGCTTCCCCACCCCCATCATATAGCCTCAATTCCACGATCAAATTTCTTGGTTTGGAACTGGTTTGGTCTTGTCTTACTCTTTGTTCTGTTTCTTATATTCAACATATAAGTGACACCATCCAGTATTTGTTTTTCTCCTTTTGATTTATTTCACTTAGCTTAACCCCTTCCAATTCCATCCATATTGTTACAAATGGAAATTCATTTTATTTTAATAGCTGACTAGTATTCCTGTGTGTGTGTGTGTTTGTGGAGCAACTTTTTCAAATTCACTCCTCTGTCTTTGGGCACTTATATTGTTTCTGTAACTTGGCTATTTTAAGTAGGGCTGCAATGAACATCAGAGGGCATCTATCACTTCAAATTAGTGTTTTTGTGTTCTTCAAATTATAGAAAACAAGGAGTGGAATTTCTGAGTCATATAGAAGATCTATTTTTAATACTTTAAGAAAACTTCATACTGTTTTCCACTGGGGCTTAATCAGTCTATATTCCCACCAACAGTGTAAGAAAGGGTTCCTTTTTGTCCTCCCCAGCACTTGTATCTGGTCTTTTTGATATGAGCCATTCTCACAGGTGTGAGATGATATCTTCTTGTGGTTTTGATTTGCATTTCCCTGATAAGTGATAATGAGCATTTTTTTCATGTGTCTGTTGGCCACCTGTATATCTTCTTTAGAAAAGTGTCTGTTTAGTGCTTCTGCCCATTTTTGATTGGGTTGTTTTACTTTTTGTTGAGTTGCATGAATTCTTTACATAGATATGAGTGCTTTTCAAATATATGATGTGCAAATATTTGTTCCATTTTAATGGGGATCTTTTTGTTTTACTGATAGCTTCTTTTGCTGCACAGAAGCTTTAAGTTTGATGTAGTCCCCTTGGTTTATATTTTCTTTTGTTTCTTTTGCCTTATAGACAAATCCACAAAGACATCACTGAAACCAATGTTGTGGAATATTTTGCCTGTGTTCTCTTCAATGTATTTTATGGTTTTTAGTCTTATATACAAGTTTTTTTTTATACATTTTGAGTTGATTTTTATGTAAGGCAAGAGATGGTGATCTAGTTTCATTTTATTTCTGCATCTGGCTGTCCAGTTTTCCCAACAGCATTTATTGAAGACACCCTCCTTTCTCCAGTGTACACTCTGTTGTCATAGATTAACTGTCCATGGTTGTTCAGATTTACTTCTGGGCACTAGAGTCATTTTAAATGGAGCCCTAACAAAGGAATCGTCTCATATTGTTTGAGTCAAACCACTAACATTCCAAGAAGCCAGCAAAGACAAGACAATCCTGTTTGAAATGACTGATAAGAGTCAACCTTTATCTACATTTATTTTGTGACCTTTCCACCTTACCATTTTATCATGTGACTCCTTCATTTGACTATTACTTTCTTCTACCCTATCTTTTTCTCTTTAAGAAACCCTTCTCCCCCCGATTTTTTTCTCTCTTTTTTTTATTTATATATATTTGACATTAGTTGTGGTCCCCATGGGTTTCCCACCACCATTTCACCAGTGCATCATCACCTCAGTCCCTTATGCTCTTTCTGCCCTCATCCCATCCCCTGCACCGTCCCTCCCCCCCTCCAAGTGTTTTTGATTTGTCCTTGTCTTTTTGTTTTTGTTGTGTTAAGGGTTTTTATTTATTATTATTTTTGTTATTATTCTTTTCCTTGGCCCCTTATTTGTTTCCCTTAAATTCCTCCTAGGAGTGAAACCATCCAGTATATTTCATCCCTCTTGGGTTTTTAACTTTAATCTGTGATCCCCAAATTGCAATTCTTTACTATTCCCAAATGTGCTTTGCCTTTTAAAGTCTTCTCTGAAATTTTATGTTAACATATCAGAAATGGAACCTGGAGTGATCTTCCTTTCAAGTCAGTATCTTCTGGAAATGGGTGGGGCACCCTCTTGAATTGCTTCTATAGACAGACTGCTATCTCATCTAACCATGAGTCCTTTCAATCTCTAAAGTCCTTCTATTGGGTTGAGGTCATGCCTTTATTTGGGATCAGGGAGTAGACTCACTCAAAGGCCAACTCATGGTGAGAGCAATAGCAAGGATGTCCTTCAGCAGTAAATACTCAGATTTTTCTTTGTACTTAGTGTTCATTTCAACTTTCTCTTGCAGATTATATTTGGTTTCATGTACAAAGGTTATGATCCTTGTTCTTGTAAATCTTGCAAATTCTTATCGTGTTAGACTGATGGTACGAAGATTAAAAATTGTAGTGGTCACTCTGAGTCTCTTTTAAACTTCCAGAATTTTTCCTTTGCACTCCAAACTTGAAAATTATGCTTTTAGATGGGACACTTATTCTAATTGACATTTAAAAGCCTCCAAGAAACAAGACTCTAAAATTGTATCCCTCTAGAAAACTGACTGAAGCCAAAAATAACTCAAAGAGGATAAGAAGACTGTGCTGTCTCAATCCATGCTTGTCCTCCTCCTGCTTTACCACCTCCATCCCATCTTTTATGTTGCTTGTCGTAAGAAGGAAAACCGTAATGGTAAGTTGAGAGTTGCCTGCCCTCAGCACAGTTGTTAAAGTCTTTCTTTTGACTGTCTTTGAGAGTGACTCTAGATCTTGAGTCCATGTAGTAATCTGACACTGTCAGAAATATTTTCTGTTCATCTTGCCTGAAACCTGAGAAGCTACATGATGAAACGATCTCTTTAAAATAATAAACCTGGGAAAATTTTGGTATATTGTAATTCAGTATTAAGAGATGCATTGGAATCTTTGTCTTGCAATCTTTTGCAAAACCAGAAATGCAACTCTAGAGGACTATATCCAGAGCCTTTTGTTTTAGGTATTATTTTTACCTGCATATTTTTCTTTTAAATGTAAACTTCAGGAGATAGGAAACAGAAGGGAAAAAAGGGGGGAAGGGAAACCCTTTTAAATTAAAAACACCTATATGACGTCTTCCTCACCTAAATCTAACATACAAATGACTCTGTACCTGATTTGTGTTTAAAGATTAAAATAAAAGCTGTAAGTTTTCTGTTTGCATCTGTCTGAATGTTACCTTTTATAAATGTAATATTTTAACCCTAATGGCATTACCAAAATTCTGAAAATTTTCTATTTAATTAGTTTATTGTAAGTGCTTATATGAGTTATATATAAAACTCAGAAAAAGTAATAGAAACTAACCTAAATGTTTTTCAAGTTAACATGATATAGGGAGATATAGGCAAATGAAAGCCAGTTTAAAATTTGTTTCAATTATAACAGACATATAGTTATCATCATTAAGACACATCTAGGGCCCTCCCTGGTGGTGCAGTGGGTTAAGCAATGCACTATGAAGCAAACTGCAGCCACTGCAACACGAGTTCAATCCCTGCCAACACCCAAGAGGTGACCCACATGGCACAGCAGACCTCTCCTGCCTTGCCCGCTGCTCCCCTCAGCAGTGTATTTCGGTAGATCTGCCTGTTCTGCTCCCCACTCTGTCTCTGATGGATCTTCTCACCCCTCACATCTCTGGTCTCTACCCCAGTGCTTGTATGCATAGATAAATAAAATCTTTAAAAAAAAAAGACATATCTAGCATCATTAAGTATGATGCTTTTATCCTGATTTTATTAATCCAAGTATCCTGATGTTATTCAAGAAGAAAAATAAAATAATGACTGATTTAGTATTTCACAAGTTTTTAATGGAAAATTAAAATGTAATAGCAGTAAATGATTTAAATAGGTGTAAAAGAGATAAGGATTTCTAGGTGAAAGTTTCAGCAAATAGTTTTGTTTTATAATAATGTTTACTTAAATAGTCTGTCAAATATTTTGTTATGTAAAATAGTCATTAACAATGTTTATTCTTCCAACCAGTTAACACAGAATGTCTTTCCATTCTTTGTGTCTTCTTCAATTTCTTTCAACAGTGCCTTTTAGGATTCAGTGTACAGGTCTCTTGTCTGCTTGACTAAATTCACTTCTAGTTGTTTTATTCTGTTTTGATAAAGTTGCAAATTTCATCCATTTTATTGTTTTTTAAATTTCTCTTTCTGCTAGTTTATTGTTTGTGTGTAGATATGCAAGCAACTTTTGCATATTGCTTCTGTAGTCTGCAGTTTTACTATTTTTTTATTATTTCCAATAGTATTTTGGTGGAGGCGTTAGAGTTTCTCTGTATAATATCATGTCATCTGCAGATAGTGACAGTTCTTCTTTTCCAATTTGGATACCTTTGATTTCTTCTTCTTGCTTTGACTAGGATTTAAAAAACTATGTTAAATAATAGTGGTAAGAGTGGACAACTTGTCTTGTTAGTTGTCCTAATCTTAGTTGAAAGTCTTAAGTTTTTCAACATTGAATATGAGCTTAGATATGAGTTTGTCACGTATGGTCTTTATTATGCTATGTTCCATATTGACTCATTTAATGAAAGTTTTTTGTCATAAAGGTATACTTAATTTTATCAAAAGCTTTTTTTCTACACATTTTGAGGTGTCATATAATATTTATACTTCATTTTGTTGACGTGATATGTTTTGTTGCTTGATACGTGGATGTTGAATCATCCCTGAGCCTCTGGAGTAAATCCCATTTGATTGTGATGAATGGTTCTTTTAATGTATTGTGATCATATGTAGAAGCAGAATTACAAATGTAGCAGAACAAATTTCACAACAGCAGTTTAGGCCAAAATACTTTTTGCTTTGAGATTTAAATAATTTATATAACAGTAAAATGGACTTGTGTGACATAAAGTATCTTCATTGATAACTCGCTGAAGATATTAGAATTATCCAGTAGTCTACAGGATACCATAAATTCTTTGTTTAAGACTGAAAATGTAATCATCTGTGGCTATATTTCTGATTTCATTAGAAACTGTGTTTCTCACTGTTATTAGAGCCTTTTTGACACTACCTTTGGATATTATCAACAATCAGATAAAATAAAACTTTGTGAACTAAGATGAGACATTTACATTTCCCTTTACTTAATCCCTTCAGCATTTAGAAACTTGGCATGTATTCTTATTTTCATGGAAATAAAAATCTCTTCTCTTCGTACGATGGACATCAAAATAGATTTCAAAGACCCTACATGGTTAATTGCTGTTCATGCTGTATTTGTGAAAATAACTGGTCAAATTTATGATAACTAAACTTGCAATGCTACCAAATTAGTTCTAATCTGATTACCTTTGATAGAAATGGGGTAACTTATAGAGAAAACATATATTTGCACCTTTGTGTCTATTAGACTCTAGTATTACTAATTGAGTTTTTATTTTTTCCACCTGCAAAGTGGATTGAATACTGAATTCTAGCTTCCTTTAGTGTGCACAGTTGGATTATTTGGGTGTGCCTATTTCATTGTTGACCAATCAGGAACTCAGGAACATGGGGCCATGTCCTTAAATTCTCCACTCACACAATAAAGGATAAAACTAATTGCAAGCATTGCCTGGTATTATCAATACCAACAAGGCAGCCAGATTCGGAAAAAAATTTTCTGTTGGCAATGCATGGATGAATAATACATGATCAAAACTTTATACCTAAAATCTTAGGAAACATTGCTTGATGTATTAGTAAAGCAATAGCCACTCAAGAAAAGGAAATTTTTTGGTTGCTTTGTATGAGTTGTGCTAGATAATAGAATTGCTTGTGATGATATCTTAGTTGAGCAAGGTGGGGTTTTATTCTGTTATAAATATTTCTTGCTATTCTTGGTAAATACCTGTCAAAGTAGATACAAAGTTAGACAAAATGTGGGCTCAGTTTGAATGGTTATATGCAGTGCCCACTGAAACCCCATGGTGCTTGATCTTTTTAGCTGGTTGCCCTCAAGCATTCCTTCACCTCCTGTTTCAGATCTAGTCTCCAATTTGAACTTTGCATTTTATAAAACCTCTGTTTTTCATAACTCAGCATTAGAGGACAACCACTCAGATAATGGTCATTCAACACTTTGAAATGATTACTAAGGATATGAAAGTTCACACAGGATACTTTAAGGATCTGTAGAAAATGCTCACACTTAAAGGAACTTGGCAGGAAGCCTTCCTCTGCTCTGGTGCCTCTAGTACTCAGATGTGCCCAAAAGGTTCCCAAGGAATCCATTTACCCATTTTTGCTGGACATGACATAACAGAACGAGCCTGGTGGTGACAAAAGACATGATACTCCAACATGAGCCTTCCTGGTAAGAAGAGATCAAACACCCAGCATGTGAGGAGCACAGTCTAATGGGTGACCATCAATACTTTCTGTTGCTTGATCAGTGATATTTCCAGAGGAAAACTTGATAAAAGGGAGAAATGCAGAAAGTTGACATCACTGGAGCCATTTTAAATGGAGTCAGGGCAAATCATGCAGAGGAATTGATGGCCTAACAACCAGCATCTCAAGAAGCCTATATGGATGAGACTATCCTGTTTGAAAAATTTGGCAAAAGTGAATATTTATCTAGGTTTTTTTTTTTTTTTGGCATTCCTTCCACCTGACCATTTTACCTAGTGGTTCCTTCACCAGACCATTACTACATGATTAGTTCACCATCCATTACCCCTTCCTTCTTTTCCTCTCTTTAAGAACAACCTCCATCCCCACCTTTCTTCCTCTTCAGAATATGTTTTGTGTTTCTAACAGTATTCCAAACCTGTGTTTCCTGAATTGCAATTCTCTTATTCTCAAACACTTTTTGCCTATTTAAAGGCCTCCTGGTTTTAAGTTAATACCCTCAAGTTACCCACAATTTTATAATCACTGATTTCCCCCTTATTCATCCATATGGGATTTGATTTTTAACATTTTATGAGCCATGATTTGGCTCCATACTTCCCCACCTTCAAGCCTTTACTTAGGGTGTTTTCTTTATGTGGAGCATCTTTCTCTGTACTGTGAGCCGTATGCCCACATCAGTGACAAATAAAAGGCTGTCTCCTCTGTATGGTCCTCTTTATCCCTTTGTGCAGTGCTTCAGAACCTGTGATATTCATGAGTCAACTGGATGTCTTGTTGGAATGCAGAGTCTAATATAGTAGGTCTCAGTGAAGGACTAGGATTCTGCATTTCCAACAAGCTTTTTGTTAAAGCCACATGTCTCTGGGTCATACTTGGAGGTGCAAAGCCCTAGAAGGCAGCATGTTCTTTCAAGCTTAACGTAAGAAACCAGAGAAGAAACTGTGTTCATATACTATAATCTTTTTTTAAAGATTTATTTATTTATGTATACAAGAGCTGGGGTGCAGGCCAGAGGTGTTGGGTGGGGTGAGAGTTTTCATCAGAGAGAAAGTGGGGAGAAGAACAGGCAGATTTACTGAAATACACTGCTGAGGAGAGCTGTGGGCAAGGCAGGAGAGGTCTGTTGTGCCATGTGGGTCACTTCCTTGGCTGGAGATAGAACTTGTGCTGCAATGGTTGTGGATAGCTTCATAGTGCTTCACCTTAACCCCTTGCACCACCAGAAAGGCCCCATAAAATATAATCTTTAAAGAACCAATTTTGTTTCCACACAAACAGGAATTGGGATTCTCTCAATCATTATTTTGTTGAATACAATCATTCCATCAACTTATTTCAATTGACATAAATATGTCTCTGGTATTACTTCATTTTCTTTCCCGTCCCACGATTACTCCCACTTCATAGTTTAAGTGGATTTGACATGGAAAATGTGTGGAATGAAGAGTGTACCTCTGCTGAGCAAAGGATGGCCAGCATGTTTAAACTGAATCACTGAAACTTCTGTAAAGCTAAGTAGTATGAAAGTATGTTTTGTAGCTCACAGAATTGTGTCAGAGACCACAGAGCAAAAACAATGCCAAAATTATATGAGGGGATGCCATGACCACACCTTTGGGGCAGAAACTCTGCAGTTCATATTTACTTGACAGTGTTTCTGGAACTGTGGTCATACTCTTTCTAGCTTCTGTCCTCTTTCCTTACCACTGCTCTCACCACAATGGATTCTATGCAAGGCCTGCTTCTTCTGTTTGTATAAACTTCCAGTGTGTAACAAATTACCATGAACAGGATGACTACAATTCTGTAGATCAAAGTTCAAAGTCAGTTTTATTAGACAGAAATCAGAGAAAGTGTTGGAGGCCATGTGCTCCCTCTGGAGGCTCTAGGAGAGATCTGTTCCTGTCTTTCAGGTTCTGATGGTTGCTGGTATTCTCTGCTTATGGCTATGTACCTCCAAATGTCAAGGCCAACATCTTCAAATATAGATCTACTCTGTGATCACATTGTTGTCTCCTCCGAGTGTATGGCAAATCTCCCTCTGTTCTCATCTTTTAAATATACATGTGATTTCTTATAAGGCCTATCTGGATGATGCATGATACCCTTAATTTAATCACATCTGCAAATATTTAGCATGTAAGGTAACATTCACAGGTTCTAGGAGATAGGACATGTCTTTGGGAACTATTAGCCTACTGCAGTGATATTTACTTCTAAATTGAAGTGCCATTTGTGCACATCTCATAGATGGAGATTGGTCATGAGAGCCTTCTTGAGCTGCAAGGGAGGCTGGGAAGTGAGCTTGTTATGATAGGCGTTCAAAGAAGATGCATGGCTAAAGTAGATGCCATATATCAACTAAAATAGCCTCCTAAGTGTCATAAAAATGAACTTGGTGTCAGAGACTTTAAACTGACAAAAGATACTTAAGAATGAACCTTTTGGGTACCAAGTTTTAAGCCATTCAACTTTTGACAAGGAAAACCACCAATCTAGGAAATGATTTTTCTTTACCTTGGGAAAGGATATTACAAAAACAAAGCAAAAACATTAAGAACAGCTTTAAGGCTGTGTTCTTGTTTTGATTATAGGAAACATCTTCCCCTGAACCCTGATATGAGCTATCCAGTTAGATCTTACATTTCATTAAGAGTGACACTGGGTTATAACATCATGGAAAATTCCATTTCTTGTCTGATTTGATGTATATTATTCCTGTGTGGCTTAAGATTGTCTAATATATTAATGACAATAAGGACTTGGGCAATAAGCGGTAAGCAACTTCTGTTTCTTCTTCATGTGACATGTGATTTTCAAACAAACCTCCTTGTACCTCCCCTCTTTATCCCAAAGCACATGTGTGCCTCTAAGTCAGTAATTAATTTTTCCAGATCCTCTCACATGTATACCTGCAAGAAATGATGATAGCAACTCATGTATTTTTAACCACACCATTAAAAAATAAAATTTGTTAAGACATGACAACATTTAATAATGTTATTGTGATAAGAGGCATCTTATGGGTTACATGGTGCCCAAATTACTTTGGTAGGAACATTATAGTTCTATACTTTGGGGGAGAAAACAATATAAATGTTATTGAGATGAGTACGTAAGCAACTATATAGATGTCAGTGTAAATACATCTCAGGCTTTTCTGTGTAAATAATCTTCTGAGAGCATTACTTTTATTGCTGACACTTTGCTGCAGATTTCTAAGACACACTTAGAATTCAATTTGTTCCCTTGAGCATTTTTGTGAATCTGGCTGCATACTAAACATTTTGTTTTAGAAGACCCAGAATCAAAGCAGAAACAAATTAAAGTTATAGATGGAGAAAAATATTTTTTTTCTTTATCCTGGGAGGCTTCCCATTTCGTTGTTGTGAGACTTTACTCAGGAAGGAACTGTACCATTAGATCTGACTGACAATAATGTCAGTTTCCCCAAACACTAGTTGAAAGTTTGGGGCAAATTCTTGACCCTTTCTGGCACACTGTTTCTCATTATAAGATGAGAATAATAACCATGTCACCTTCCTACTTTCCAGTACTAGTTACTTTCTCCTTTTGTAAGTATGATTGACATTTATAAAAGTGTATTTTAGTGCTCTTCCCTCCCTTGGGGTCTAGAATGTTTTGTGATACCAAATACTCACAAAATGTCCTCCTCTCTTTTGTTCACGACCTCCCTGATTTGATATGACCTTTTTGGTGGTGGAGGGAGGAAGGATGAAGGAGAACTGGAGAGGTTTTTGGGAGCATCCGTGTATAAATTAATATTTCTGCTTCAGCATAATGTTGGTATTTGATCAAACATAAAAAGCTTCAAGCTTTTAATGTCCTGCTGACACCAGTATCAACAAAGCATTGAAGCGGAAGCTTTCTGGCGACTGATTAGAGGGAGATTTTATTTCACTAGCTTTAAGACTAAGTATACCTTTTAGTAGATCTTTCTCAAGGATAAGCTACATCATGCATTATAAATCAAATTCAAGAGCTTTAATAAAGAACCCTTGATAATTTGGTAATATATTATCACTATGTTTGGGAAAGGCAATAAATGACTGCTTTTTATAGTGCAATTTAAAATAATAATATGGATCACAGTTGTGTTCAGTCATGAAAGTATAATTTAATAGTTTGTGATTAGAATAATCTTTTTTCTCTTGACAGTGTCCACTCTTATTTTAGCCCAAGAATAGCTTACTTGGGAATGATTTACTGTGCTTGCTTTTAGAGTCTAGTAGGGCTGAACATGTGTTTAATTGGAATTTTTCATTGTTGTCTTGGAAAAATTTCAAACAAAGATGAAATTGAATGCAGGAGAATAAAGACTGCTAAAAAGTGACCCATACTAATATCAAAAGTATGCCCCATGTTTGTATACTTGCTGTATCAGTACAACCAGTCTAGAAGTGGGTGGATCATGAGAAATCTAACTGAAGAGAATGTGATGAGATATGGGAAGATTAAGGGGAACCCAAGGAACAGTGAGATACCCAAGAGCTCAATGGTTTTACCACTCCAGGCCTAAAGAGAAATGCTGTTTTGCTGTTCCTGGGTCTAGAAAATGCTATGGTTGTGGGGAAAGGAGAAAGAGGGCATTACTGTGATCTTGTTGGAGGAATGTAGTCACTGTTAGCTTACAGGAAGGCAAAGAGAGGTAGAGGGATTAAAACCCCTAACCTTTGTTTTTCCCTCTTTTGGATCTCCTTTCAGAATCTCCCATTGGGCTGGACCCATCAAAGATAGAGGATAAGGAATTTTAAGAGAGATAGTCTGGAGGACAGAGTAGGGTGAAGATGGATAGAGCATGGATTTGGAGGCGTGTCCAGCAGACACGTGAGACTAGAAGTGAGGAACAGTGAACAAAACTAATGCTAAAATACTTTGCATTTATCTTTGACATATTTGTGACCAGTTAGAATCTAAACTCAGTCATCTTCTAGTTCCCATTTTTCTGCTTTCTAATCATTTCTCTTTTAAAGTTCTCTTTTCCCCCCTCAGTTTATGTGATTCTCAGAACTGTTCATTGTACAACTTTTTATCAGGTTGGAATGTAACTCACTAACTTTTGACAAGAATATACTGGTCTCTAGGAACTTGGTACTGAACAGAAATAACCCAGTTCCTGCTACTATATAGGTCTGCAGGGGAAAATCTTGTCATTCAGAAGATTTATCTAACCAAAAAAGAAAGAAAGAAAGAAAAAAGAAAAAGCAAATGAGTAACTTTTAAATTATATATCAGGTATTCTGTGTAGCTCCTATGGGGTTGCTGCTATCACCTCCTGAACTACCGTCATTTAGCTCCTCACTGTAAGAGTTCTCCTTTAGGGTAGTTTTCCTGTCCTGCAGACAGAATTTCAACTCTGTCTCACTTTCCTAGGTGTCTGAGTTAGCTGAGAAGCCTCTTAACTTTCTCTGATTTCATGGCTCAATAGCAGGGCTTCTTTCATTGTCCTTCCTATCTTCAGAATCACTACTGAAAATTTCTTGTAGTGCTTTAGGGTCAGTCCAGCTGTAGACAATTCAGACTTCTGAGAGAGAGCTTGAAACTGGGAATCATGCCATTAGGTTCTGATTTTAACTTTGCCGCAAATTAGGCATATAGTTCTAAGTCTTGCTTTTGTTACCTGGAAAATAGGGTGCATGATATCTATGCATGATACTTCAAATAATAACATGAAATAAATAGAATGAGAGCCAGTGGAAGATGCCCAGCTCTTTTCCCAGGAATTGGAGGCTCAGTGGAAATGGTTTGGACCTTGAAGAACACAATTGTGTTCTTAGACCTGATTCTTGATTTTAATCCACAGAAACTCACTCTCGTGCAGAACCAGGGGATGCCATATCATGACTTAACCTAAGTGAACACCCATAAAGGCTGAGGTAGAGCCCATGTCAATTTATGATTGTTCTGCCATATAGGTAAGCAGCATGCACTTGTTATTTAATCACTGTACTTGAACAGGTTCTTAGTCTAGACCGCCTTTCAGTGAGATCACTCATACTTGGACATCTCATCAGCATCATTCTGGGATCAGCACTGCTCTACTGAAATAGCACAGGAGACTGAAGTACTATCACAATGTCAATGCATTAATTTGTAATTTGGGTTTTAGGACAAAAGTAGTTACATAACCAACCTCTTCTCACAAACTGCATGGAAAACTTAATCACATTTATTTTATAATAATTGATCACACTTCTAGAGGCCTAATATACTCAAAATGTGGGACATCATCAGATAGTCTCTTGACACTTGGTACACAGAGAACCCAAGTCATATCTAGAGATTTTTGGTGAGCATGGAAATAGAGTGAAGGAAGTTACACTTAAAACGCAGGTTAAGCTGCTATAGTAGTGTACCCATTTCACCCAGTGATACCCTAGGAACCCTAAAATCCTTTGGTCATACCCCTAGGAACCTTGCTATTAGAAATGGAAATATACTGTCCAATACCCAAGCCTTTTTCCCTCAGAGCTGCTGAGGATATCTGTCTGAGCCTGCTCCCATAGGGCATGGACTCCCCTACACATCTCTTCCTCCATTTTGTTTTCTTTGCTCACACATGTTTAATCAAGTTACAGTCTAGACAGGTGGCCTGAGGAGTTCTTTTTTCCCTTATTGATGATTGGCTTATTTATACTCAGATCTATTCATTGTGGATTTCAGAGTTAAGTTTTGAGAGAAATTCTCACACTTTCTATGCCTGGAGAAAAGCTCAAATACTAAAAGCTGAAGAAGTTTAAAACTTCACTGTCCTGCTAAATCAGCTAAGCCTTCTGTGAAATATACTTGGTATTCATGTGATGGCAAGGCTGCTGCAGCAGCCATTTTCCTTGTATGTTTAATGTGAGTTGGTTATGATTGTTCTGATATTTACCATGGTAATTGTACTAGGTATTGTAAATTTCTAGTTAAAATAAAACATAAGATGAGTAAGAGAAGAGACTAAGCAAAACAATTTGCAAAGACTCAATGAAAGTGATTAGCCAAAAATTTTTTTGAGCAAGCAAATTATAGATATTAGGGAATATTACAAGAATGTAGGGCTTTGTCCTAAGATTTGACTACAGCTATCTTAATGTTTTTTTTTTTTTTCCACTGAAGACACTGAAATGAGAGATTGTGCACAAAAGTTTATGGATATTCTTTATGCATGAAACCAACAGGAAGCTATAAAAAATGAATGATATTATCCTTATGCACAAATGTGGGTAATGTATATTTATGCATCCTAATAGAAAATAAAATGTATAAGCTATGTATATATTTATTGATTTTTATGATTCCTTGCTTTAACTGATATTTTTAATTCCTAGACTAGAGTCCCACTTGAGTCAGCTAAGCGTGCTTCAAATGCAGTATGAGTAATGATAATGACAATATGATAATTATAATGGCTAACATGCATGAACGTACATTTTTAGCTATGCAATTTATTATTGAAGTGTAGCATTAAACTTATTAATCTGCAGTTACAGATGATTTTAGTGTAAAGCAATACATAAACAAGTAGGCCTGCTTACCTCTCTTCTCTTTAAACTTTCCTTGTGACGTGTGTAAGTCGCAGTATCAATTTCAGGGCGTTTCTAAGAACGGAGTCACCAAGCTTTCTGACCTTCTCTACCACTAGGAGGCGCTGCTTCTTAGGTATGCGCTTCTTGCTGGGTAGTGTGCAGGGATTGATGCGCCATTGCACCTCTTGATGTTATCTGTAGTAAACCAGAGTAAAACCATTTCTAGTCTGTCTTGAGGAGTTAGTTCTTGCTTAAGGGCTACGTGTGCCACGGGTCAAAACTACACGTATTCAGGCATGCTCAGGCTTGAACACGTTTCTTACTTGTCTCTAGAGAAGGGCATTTTGACATACCAGGTAACACTTCCTGTTATATGTCGCCCACTCCTTTCAGAGTTTTCCTTTGTACTGCCTTCTGGTTTTGGGTCTCTTTCACTCCCATCCCCCCATCCCCATATCAATAGGGGCAACAGATCTGCTAATTTCTATATCTTTAATTTGGTTTTCAGCTCCTAGCACTACCTTCTGAAAAGTTAAAAGGTAAAGTTAAATAACCTCCTGATGACTTGACCTCATAAATTGGGTCTGAAAAAGCTCAAGTTAATTCACAATAATCAACATAATTTAACCACAATTTCAGGGTAGGGGGTGACAAACAGGAACATATTAAAGTAGCCCTTTAATAATTTGCCATATTAAATTCAACATATATTTGAAATATATAAATGCCTGAATTTAATGTGAATGAGGTAGTTAATAAGAGAAGGAAATGGAAAATGGTATTTTATATCTTAAAAATCAATTTCCATTATTAAATAGAAGGACAGGAAACAATGAAATAGCATAAATCAGGGTGTCTTTTTATTTCCTTGGAAAAAAATGGTATTTCTACTCATAATTACAAGAAATGGATGACAATATTTTAAATGTGTTAACTTTGGCCCATCATACTCACTTCATGGTGTGAAGAAAACAGCCCTTCAATGATTTTTTTCCCCTTAATTTGTTCTAAATTACAGCAAAGTGCTCTGTAAGAAGGGAGTGCTTGTGTTAATTAACTCTGAGTAAAGAAGGTCACTGGTATACATAGGACTCATTTTGTGGTTTTAGTTATAGATTTTTCTCCCGCAATTAGAAATTCTTCATTAGGCATTATAAGTGCATGTAGATTTTTACCTTTTAATCTAGCATTTAAGATTTAAATGCAAAATCGATTTTTCTGTAAAAATTACAAATCAACAATAGTAGTAGAATTTACTTAAGAAATGCTGTGATTTCACATATTTATGTGTGTTCTAAAGTATTCACCTTTTATCTAAGCCTGAATATTAATAGGTAAATTTTATTTTTGTAGGGCAACTGCAATTTTATTCTTATTTTTCTTATTTATCAAAGACATGTTGGTTTATAACACTGCATATGATCCAGAGGTATAACTTCATACCTCTTCAGATGTGTATTACCGTACTATATCCATCACCAAGGTACCCAGAGTCTTTCACCATAGTCCATGGGGTTTCCTTCTCCCTTTATTCTCCACTCTCTCCATCCTCTTCTGGTATTCTCAGTTGTATAGTGAGACTTCTAGGGTCCATTGGCTTTGTTTGTTTGTTTTTTTCCTGACCCTTTGTTTTGTTTCTCCTTATTACTCAACAGGTGAGTGAAACCATCCAGTATTTGTCTTCTTCCTTCTGACTTATTTTGCTTGGCATAATCCTCTCCAGTTCTATCCATATTGCTACAAATGGCAAGAGTTCATCTTTTTAAATAACTGAATAGTAATAGCTGCATTTTAAAAACTGAATACATTATTAACTACAAATTTTACAACATACTAAAATATGTATTTTTAAAGTCATTTTATTTTGAACTGTAAATATCAAAGATAATTCCTAAATGCTATAAGTCCTTGTAAGTAATCCAAGTAACAAAAGTTCTATCATTAGGCTTTTGCGAAACAGCTGAGTCAATATTTCTAAAATATATATAAAGTAAAAATTTTCATTTCTAATATCAGTTATAAAGTTTTAAGTTTTTGAATGTTAGTCATGATTTTTATGTCTAAGAATTATGAGACCCAAAGTATGTGTTATATATAGTCTTCACATAATATAAATTTTAAACTGAAATTGTTTACATAAGTTAATATTCGAATGCCATGGTCTGATCACCAATGTATATGTACTTCATCCAAAAATACTCCATTAATAACTAGGAATAACTATAAACATAGTGACTGCAAGTGAATTCAACCACAGTAAAAAGGTAATCATTCTTTGATTACCACTTTCTGAGGATTCAAATTAGTAGGTAAACCTAGTCCATCATTTCTTTGTTGTTGACCCCAAATTTAAAATGTTCTTTCTGTTTTGAAAAATATATTGAAGAAAGCAGTTTCTTCTAAAATCTATCATTTCGTAAGGTAGCACTCTCTCTGTTCAGCCTCTTACTTAATCTGACAAAACTAGTCAGTATCCTTTCTTTGTCTGATTCTGTTCAAATTTTATTACACTTATTATTTTCATGTTCCTCATCCCCTGAGACAAAGGCCCATGAGAGCAGAGATGGGGTTTTATTCATATTTCCGACTGCAGAAAGTAGGAACCTGTCTGGGCCACAGTAGGTAGTTTAAATAAATATTTACTGATCCTAATTACTTATTGATACTCTGTAAATGTTGCCCAAATGTAATAGTGCTTGCTAACACATGTCAAAGTATGTTAACTTTCCCATTTAGGTTTTTATCCTCTAAATCAGGGATCAGCAAAGTTTTTCCTTTACAAGGCCAGATGGTAAATATTGTACACTTTGCTGTCCATTTAGTCTATGTTGCAACCACTCAGCTCTGTCATTGTTGCCGAGTTGAGTATTCACAGTGCATGAATGCAGAAATGAATGAGGGTGGCAGTGTTCCAATAACTTCATTTACAAAAGGAGGCAGCAGCTGGATTTGCACTTGCCAATCCCGTCTAAATCATTGTTTTGAGAGATGGAGGAAGAGAGAATAAAGATTCCAACTGTGTATCACAATAATTACTATAGTCAAAGTTTTGTATAAATGTTAGCAGTAAGAATTATGATAGATGTACATTTTTGAAATATCTCTCAATTTTTGTTCCCTAGGAACAAAGAAGAAAGAATAAATGATAAATAGAAAAAACAGGTGGTCATGAAAATTAAATACGGTCCTGTGACAGAGAAAAACTGGGGGGAATCTCAGGGCATCTCGAGTGTGCACATTTTAATTATTAAACCCAGTGAGTCTCTTTCCCCTTCTATACTCTGTTTACCAAAAAGACTAAGTAGTGATGTTGTAGTGGATAAGCAGGAGTATGAGAATGAGGAGTGCTGATGAGATAGGGGAAATGAAAGAAGAGTGTGGAGAAAAGAGAACAAATAAACATGGTTGACAGTTAAGACATATGTTGGACCAAATCTTCCAGCTGGTGGACTGTTATGCAGATTGAAGTAAAGCTAGGTTTTGCTTGCTTTTCACTTGGATCAGGAGAGAAAGACTGTCATAAACAGTCATCCTTTTATTTACTTTTTTGCTTTCATACTCTTGAGATTTGAAAAGAATGTATATTCCTTCACACATTTCTAAGTTGGCATCTAAAAATTTTTTATAATTAGGATACAAAATTTTCAGCATATAATTTTTTTAAAAGTCTTGTCACTCTTTTAATGTATCCAATGAAATCTATTAACAGATTTTTAACTTTCTATTTGGAATGATTTTAGATTTACAGAATAATAGTAGAGAGGGGAATTCCTGTACACCATTGCCCCAGCTTCCTCTAATGGTACATTTCACACAATCATACTATAGCCATCAAAGCTAAGAAATGGATACTGGTGTGATAGTCTTAACTAAGCTGTAAACTTTATTCTAATTTCACACTTTAACATGATGTTCATTTTTTGTTCCAAGATTCAATTCAAGATTCCATCTTATAGTTTGTTGTCATGTCTCCTTTTTCTTCTCCAATTTATGGCATTTCTACATTATTTCCTTATCTTTCATTATCTGGACACTTTTGAGAGTGTCAGTTATTTGTAGAATGAATGTTTCTCAATTTGGGTTTGTCTGATTTTTCAAATAAAATTGAAATGATGTAATATTGAGGAGGATGCCAAATAAGTATCCTTCCCAGAGCACCAAACCAGGAGCTAGATGGCACTTATAACACTTATTACTGTTTATATTAACTTTGATCACATGATTAAAGATATTTCTCCACTGTAAAGTTAGTTGTTCCTCTATGTAGTTAGTGACTATCTCGAGGAGATGCTTTAGTGTTTATGCAAATTTCTTTTTTCTTCTCAAATATGTGCCCACTAATTTTAGCACTCACTGGTGGATCTTGCTTACGGCAATTACTGTTGTGTTTGCCTAATGATAATTGTTGTTTCTCTCATTCCGTCTACATTTATTAATTGGAATTCTTCTGCAAAAAAGAAATATTGCTTCCCACTAATTTACTAATTGATTTGTTAAACTATTTATTTCAATATAGACTCATAGATGTTTATTCTATGGGTAATAATACTATAATTTTTTTTTTTGCTCAAATTATTCCAACTTTGCCATTGGGAACTCCTTCAGGTTGGAGCATTTTAAAACTTCTATCACCAGAGGTTATTCCAGTTTCATTTTGTATTTTTCTACCCAGACCTGAAATCGACCACCTGGCCAAAGAGCCTAGATCCATTGTTTTTTTTTTTTTTTTTTTCAGTGTTACAATTTCCNTTTTTTTTTTTTTTTTTTTTTTTCAGTGTTACAATTTCCTTTTTTTTTTTTTTTAGGAGAAAATAACATATGTACAAATGTACTTGTATTTTTTTAATCATTTCTGTTTATGCATTTTCTTTTTTTTTTCATTTTTTTATTAAAATATTTTAAAATTTACATATACTTGCCATTAATTGTAATCCCCATGTATTCCCCATCACCATCTCACCA
>JAGFMF010011870.1:10535247-10643624 GCA_019455555.1 Galemys pyrenaicus
AATATACCAAAAACAGAGAACAAGGCAGAAACTAAACAGGAAGAAAAAGGAAAGGGAAAGAGAGAGAATGAAGAAGAAATAGACCAATAGGAATAACTTCCTCCTCTCCAGCTCCGGCCGCAGGGGCAGTAACAGTGGCCACGCCCCGGCCTGCTGCCATGGCTAACACCACGAGGGCTCCCCCGAAACTTGAAAATGGTATGGGGTCGAGGTCGGGTGCGAGCTGGCAGAAATTCGCGATCCGATGCTGAACTACGTGAGGGACCCAGTGCCGGTTCCCAGGCTCCGCCGGAAGCCGAGCCTAGATCCTTTGACTGGAGATATCAGAACAATTTGAATACTGTCACAACCCGTTTAAAAGTACAAATTCACACAAATAGCAGTCAGAGGTTTCACCTTGTTTCCTTTTCTTCTTTGTGTTTTATTTCCATACCAGTGTCCCCAAAGAATTTTGCCCTAAAGTAATATGTTTTTATTCTTGAAAATATTTTGTCTATTGCCCTGTCATGTTGTCTTCATTAAAAATATGTATACAAATTAAAGTTATTTAAAATATTTTCCGGTAAACATAGGCTCTACATGTTATACATTTCCTTTTATATTGAGAAGTCATCCATTTTTAGTAAACAGTTGATCAGAACAACATAAATATAATTATAGCAGTTAATAAATAATTAGTATATATCAAATGTGTTAGTAAGGCATCTCTTAATAAAATGGATGTACTATAAATAACTTTAATTAATCTTAATTTAAAATCACTAGATTGAGTCCTTTATATACATATACATTTTGCTGAGAAATTGCTAGGGGTTATAGGTGCTCATCACAGTCACTTATCCTCTTAGTCCTGTGTACACTGGGAGACCTCCCAGACTTCCTTGCAATTAGGCTGAATAATGTTACTAGTTCTGGCCATTGATATGTAATATACTATGTATTGCTTCAGGACCCAGGCACTTTAGAATATTCTCCTTTTTGCTGACATAGGATCAATGGAAACTCCATGTGTCAGAAATTGGAACATGCAGCCTGGATCTATGAATCATTGCTAGGAAGTGAGCTACTCTGAAGATTTGGTAGAACCATAACAGACTTTGCATGATAAAGAATTTAACTTCTGAGTTTTTTTCTAAACCATTGATATGAAAGAGTTTGTTTCCACAGCATCCTCTAACCTATTAATGACTGATAAGGAAACTTTGTTCATATAAATAAATGGATGGGAATGAAAGAAGTTTGTTATGGCAATATAACTCCATTATTTGAATTCCTTTTTCACATGTGCCCAAATCACATTGCTCCTACATTAAAAATCATTTTTCATCATCCATCTACTGACATCTTAATTATGTCCTCCTTGAGTTGTGCTTAAAGCAAAGAACTGAAAACACTTGACTTGCCAAATGATTTGTTACAATGATTTATTTGGTTAATTTCCAAGAAATAAAATTAAAAGACTAATGGCTAAATTAATGACTATTACTAATACCTGTTATTCTTTCATTTAAAGGCACCTTATTTAACCCAACATACAAAGTAAGATGGGGAAAGTGAAATTTGCTTATTTTATTATTTCTTGTCAATACCATTTTTTCTATTAAAATGTTTCTATCTTAATATGTGCTTAAATATAAAACTAGAATTGTAGATTTAGTTCATCTAGTTAATATAACTTAACTGGAAAAGCCAATCCTCACAATCAAGCCAATGAGCCAAATATGACAACATTCAGAGAATCTGATTTTATTTTTCAATTAAAAAAAAAGCATGCTATTTTAGAAAAGCATGATAGATAAAGTAGAGACTTTCCAGGAGCTTTTTGTTTGGATAAAGTAAGATGTCAGCTTGTCTTCAATACCCACACTCTTGCTTTGTTTTCCCAGGTTTTCTCTGAAGGAATACATGCTCTGAAAATAGTCAGGGACTGGATGAGAAATTCTCCAAAGAAGGTAGGTATCGTTCCAGCTGTTCCACTATACAATCCCTATCAATTCACAATATCCCAATGTGGAACAAAATAACCCATTTCTAACTCATCATTTCATCTTTAACAGAAAAATGTATGAATCACAGGAAAAAAAACATAAGTCTGTACACTGGTTTTATAATTCATTTATTAAAATAAGCTTTACTGACATCATTTTTAATTCTTTTTCTTCATTTGGTGCCATTGAGGATTTTTCCAAAGTAAGGCATCTTAATAAGATTTGGAGTTGAAAGCCATGTCTCTTTCTCTCTCTCCCTCTTCCCCTCTCTTTTTAAAGATAGAGAAAGCCATTTGAACAAAGAAGAGGAGGAAAGAAGAATCAGCATGACACCTTGATCTAAGTGGAGTTCTTAGGTAAGGTCTAAGAAAGCATATCTATGCAGGTTAAAGATTTTAGAAACAGAGCTCCTTAAAAATATCTGTGCCCCTAAATCCCTTTGAAATCTTTATGCACCCTCATGGCACATATCTTAAGTTTAAAGATGTTCAGCTTAGAGAATGTACAGCAGTCCCCCTTTATCTGGAGGGATACACTCCAAGACCTTTAATGAATGTCTGACCCTGTATGTCTATGTTTTTTTCTTACACACACATACCTTTGATAAAGTTTAACTTACAAATCAGGCATAGTAAGAGATTAACAGTAATAACAATAAAATGGAACAATTACAACTATATACTATAATAAAAGTTGCATGAGTGTTCTCTCTGTCAAAAATTTTATTATACATTACCTTTTCACACCACAGTTGAATACGGGTAACTGAAACCACAGAAAGCAAAACCATGGAATAGCAGGAACTACTTATCATATTTCAATAGACCATGGAAATCACATAATTAATCAAGGATGGATCTTTACTTTTTTTCTGTTAGGGCCTCCCTGATGGCACAAGGGGTTGAGCACTGCATTGTGAGGCTACTGTAGCCACTGCAGTGTGAATTTGATCCCTGGTCAGGGAGGGGACCCACATGGTGCAAAAAACCTCTCCTATCTTGTCTGCTGCTCCCCTCAGCAGTGTATTTCTGTCCCTCTACCTATTCTGCTTCTTACTCTGTCTCTGTTGAATCCTCTTTCTCCCCCCCCCCCTGTGCCTCTGGCCTGTACCCCAGCTCTTATATGCATAAATAATAAATAAAAATCTTTAAAAACAATACTTTTTTTCTATCAGGCAGAGGTAGGAAACCCACTGAGTCTTCCAAAGCCTTAGGTGATGGCGGTTCATCTATATAGGAGGAGCCTAAACCCATGCACGACTGAATGGAATAAAGTCTTCCTATAAGCCCATGTTGGAGTGGTTGAGAAATAAACCTTTGCTGAGCTAAGCCACCCAGATTTTGGGATTGTTTGTTACAACATTCAACCTTACCTGACTACCAGGATAGCTGATGGTGATGGATGCGTTTTCACTACTGCAGGGTAGTGAAGAACTGCAATGTGTAGGTAAGGAGCTGACTGGGAGCCACCAGCATATTCTTTGGATATAAGGCAGTGCCAGGGAGAGCTACAAGGGGCCAAACCAATGAGAAAAGATTACAGGTTGTACTAGTTACTGACTTCATAGTAGAGGCCATCAGAATTCCTATAAGTGGGACCAAACCCTCAGTGTACACCAGTTAACACACATCTATAGTAATCACCCTCTCCTTCCTCACTACCACAAATACACAACAAAATATCTTTTATGCAACCACCATTTTGAGAAGGGAAAGGAAACTCCAAAAAGACAATGTTTACCTAAAGAGAGCATCTAATCTACCCTTGATAAGGAGTAGAACTTTCAATAAAAGAAACATTTAAAATGAAAGAAGACTGTTGAAATTGGAAAAGCCAAGATATCTTTAATTAGAAAATCCAAGATTTTCTATTACCCAGTCATAGAAAAAAACTGTTTTTGAAGGGAGGTTCATTAATTATGCATGAATGAGTTTGTGATCCTGTTACTTTTATCTTTTCACATTATAGCTAAGAAATCTAGTTCAGATTAAAAATAGAGGTGGAAAGTTGTTTTATTTTAAAGTACACATATCTGAATAAAAGAGAATATTTCTGAAATTTCAGTAGTGGGAAAGAGTGTGATCTCTCCATGGAGACAGATCCTGGAGACATGGGTCAGTACTAAATACTAAAGCACAGAGTATTGACAAGCTTCACAGTTTTTTTTTGCAAATTCACTTTACAGATGACATACTTTGTCGAATTGTTCAGTGTGACTATTCCACTTTAATATACCTTGGCTGGAAAAATAATTGATTGGCATTTTTTTACCAAGTTCAGTGAAAAGAACAGAACCATAATTTCACTTGACAGATTATTAAATTAGGCCTTTATACTATCTGGTTATTTCAAGTCAATTATTCTTTTGAGTCATAAATATACAACCACCACATAGTATAACATCATTTTAAAAAGCAAAGTCTTACAAGTTTTGTTAAAAATTCTGGCAGTTGATTGTGTTACTGTGTAAACTCTACAATAGTAACAAGAGCTTTATTGGGACACTGTTTTAACTATTTCAGGCCCCAAGGACTTCATTTTTTTTTTTAAGATTTATTTATTTATACATACAAGAGCTGGGGTACAGGCCATAATCCAGGGAGGTGAGAGGATTCACCAGACAGAACAGGGAGTAGAACAGGCAGAAGGACTGAAACACACTGCTGAGGGGAGCAGCCAGTGAGGCAGGAGAGGTCTGCTAGGCCACGTGGGTCCCCTCCCTGGCCAGGGGCAGGGATCAAACTTGTGCTGCAGTAGCTGCGGTTTGCTTCATAGTGTGTTGCTTAATCCTCTGCACCACCAGGGAGGCCCTAAGGACTTCATTCTTAAGGAATGCTCTTCAAATTTTGTTTCTAATGATGATTGTTTTCTACTCAGAAATATTTGTACTTTCTCCTAGCGCTCCGCCTTGTGAATAGTGGTCACCAGTTTTGAAGCAACTGAATAATTAAAATGTACACACCTGGGATGGCCTGAGATTCCCCTCATTTCTCTGTCACAGGACCTTATTTAATTTTCAAACCTGATTTTTTCTAATTATGCATTTCTTTATGAGATACTGTTTCTTTTCCTTCATTAGAAAATAAAAACATAAAAAACATAAAATTATGTAACATAATAAAAAGAAATGAAAGGCTGTGGAATCAGTTGTCTCACTGACTTGCTCACCCCAGTAGCTCTGGTTTCTAGACTGGCACTTGGTTCTTCGTAGGAACTTAATAAACATTTATGTCATGAGTAAACTTTTAATTATTGATTATGAAATCATATTTATAAAATATTAAGCCAAAATCTTTTAATTTTAATTGGTGAATAGTGTGCTTTTAATAATTATTTACCAACTCACTACCTGGTCTAATACAAGTGGACAGTTCCCCCAAGTCATAGTTTACTAAGTAGAATACCCCAAATCAACTCATTTTATACCAAAGAGGTCTAGATTACTATTGGAGAGTAATTTATCTAGTTCTCAACATATCCTCTTTCTGGTTCTTCAATTTTTACTTTTAAATTCAAGTTATAGTTTGTATCTTTTAGTTGTTAGGAACATTGTATATTATTTTATATCTCTAGTTTTTAGTAAAGTCCATAAGCTTTAAGAGTATTCAATTTTCAATAAGTTCCTTTAAGCTTATCTCTTCTAAGATATTTTAAAATATCAAATTTAGCCATCATTTAGTAATTGAAAATTTTAGATCAAATGATGTGGTTGCTTAGAAAAAGTGTGCTAACCAAGATCTTTACTATTTAAAGAAAGGTATTTTTTCTTTTTTGTTACTTTGAAAAGTTAGAATTAATAAAGACCAATAGCACCCTATTACTTTAGAGTCCAGAACTTGTGACTTTTAAGCTTAGAATGAGTATTTGCTAAACCCTGCTGTTAAACTTGATTGGATCAAATACAAACTCATAATCTCTCAGTCTTTTTCTCTCATATACAACTAACTATAGGGTTTTAAACTTTGTTTTGCTGCTTCTTTCTTTCAATGGAATGTGAGTGAGTCAATACCTGAAAAGGTATGAGGTTAGTGTAAAAATTTTCAAAAAACTTTGACAGAAGCACTTCAATGAAAAACTATTACTCACATTGGTTTGAGCGTTTTCAATAGGAAGTCTCTTTTAATAGTTCTTGTTTTCTGAATAATAACTATTGTTAAATTTCCTCTTTTTAGAATAAATCACCAATAAATCAACACCTGTTTGGTTTGGTTATAATCAAGACAGAAATCACCCTAAAAATACTTAAAATAATGACATATTTCACATTATAATGGCATCTGGTCTGTAAAGGAAAATTAAAGAAGTCTCTTCTTATCATCTTCTTTTGTGGCATTCTCTGACTTCATTATTATTGATCACTCTTCTCAAGATCAGAAATGAGGATATTTTCTTCTACATGGGATGTGCTGAAGTTGGTTGTAGGATAGTAAGGATTTCTAAACTCTGCAAGTCTCCTGAAGACACTGCCCTTGTGCTTGTATATGAAGAAGGAAAGTATGGAAATTGCCAGAATTATTAACACTGTCAATGCTACTGCAAGAGGTACAATGCTGTGACTTGGTTCTAAAAGAAGAAGAAAAAAGGAAAATTTCAGTGACAATTAAATGAGTGGACATTGTTACATGATTTTTTTTTTTATTTCTAAGAAAAATAAAAATGTTTCAAACTTACCTTTTCCTGGGTGTTCATTTACTATGTGAACATCTAGAATCAAATATAAAAAATACAAGTGAGGGTTTTATTTTTATTCTGCAAAATGACATTACTTATAGTAGGGCTTCAGAAACTTTAACTCATTTATCAAACATGGCTGCTTATTTTTTACAAATTGTTGATGACTGCTTATGCATTACAATGGCAGCATGGCAGAGATCATATGGTCTCCAAACCTAAAATAGTTAATACCTGGCCTTTACAAGAAATATTTGCTGACCACTGATTAATAGTGATCCTTATTAGTGCATGCAAATACACTGCTTTAAAAAAAAAACTAAAAAATTCCTGTCCAGACTCAGTACTGTGCTGCACTAAAAAAATGAATAAAATATAGACCTTGCCTGTAAGGATCTAGTTTTGTTGGGATTTAATATGGAATTTGTCCAATAATGTTAGCCTCCCTGCCTCTACTCAAGGACTTTAAAATCAGCAACTTCTCACTTTTGTGACCTCAAGAATTGAAAAATGAATAATAGCTCCTTCATTCAGAAAGGTAAAGGGTACCTGTTTGAAGATTTTCAACTGTAATAATGTATCTCAAGGACATGAGTTTATGAAGCAAGAACAGGTTGTCGTAATGGAAAATGATCAAGGACAAATATGCCCCCAAAATCTGGATAAAACAAGAAATGACTATAAAGAGATCGAAATTTCAAGACCAGCTTAAAGTTCTCATCGACAGCCACAAAACACAGCATTAATACTGAAGAAATAAATTGGATCAATGATTAAAGACAAATACAAATCAATAATCATCCAGAATACATGAAGCCCCCCCAAAAAATCAGTAAGTTGGAAAAGAGATTTACAATAAAAGAATTACAAGTAATTTGAAGGATTAAATTAAAGCAACAAAAGTGGAAATAGTAATCAAAGATATAATAGAAGGGAATTTCCCAGGATTAAACAATGAATTGAAAGAAATTTAAGCAAAACAAAAAAATTCAAACCTTTGCCTTTGCTATTGCTGAACATCCTAATTATGTTTCTGAATTTTGAAAATAAAAACTCACATCAAGGAAATAAAAAGCCACTTATAAAAAATGTATCTCAAGTGATCTCCATTTCAAAATTTTAAATTTGCTGTTTTTTGATACAAGTGAAAACCCAGAGAAATTTGTAGGGAATGACAGGGAGAAAAACCAGTGAAGGATCTGTGAATAGAAGTTGGGGTTTAGTGCACTACTTATGTCTATTACCAACAGCAAAAACACATTAAATAAAAAACCTTGTTTTTGTAATTTAAAAACAATACCACTTAGCATAATATTATTTAAAGCATGATGTAAGTGTGAAGATACCTCATTAAAAAAGAGCATAAAGCATTTATTCTCAGGATGGAAGAAGTGACCATTATAGATGTAGCAGATAGAATCAGAAAATTTAGAATGTAGAATCAGAAAACTTAATGTAGCATTGACTTGGACAATACTTTTCTCATGTGTAAAATGGGAATATTTTATCTGCTCTACTTTCTTGGAAAGTTGTTGTAATGTAAAGATTAAAAAAGATGTTTTATCAATTATAGGAAGCTTTATAGTCCTGTATAGACATGAGGTGTTTTTGATTTGTTCTTGATACCTAAGTGCTAGTGATCACTTGGGCATGCTATTAATTAGGCTTAGCCACACATGGTTGATGCTTACACTATTGTGGCTTCAATCATTGGTGCTCATAAATACCAGTTTTTTTTTTTCTCATTCTGTTTCTAGTATGCAATGCATCACCAAGTCCTGATACTACTCTCTTCACATTCCTACCCTCCTCTTTTGTTCCCAGTTCTTTCATTCAAAGTACAATACCTCCCTTTCCATCTGAATCAACGTGAATTTGCCACAAGTATCTACAGAGCACTGTCTCCTTCACCATGAAGTTCAGCCTTTGCAGCTGGCACTCTCTGTGAAGGGATCCTACTTACTATCCAGTTTTATTCTCAACACCTCGATCATGAACCCGGCATTCTAGTCTAAGCTCATTCTCAATTGCTGCCTTCAGTCACACTGGAGCTTTTGTCCAACGTGCCTCCCTTCCCAGTTCTGCTCTTTTCATCCTTTGGGATTCCAAAGCCTCATCTCCTTTCTGAAGCCTTCTCCAGCAGTCCAGGCCACACTAGTCCCTCCTTTATAATACTGGCGTCTAGAAACTGTTGTGATTATTATAAACACCTTTCAATAGCAGGAATCTTTATTTTAATGCTCTGTCTTAGAAATCTCTGCTCTTTTCTTGTTTGCAACTCACTAGAATTATCCTCCTTAGGCTTCTAAAATTATTTTTTAAGTCACAACAATTATGTAGCTCAAGATGAAGTTAAAATATGAATTGTATGGCATAGTACAACTTGCAATAGAGTTTCATATCTACAACAAAAATACCTAAACTTAGATTATATTTCTTGAAACATAGATGAACTTTAAAAATTCTGAGTAGCAGTTGCCAGAATGAAGGTTGCTGGTTTACATTTTTAGTTCTATTTGTTTGAAGCAATTTTTTCTCCATTAGGTTACCAATTAGGGTGACATAAGTAAGTCTTAGACTTTGAGTTGATTTATAATGACTTTTTCTTCATTTTAGAGAAAGGATGAACCAAAATGTTTTCTGATTGTGTCTGAATATACCTAAATACCTGGAACTTTAAAGCTTTAAATTTTAAAAAGGCAGGCCAACATTACTCAGAATAGAATCAAAGTAAAAAATTACCCTTTGATTTTACCCACCTGCTTCCATTTTACATATAAATCCTGTTTTCTCTTGACAGGAGGATAACTGCCATATTCCTTCGGGAATCCTCATGGCAACACACAGATGTGGTTCGATATGGTCCATCTCTGGCTTACGAATGCCCCAGTTTGACTGGTCTATGGAAGTTCCATCAAACCACTTTATGGTTTCATCTGTGGAAAAATTGCAACCCTATTAAGAATTAGTTTGCAGAGTTATCAAACACACTAAGACAAGAATGAACAACAAAAAGCAACCCCTAAATTTAGTGAGACTCCCTCTTTATCTGATGCATTAACACAGTAAGTACAGTCATGAATTCATCCTCAAGAGGTAGGTATTAGTAAAATTGCCTTGTGAATAACTCTATTTATCAGCTATTTTGTTTTAATGTCACTCATTTAGAATATTATATAAGTCTGGATATATTATATAAGTCTGGATATATTATATAAGTCTGGATTCTGAAATATTATTTATAATCAATTTAAATAAATAATTTAGTAAATAAAACTAACCAATATAGAGAAAAATCCTTTGAATATCTAACATCTGTATCATGGCATATTGCCTTATTCAATCCACTCCACTAATAACATGGAATAGCTATGAACAAATTGGCTTTAAATCATAGTATACCACTTTTTTTTTATGAGAATTCAAAAATTAGCTGTATGTGAGTTTGGTCCATTATTTCTTTGTTGTTGACCCCAAAATAAAAACTCTAGGTCATTTTCTAAAAGGATTTTACAGTGAATTTCCTTAAATAGCAATCCTGTGGTATGCAAGGGTGGTAGTCAGTGATGGGTGTGTCCATCTATATGTAATAAAGGGATTCATTATCTGGAAAGGATTTAAAACCAACAATAAAAATAACCAGAAGTTGGTCTGTTCTTTATTATCTTCTGGAAATTCAAAACATTGCCAATGATCGAAATAATCTTTCATTCCAGGGTAGACCCGCCCTCCACCTTGTCACACCTCTATAACAAACTCTCCATATCAAGTAATTTTCTTTGTAAGTACTTTCAATAACCAATTACATAAAGACTACTAGATTCTCATTTGATTAAAAAGTCTTATTTTTTGAGTAGCAAATAACAATCTAACAGCACAATTTGTCACTGAAATATTTATGGCTTTATTGTGCTTTTATAGCATTTAAGAGCCTGGAGTATTTGTAAGTAAATACAGTTTCGATGTCTATGGCTGAATCTTTGCAACCAAAGTTCTAGCCAAACATTTTATGTAAACATAACATAAATTTGTTTGTTTTTATTTTTGGTATTCTGGGATTATTTCAAAGATCAAGAGAGTATAAAGAACAGGATCAGTGATATTGTCTTTGGAATAAATGGCTTTAGGTTTCATGTTATTTTTTTTCATGGAAATATATCCATAGGAGAGCTCTCTGGTTTGCAGATGTCATTTTAATCAACATTCACTTCTGTGCGTTTTTCTTCTCTACTCAAATCACTTACTGTCACCATCAAACTGAGCATTCAACCAAACCGTCTGAACTGAAGAACCAAAAGTAAGAAGCTCTTCTAGGAGAAATGAGTTTTCTGCCTCATCTTTGATTGTTAAAAGATAAGATCCTATAAAAGAGACAAACAGCAAATGAATAAGCATTTGTGTTTATATATAAAGATTAGAAAATCTCTCCATATCGTGATTTATAAAACCCTTCACTGAAAAAGAAAAATTTTCATCATAAATCATGATTTTTTTGTTAAGAATTTTAAAGCAAAACCATTAAAAGATACAAGCTTGTACTTAAAATTTTAAAGCATAGACTTAATTTAGGAAACATTAAAAATTCATAATTCAAATGCATTGAAAAGGAACATTTTCTTGGGAAGCTGCTGTATTCTGAAACATCATCTTGGGTTTTCGAATACTGTATCAGACATTGAGTTTCATATATTAGCTATTTCCCAAACAAGCAAATTCAATAGTATTTATTTTTTCCAATAGTTTAGTTGCTTCTAAAGCTACTACATAATCAGACAAATGAAGAAAACTTTATTGTTTACTGAAATGTCAAGAAGGAACACATTGAAAACATTTTACCATCACAAAAGAATTACCTTCCTTTTTGCAAAATTCATGAGCCGCCTCAAAACTCATACTGTTTAGAACTGTAGAAAAACTGTAGCAATTACTTTTGAATTTTATCCAGGGAACAGATGTTTCTGAGCACAAATCTGGGTATCCAAGTGGTCTTGTTTCTATGAACAGAATCAGCCATGAATTTCAGAGTGGTGACTAGTTCATTTATTAAGATAAAGAGTGCATTACATTCTATGAATGACCAAGATAAAAATATGTAATGAGATTTTCATGGTAATACTCTGAAAGAATGGATTTAATATAAATGATTACAAAAGTAGAACTGATATTCCTGGCAGAATTCATCTTTACCTAAACTTAACAGGGTATATTAATACATAACTTCATAGACTTAGTTTGGGTGCTGCTTGGGTGAAGGTGGCTGTCTCTCATGTTACAGTTAGAATCCTAACATTTGGCACAATTGGAGGATGTGATTCATAGAAATAGTGGCAGCTGAATGGAAGGCACAAGGCAGTTCCAAATGTACAAAATATGTTCCTTGCAGTGCTGAATATTACAGATTTAGCAAATCCTTCCCTGCTAATAAACCTATGAAAAAAAATAATGCATTCAGCAGTTTCATAACAATGTAATTTAACATAACACAAAATATAATGCACATATCATAGCATAACATAACAACACAACACAGCACAGCACAACACAACAAAACATAACACAACAAGGGAAATTTGGAGTGGAATTCACTTCAGGCGGCAAGCATGAGAGTTAGACCTATGCTTGCCGAGATCTTAGAAGTGTGGCCATGACATGTTACTGAACTCCCCTACCTGTACTTTCATTTCTTTATCTAAAAAAGACAACATTTTTCTTAGAACTCAAGTTTAAATGAGCTAGTGCTTGATACTTCGTAAGTGCTCAAAAATATAGTTATTGGAAAGGCAAGGATAAATTTTATTCAATTTTAGAAGCAGAATTAGCCTTTCAACATAGGTGGTATTCATGTACATTTTTAATCCTGAATTGATTTGATCTGAAGTTATATAATGTGTATGTTTTTTGACATATAATATCTAGAATGTAAACTTATACCTGTACTTTTATTAAATGAATGATTTAAAAAGAGACCAGTTAGCGTTAAAGAATTCCTTTTATGTACATCATAGAAATGAAAGAAAAGGGGATAAACATTGAGAATAACAACATGTGACTTCTACTCCTGGTGCTGTTGACATACTTCTCTAAGAAATTTGGGAATCTTACTGCTGTGAGTTTGTTTTACCCCTAAAATAAGGTTTATCTGACTGGGCCAGCTGAACTTCAAAAGTAATGAGACATTATTATCCTAAGTATAAATATATATGTAATAGAAATAGATATGTTGTTACCATTATTATTCCTTTAGTCATAACCTACAAATCTCCATACCAGCTTTACCTTATACATGCCCAGTCCTTTCTTCCTTCCATATCTTTCTTCATGGTTTTCTGTTCAGAATTCTCCTCTAGGTCCCTCATTGCCTATTTACATTACTTCCATTCTTCAAGGCTAGTCTCCACTGTCATGTCCTTCAAGAAGGCTTTCTACTTTTCCCTAAGTGGCTATGATACATCTTTTTCTCACTAAATTCCACAGCATCACGTCTTTTGGTAACCCTGTCTCATATGAGTTATTTGTACATCACCTATCAGACCAGATGCTTCCTGAGGGCAGATAGCTATTACTCTCCTTAGATCTTCTGTTGAGCATGGTACCTTGCACACAGTAGTAAGTGCATAGCACATATTTCTTGTTTTGAATAGAATTTAACCTACCAGTGGGCACCTGACAAATGGCTCCTTGCAGAAGTGACTCGCAGTTTGTGCTGCTCCAGCGTCCACTTGAGTCAGCAAAAACACAGTCACCGAGGAAAGGTGACTCATCCTCTTTCCAAAAAGTGAAGGAGGATTTGGTGCCATCTGACCAATCAAAATTAAAACCATTCTGTGGAGGAAAAGTGAGCCATCATTCCTTTGCCAACAAGTCTGGTGGTGTTCACCCAGTGCTATATGAGCAGCCCTCACTCCAATTACAGATTTATATTTCCACATTTAGGTTTATATTTCAATGACAGCTTGTAAACACATCCTGACCTGCCATGAGCAATATCTTTTTTTAGTTTTTAGGAATTCCCAGCTCTCCAGTATCATAATTTGCTAGTAAGTAATCAGTGAAGTATTGAATCAACACTAAAATAAATTTCAGACAGATCGAAGATGCAAACATAAATTTGAAAACATAGAAGTGTTAAAACTTGGCTAAATATTTTATACTCTTGGTGTGAGCAAAGCCTTTACAAGTCTGAAACAAAATTTGGAGGCCACAAAGCAAGATTGACTCCGTAAACTAAAAACATTCTATAATGTGAAAATATAAACAACTATGGAATATCATTCTTTCACCCATATGATGAATAAGGATAAAATTTTGATTATACCCAGTGTTAGCAAGGATGTAAAAAAAAGTAGATGTTTACACACTCTGTTGTTATGTAAATTGGTACAAACTTTTGGAGGGCAGTATGGCAATAAAATAAAAAAAAATAATAATTTCACCTCTGGGAATTTATCCTGCTTGCATGAGGATATTTGTTGTGCATTGTCTGTAATTGTAAAAGACTGGGAAGAACTTGAATGTCCATACGCAGGAGAATGACTTAATAAATTATAACATATTCTCACAATTTTATAGGTTACTATCCTAAGTAATTTGTTAGATTTTTCTGGGCCATGAAAAGCTGGACAAGGCACATTAAATTAAAAGGCAAGTTTATATCATAATGTTTATAGTGTGAAAGATAACATATTTAATTTTATCTCATTTGTATTTTTAAAACAGTGTTCAAATTCATCTATTGCATGTGCATACATAGAAAATTTCTAAGTGATGGTTAAGAAGCTATTTATAGTGATTGACTTGGTGAGTAGAGGTAAAGGTCAGGATTTTAGTTTTCACTCCTTTGTGTGTATACATATTAAAAAGGAAAACTGAAAAATCTTAGCCATTTTCTGGAGGGGGAAAACACAGGTGTTAAAATTCTAAGGAGTTCTGAATTAATTAGGAACTAAAGTTCTAGGCAAGAAGTGTGACTCATTTTTCTTGGAGATTCCTTAAATGTTATAAATTACCCAAATACCGGTGCTTGAGTTTAAGATGTGTTCTAGTGCACACATGAGAAAGTACTCTGGGATATTTAGAAAATTTCAGTGAATGAAGGACATTAATTTCCAGAAATTAGGCATGATAATGTTTTCTCTATAGGTAATTACCTTTATCTTGTTTTTATAGACTTTTCATAAGACTGGTCAGTGTTACTGCATATACCAATAACTTAAATGTTACATATGCTGTTATTTATGTGAATTTATCTTCTGTGTTAATTTCAGTGGCAGAAGAGACATTTAAGTATTCAAGGATATTCCAAGGGGATACTTACATCTGCAGTGAACAGTCCGATCCAGTGGGCATGTCCTAGCCGGTTGAGAATGACAGTAAGGAAAGACTGTTGATACTGGTCTGTAATGCTGACCAGTTCTGCTCCGTATATCAGGCAGGTTTTAATTGCTGTATACCAAGTCATATTTGCATTAATTATTTTGTAAGTCCTGTTTCCATATTCTAAGGTATTAGGGATTGGATCCATATCAGATGTAATTACACCATATTCAGAAGTATCTAGAAAAAGAGCAACAAGAATCATTTGTGGCATCCGCATGAGAAAGGGAGGAGGCAAATCTTAGCCTGGATCACTTCACAGTGGTCCATAGGATTGTCGACATCAGAATTTTTCTTCCCAGAACTACCTCAAAATAAAGAGACTACTGAAAATGTAGGTGATGCTAAAGAATTAGAACACTTTAGAAATTTAATGATTGATGTCCTTCAGAGATATAAACATATTTTGAACTATTTCTAGATTTTCCATTTTTGACTATCCCTTGTCAAATTAACCAACTTTTGGTGGAAATGATATGATTTCATTATGCAGGTATCACTCCATTAGCTATACTCTGCCTAATACACAATACTATGTCAGGATTTAATACTTACTAAGAGGACATTGACATATGTTATAATGTCATATGCAGCATTGCAAGCATAACGTTGCAAGTGGCTATTTTCAGATACAATACTAAACAGAGAGACTGTATGACAATTGCTATCATGTTTAATAACGTATAAATTCTAAGGTTTTAAAAATTAATTAGATCTTAGAAATACATTTCTTTTAGTTAGTAATAATATGTCTCTTACCAGAGTTGAGACTTATAAATTAAAAGGCAAGATTTTCTTACATGAAATCACTGGTGTTTTTTGTTCATGAGCTATGATCATATTTTTCACATGAAAACCAAGCCCATATATTACATACAGAAGTTTCCTCTTTAATGTGTGCATTTGGCTTTTGTTATTGTTGTTCTGTATTATATACTAGACTAGGCTGAGTTTAGAAAAGTTTAAATATAAAAAAACAAGGTAAGAGTTTTTCAACCTTCTGATCCAAGAGTGGTTGGAATTTCTCTTTGTATACTGGTTTTGTTACATTTGGAGGTTAGAAACTTGACTGATAGTTTATTTACAGAGGTGGGGTAGGTACCGAGGTGAGGTGGGAAACCCAGTGTCTAGGTACTCAACCACCCCTGCTTTATATTATCTCCAAAAAGAATATATGCATTGCTCATCCCCAAAAGCCTCATCCCTAATGCCTCTTTATCAAAGAAATAAAGTGGTCAGAGAGTACATTTCAAGAAATATTCAATATCAAGGCTGTAGAGTAAAAACTGTTGAGTCAATTTATATTTATTTTTGTATATTGCATATAACACATCTTGTGTGTGTTACTTAGTTTGTCTAAGTCTTTAGTTCCTCATCTGTAATATGAGGAGACTTTAGTGTATTCATAGAATTATTGTGAGACTTTTATGGCATAATGTTTATAAATCCAAGGCATGGCACAAGTTACTCATAACTGTGCAAGTATTACATATCGATATTATTTCTTTCTTTACAAGACTGCTTTTTACATAATACTTTTGCTATAACTGATATGTTATATTCCTGACTATGGACTAGGAAATGGCATTTCCCTGGAACTGCTTTTCTGAGGATGGGTTGATATGTTATATATACAACACTATGAAATAGAAGTCACATTCCAAATAAGTGAGTTCCACACAGCTCCAGACACAAACCATGAGCTACTAATGAGCTACTAGGGGAGCCTAGTACTCAGTAAAAGTATATGAGATATTAGCTATGGTTGATTTATTTTTATTACTCCTTTACTTATAGTGAATTTACACTGTTCATCTGCTTGGTTGTTTGGAATTTCACACAGGAAGTCATTGGGGGTTCTGATATAGACACGTTACATGCCATGTTTAATCATAGATACTACTTTCAGGGTTCCAATAGAGAAGTAATTGTAACTTGTTTTATTTCCCTGATTCTATTCCAATATTTTTCTCAATTTTTTTTTACTATTACCTGAACAGATACAAAATCCCAGAATAAAAAATAAAGCCTTTAAATATGACCAAAATAGATACATAAATTTGGTCACCACTCAAGTGGTCTCTGCAGTCCTTAGAATCTATGTAATGGGCATAACACTGGAGTAGTGGAGATTAAATGAGAATATAAAAACATAAAACTCAAAGAATAAGCACTTGGCATTTTAAGCTTTAAACTGTCAGTTATATAGTATGTAAAACAAATATAGAAGAGAAAAGTAGGAAATTAAAAGAATAAAAAAGCCAATATTTCTTACCCTGTGTTTTTTCACAAACAAACCCGTAACCTTTTCCACAGTCTTCAAAATACCATTTACCAGTGAAATGAAAATTAGGATTACTGGAGAGTAAGGCACAGAGAGGAATGTGTTTTTGAACTTCAGTGGTGTTATGACTTGGGATCTTTAAAAGAATACATGTTTTCAGAAAAATAATAACATAACACTGACATTCTTATTGAGGACATAGTCTTTGAAATCCAAACACCTTTATTTCTTTAGTTACATTTAATAAACCTCACAAAGCACTTCATAACTAAAAGTGCATATTGTGATGAGTAAAGTAACTATACTTATAGAATATATGAAATTCATATAAAATAACATTATTAAAAATTAATACATTAAAAACAAACTGATAAAATTATGCCTACAAAATATAGGAAGTGAAAATATCTTTAATAAGTCAGTGTCAAATAGAATCTCATGTTAAGATGATTTCTAAAAAATAAATCTTAAAACTTACATTTATGATATCAAATGGAGACCAGTTAGAATACAACACAGGCTTTCCATTTAGCCACTTTTCATAATCAGTATTTTGTAACCCTATCCACACATTAGTGTTCTGGCCAAAAAGATTCATAGTAATGAAAGCTAAAAAATAAGAAAACATTATCAAATCAAATTTAATACCATGTGAACCATTTGGGTAATCACAAATTCTGTTTATGGCTATGATTTTTAAAAAAATGATAACAAAAACTAATTACTAATCAATTGTAAGAATTTGTTACTTTTTCCTTATTGAGGTAATACAGTCTCACTTTTCAGTTTAAATTGACAGAAATTAGTTGATTGAGTCTGGGGTTTTCTCATGTCATTAATACAACAATTCCCAGTTTTCATTCAATGCCTTTCCAAAGAAAAAAGGATAATCTACTATATTTTGACAGAGTATAGACTTGCCTAAGTATAAACTAAAGGTTTATAGGTGGATCTAGGGGGATATAAAAATTATTCCATGAAGTTGGAACATACTATATCTCAGATTATTTTAGCCATATTGAAATTCATATCACAAATATATTCTTATTCTTTTCTATTACTGGTACTGGTGAGAAAAAACTCCAAAAACATCACTTTGTAAACAATGCCATTTACTAACTTTAACATATGTTTTAACATAAACCCTGGATAAATTGAAAGTTTATATGCCATCAACAATACTTAATACATTGAATTGGAAATAATTACATTTGGGGATATTTTAAAGACTTGAATAAAAATGGCTGTTTTTGCCTGATTGCCCATCACATACTCTACCTTGTTCCGCCTCATTTTCAATTGCAACCAGTGACCCCTCTTGTTCAATACAGAAGTCTTGAGCAGAAGTCCAGTTCTTCCAATCTCTTAGGTCTTTGGGTATTTTCACCAAAAAACACTATAAAAAACATAAAAACAAAATATTCATTTCTTCTCTTTCTAAATGAATTTAAAATTTCCCAAAGACACCAAAGATCAACTTTGAATATTCTTTGCCATAAAACTTAAAGAATAAGGACCTTTTTTTCTTACAACTTCTCCAAAGGTGTGAAAATAAAATAAAGGGACCGGCTTTCAGGGGGAATCGATGTCTGAGTGCACTTGTGCTAGGAAGAAACAAAGCAGGAATGTGCTTTGTCCTGCAGAATATCAGAACAGTGTCTTCTGCCTACTAAAAATAGTATTCCTCCTAAAATAGGAGCCAGTTTAGATTGCAAAATTTATAATGACAGGTTTAATCTTTAAAAAAAATTTTTGTGAGGGGCAGTTAACTGTTCAATTTCACCTACAAATATACTTCCTCGCTTCAAGTGAGAGAGGAATATTAGGGAATCAAACCGCATGAGGTATATAAATTCACTAAGTACTTGGAATCAGCCATGTGGTTAGCAAACTCATGAGGAAAAGCCAGAAAAGAATAAATAAGCCCAGTGGGAAGAGAAGGACAGGACCGAGGAAACCTAGGAAGGAGAAACAGAGCAGGGCTGGCCAACAATGTCAAGTAGGCTATGGAATTTGGCAGAGGGAGAATTGTGTCTGTGGCAGGACAGGGCTTACTCCTTGTGGGATGAGAAACATAATAGTACTACTGGGCAAGACAGACAGGGTTGAAAAAAAGTTCCTCCCACCCCCCATGCTCAGAAAAATGCATGTTAGGGCCTGATGGAGTTGGGGAAATGGAGAGAGAGAAGAGAAAGTATATACACATCAGGCTCAGTTTGAGAGAAGCCAGGAGAGATTTATTCATAAATATAGAACATCCCTGATCATTGATAGGTCATATCTCAAGATAATTCTCAGCAATAATAATTCTAGGTGAGTGTGGAAGCTTACACGTGAAAGAGAAGTACCCTTCATGCTTTGGAATGCTATAACTTCCCCATCCTTCATTAATTTCTAAATTTATCAGTCCTACACTATCATAAATTCATTAAAAAAGCAAGACTAAGTATTTCTTCTCTTTGAACTTCACAACAAAGGAGTCCTCAATAAGTATGGAGCAAAATAAAACCCCTCAATAGACCCTCAAATGGTTGTCAAATGACACTCCCAGGAGGTTTACATTTAGTCCAGTGGTTCTCAGAAGGGGCCAATTTGCTCTTCAGGGGATATGTTGATAATGTCTGGAGATATTTTTAGCAGTCACAGCTAGAGCTGTGTGTGAGAGTCCTATTGATGTCTAGTGAGTAGAGACCAGGGATGCTTCTAAACATCCTACAATGTTTAAGACTGACCTCAGCCCTCCCCAGCAAGCAATTATCTAGCTCCAAATGTTAATAATCCCCATGAGTGCAGATTCTGAGTGTTCAGAACTCAGTCCTGATCATGTCACTCTTCGGTTTAAACCCTGAAGGACTTACCCACTTAGGATAAAGACCAGAAACACTGATGTAGCCTGAAGTTGAGTTACCAACTAAAAGAGAAAGTATATTTTAAACCTTCTGGACTCTTGTTTGCTTTACAAAGAAAATGGAATTGGCTTTAAAGGATTTTAATTTTATAAATTCTGTCCTTTATCTATTTCCTTTCATTTTGGCTCTTTCCTCTAATTATGAATTCCAAAGAGTGGCACATACTAATTATTAGGAAGCCTTATCATTTAATGTGAATTCACCTTGTGTTCAGATAGTCACACTAATGAACCATTCATAAATACCAAAGAACCTAACTAGCTCAGTTTGCTCAATAAATCTTTCTAGGAAACACACACATGTACCCCTCCCCACAACATTTGCCTCACCAAGATTTACTAGCTTCAGAGTGGGAGTATAGCATTCCATTACTAAGACCTCATTGTTTCTACAAATATAACATGTTTACTAATACACTTTAAAATGGTGTCACCAATGATTAAGCAAAGCAGCAAGATGAAATCTCCTTAATTTTAAACTGTTTATTTACTCACTAATTTGCAAAATGTGATCAAGTTTAATGGATCTATGATTATTACTGTGAGTTAAGAATATGCTACTGTATTCCAAATGAGTCTTGAATATAACATTCTTTTTTGTCTCTAAGTCATTTTCAACTCAAAATTCGAAAATGAAATTCATAACCTTCTCCAAACCCCCAAACTTGGTCTTTTCCCAGTGTTCTTACTGACATTGAATGGCACAATCAGTCATGCATTTGTTAAGCCTGAAACCTGGTAGTCATCCTGATCTCCCCATAATTCCTTCAACCTTACCATTTGAATAATCCATTTTTTAGAGTCTTCCCACAGTTCACCCACTGCCACTGCCCACAGTCTCTTTCACCATCTTCTTAGCCCAAATTACTACTAATCTTATCTGGACGATTGCTTTATATCCCTAAGTGCTCTTAGCTATATCACCCTTGCCTTACTCCATTCTAGCATTTTCATTACAGCCTGAAGGATTATACTCAAATCAAATCCTGTTCATCTCCCTCTTTAGTTAAAACACATTGCTTTTTGGATAGAACCCAGAAACTCTAACACAATGTCACCCTTGCCTGTTTCATTTTAGTCTCCACATAGTAATTCTCCATGATCCTTTTAGTTTCTTCAGTGTAGCTCGTTCCCTTTTACCGCAGAAACTTAGCACGTTTGTCCCCCAACTTTTAATGCTTCCTGTCCTTCAACCACCACAGTACTGTCCTAGTGTTATATACTTTTATAGAACCATGTGACTACCCTTTATCACATCTGTCACAGTCGTAAATTAAGAGTTATTTTCCTGACTGATTTAAAACATTAGTACTACCTCTAATCTGTGACAAATGAAAAGCATTGTGCTTGTTTTCACTCATTATTGAATTTTCCATATCAAACATGGTTAAATTAATAAAGTCCTAATGATTTGGCTTTAGAAATTTTAAAGAGAGAGTGGTTTTTAAGGAAAAACTACATTGTGCATGAAATGAAATACTGACTAATCACAAACTAGATGTACAAAAAAGTCACTGGCACTCAATTCAGTCCTTGAATGAAAATCATAAGCAGAAGCACGATCGAACACACACACACACATACACATGTATACCATTTGGACTTTCTTCCTCTACAGTTCTGTTGTGACAAGTATCTTAGATAATACACTTTCCCTGATCATAACTCTTTTACATCATCGAAACAGAAAACAATTAGTTTAAAAAACTAAGTTAGTCAACCCACTAGGATTTTTTTGTCTAGTAATAACCGGTAAACATTAGTCCTAGGAAACTGACAAATAAGAAGCAAAATTTAATGGGACATTATATTTTGAAACACATTCAGAACTGTTATTGCCATCCCCAATTTTCCTTCTGTAGCTTTTTTGTTAATCAGAACTATCTTACTACGCTCGCTAGTCCTCTTAGCTGTAAATCCTCCGATTACCAACCTTTCTAAAAATCTGATAAATACGGGCCTCCCTGGTGGTGCAAGGAGTTGAGCGCCACACTGTGGGGCTTCTGCAGCCACTGTAGCACAAGTTTGATCCCCAGCCTGGGAGGTGACCCACGTGGAGCAACAGACCTCTCCTGCCTCCCCTGCTGCTCCCCCTCAGCAGTGTACTTCAGTCAATCTGCCTGTTCTGTTCCCCACTCTGGTGAATGCTCTCACCCCTGCTCTTGTATGTATAAATAAATGAAATATTTTTTAAAAATATGGTAAATCAACTTGTTCCAAGGTATGGATGGCAGAGGAGGCCATCTCAGAAATATTTCCCTGTTGAAAAAAAAATGACATATTAAGGAAAAAAAAACAAAAACAAAAGAAGAGTGAGACTCCAATGGTGGGATTTTAGTCATGCTTGCTGCAGGGGGAAGCAATGTGGGTGAGGACTCACATGTAGGGACCCTGAAACCTTACTTTGTAAAAGGTCACTTTCTGTGAGGCCTGTTGTGATCAAATCCTTAGTATGAAATCAAATCTTCTGAATGATTCAGAGACTTAGTTGTGCACCTGTTGTGTTGCTGTGTAAATATGGGCTGCACATTAATAATAAAAAATTACCGATACCTGGATCTCATGCAGAATAATTGACAGAATCTTTAGGATGTCAATTGCATTTTAATTTTTTCAGAAAACTATTCTAGTGAGGCCAAATATTTGATGAGGGTTTAAGACTGATTATCTACTATTACTTATCAATGAAAATAGAGAAAACAAATTATTGAGCTGCATTAGGATATTCTAATCCTGTTCCAATTCTTCAGAAAGACTTCTCTCATGATGGATGTGTCTGTGCTTTACTCATGACCCCTTCCATTTCTTCCAGAGGAAGCAGTGACTGGATTTTTGCCTTGGGTCTGTTCCACCATCACTGATGCCATACCTAGGGGCATACATAATCCCTATGTTACACAGGAGGAAATATGGAATACATCTAAGCTGTGTGGATCAAAACATTTGGGAGGAAGACAACAGCCAAGGACTAAACCAAAATCAACTATTGTGAGTTTTCAATATTTTTTTTCCTCTAGTGCCAAGAATTTGACTTGCCATTATTTCCATAAACTATCTTTTTTTTTATGAATGGGGGAAATTATTATTAGTAACTACAACAGTAACTGTTCATGCTTTGAGGTTACTCACTGTATTAAGAATGTGATTTTTGTGCCTGTTCCTCACAAACCACTGCTATGTGCAGTTTTTCCTAAGAGTTGTGAAAAACTATCATATATAAGAATTAACTAAAGAATGGACTAGGAACCTATGTGGGAGAGCTAAAATTGTAAAGGATTTAAGAGAAGACTTCAGTGGCAAATTTTCATGATCTTGAATTTGGCAACATATTTTCTTAGACATGACATCAAACCTATAAGCAACAAAAGACAAAAATAGACAAACTTGACTTTGCTAACATTAAAAACTCTGGGTATCAAAGGACACTATCAAGAACATGAAAAGACAACCTACAGAATGGGGGAAAACATTTGCAAAACATATATCTAACAGGGGTTTAATATCTAGGCTATATAAATAACGTCTACAACTCAACAACAAAAGACAAATAGCTCAATTGAAAAATGGACAAAGGACTTGAACAGACGTTTTTTCAAAGATGATTTATAAATGGCCAATAAACACAAGAAAAGATCCTCAGCATCATTAGCCACTAGGGGAATGTAAATCAAAACCACAATGAGATGACACTTCTTATCACTGGGATGGCAAGAACAGAATAGACAGATAATAACAATTGTTATCAAGGATGTGGAGCGACTGTAGTACTGTAGTACAAACTGCCAATAAAATGATTCAATCACTGTGGAAAACAGTGTTGTTTCCTCCAAGACTTAAACACAGAATCTATGATATGGCAATTCCCATTCTATACCAAAAAAGGCTGAAAACAGGGACTGAGCAAGTACTTGTATGTCAATCTTCATTGCAATTTAGTCACAATAACCAAAAACTAGAGGCAGTCTGAGTCCATCAACAGATGAATGGATAAACAAAATGTATAAACGAATAGTGGAATGTTGTCAAGCCATGCAAAGGAGTAAGTTCTGATACAGGCTTGAACCTTGAAAACATTATGTGATGTGAAATAAGGCAATCACAAAAAGAAAAATACTGTATGATTCCACTTTTATGTGGTTTCTGAAGTAATCAAGTTAATAGAGACAGATAGATAGTTGAAATGTGGTGCCCAAGGGGTGGAAGAGGGATTGTTGTTTAATGCATTGAGAGTTTTAGTTTTGAAAAATGAAAAAAGTATGTGGATTCATTGCACAATGTGAATATGTATAAACTAATATCACTGAGGTATACACTCAAAATTATTAAGTGAAAATTCTGTATTAAGTGAACTTTATGACTATTTTAAAAATGAGTGCCACAAATGTATTGAGTGTTTAATCAATGCATATAAAATCCAAATGACTCTATTTCACAAATTAATAATGAAAAGAAGATCACAAGGGAGAGAATATCATGCCAATAAAACCATTTATACACACTTCTCCAAAGAGGAAATGCAAATGGCCAACAGGCATATGAAAAAATTTTCAACATACCTCATAATCAGGGAAAAGCAAATTAAAACCACAATGAGGGCCCTCTGTGGTGGTGCAGGGGGTTAAATCACAGCACTATGACGCTATCTGCAGCCACTGCAGCACAAATTCCCTGGTTGAGGGAAGATGGGAGCACGAGGGACTGAGGTGATGGTGCACTGGTGAGATGGTGATTGGGAACACGTGGGGATTACAATTGATGGCAAGTATATGTAAATTTAAAAAAAAATTTATATTAATAAAAAAAACAAAAACAAAAAAAACAAATTCCCTCTTTGACCAGGGAGGTAACCCACATGGCGTAGCAGATCTCTCCTGTCTCGCCTACTGCTCCCTTCAGCAGTGTATTTCAGTAGATCTGCCTGTTCTGCTTCCCACTCCGTCTCTGGTGAATCCTCTCAGTGCCCTGCATCTCTGACCTGCACCCCAGCTCTTGTATGCATGATAAAATAAATCTTTACAAAAATTAAACCACAATGAGATACTACCTTACATCAGTAAGAATGGCACATGTTGAAAAACTAGCAACTACAAATGCTGGTGAGAATGTGGTGAAAAAGGAACTCTCCTACACTGCTGGTGGGAATGCAAACTGATTCAACCTCAGTGGAAAGCTGTATGGAGGTTCCTCAGTCTGCTAAATATGGAGCTACCATATGACCCAGTAATCCCATTCCTAAGGATTTATCCAAAGGACACAAAAACATTAATTTAAAAGAATACACTCACCCCTATGTTTATCACAGCTCTATTTATAATAGGTAAGACTTGGAATCAACCTAAATGCCCCGAAATAGATAACTGGATCAAGAAGACGTGGTATATATACACAATGCAGTACTATAGGCGATCAAGGAAAAAAAAATAATAACAACAAAAAACAAAACAAAACAAAAATAGACAACTACAAATCAGAGACATTCTGCAGGGAAGAGGGAGGGATTGGGATTAAGGCAGGGATGGGAAGAGCACAAGGATATATATGGGGATAGTGCACAGGTGAATTTGTGGTGGAAATTCTATGGGGGCTATACCTAGAAAAGAAAGCAAACATTGTAAGAAAATAAATAAAATATATTTAAAAAAACCAAACAACTGTTCATACAGATAGAAAATCTGCCCACCACAATCAAAGAGCAACTTCATATTAGCATATGAAATTGTGATACAGTTTGGATTTTTTAATTACTGAAGAGTTAAACATTTATAATTTGGGATACATTTTAATTGTTTCTACCTAAGGTCAATAAAGTTATTTTATTATAAAATGTAGGGAGAGACAGTCTAGGTCTTAATTGGAGGCAGTATCAGAAATAATAAATCTGGTTTATAATATCCCCACTGGCAATTTAAAAAAAAATTCAATTTTGAATGGTAGCGCCAGGTTTATGAAGCTCAAGATGTTATATTTGGTGAACTCACACGGCAGACAGAATGCAGCTGGCACCAAGGAAGAAAAACCCAAAAGAAGGAGAATTTATAGAATCTGAGTCAGAGGGAACTGACAACTTATTTGGGAACTACATCTAAATGCACAGCCTGTGTGAACACACACACAGAGTTCGCACCTCATGAAACAAACAGCACAATGAATGACTCTATCAGTAGTAAAAACTAAATATACAAATAAAGGGTAGTGTCCGGGCTGCATCTGATAAAAGCTGTTTTATTTCAAGAGACATCTTCAATCTCTGGGAAGTTGTGAAGAAAACATTTATAGGTCTGACAGACAAAATAGGATTTGTAAAATCATACCCACTTTTTTGATTACTTTCTAAAACTAACATCTACAGAAGAGAAACAAAGGCAACTTTTGGCAGAGAAGTTTACCTTATAGTTAAAATACAGCCATCCTTTGGGACATGTTCCATGCTGTTTTGGTGTATTTATCTGTTTATCTTCGAGCCAAACATCTTTTCGCTTACAGATGCTAGGCATAGAAACTGAACAATCTTCACTAGCCCAGAGTCCTGGTAGAGAAAATAGGTTAGAAATTGACTTGGAAACAACAGTGAGTCTTAGTAGATATTTTCTATTGATTACACTTTTTATGATGACTATGGCTTGCCATATATATTTTTTTAAATCTAGAATTTCTAGTTAAACTACCAATCATTGTGCTCTCTGGTAACAACAGTAACTGGACAAGGTGCAAAATAAGTAACTATAACTCAAGAATACAGACATTCTGCAAATGAAAAAAAACAAAAAACCTAACTATAAACAAACACTGCAATCTAAATTACAGAATTGAAATTTTCTAAGAATATTTGACTTAATTATCAAAAGAATAAAGAGGGAGTGATATTTTGTTTCAAAATATTCAAATTCAGTGTAAAGAATAAGACAATCTAAAACATGGATGACCATTTCTACCTTTTTATTTCTTTAGAAAATGTAATGTTTTAGAGAAATCAACTCAAGAACTAAGAAAGAGGCACTTCTCAACACAGACATTTGAAACAGGCACATCTATAGGCATGTCCTCTAGTAATTTAATATCTTAGCTCTTAGCCTCCTGGAAATTTTTATTTTTTCTAATTTAAAAGAGCTATATTTTCAGAGTAAATATTACAAATGTATTCCATTAGCTTTCAAGTTATAAATTCCAGAACAGGGTGGGCAAAGATGCCTATAAATTGCAAATGCAGATTAAGTTTTTTATTATGAAGGATATGAACCAAAAAGATGTAAGCATTTTGAAGAAGGGGTTGGGATGCTATTTTCAATGCAGATTAGCTGCTGCTCTTCCAGAATGACAAAACAGCCTTTCTGTAGGCTGTTGTGACACCTGCTGGCAAAAGGAGAGCTGATTAACCACAGGGTTTTTCTTTTCCTAACTTTTCTCTGTAGAAATCCTCAAACCAAGAGTTGTTTTCCATGTTTATCTCTGTCCTGGGGCTCATGTTTACTATGAACCTATTGTTAGGTCTGGAAAATCATTACCTTTTATTGAATAGGAAATTTGGGTGGATATGAACGAATAATCAACCCAAATAACTCTGTACTAATGAATAGATTAAAAACAAAACAATACAAAACCAAACCTAGCCTTCAATATACATGTATTTATAAATCCAACTTGCAAACAATTGGTTTTTTAAGGCAAGGATCAACTAATATGAATTAATTTCATTGACTACTGGATTCAGAAGAATATTTTTCCTCAATAGGAAAATGTAAGTAAATATCTCAGAGGTTAAAGTTCTGGGCAGTTTTAAACTGGATAGTAGAAAGATGAGCTCATACTAATTTTCATAAAGAAAAGAATATTTCAAGCATATTGTTTGTCAGTTTCAGGGGGCTGATTTTTGGCATTGTTTTGTTTTTTAAGAAAGGACTTACTGAATGTGAATTATTTTCATAAATATGGAATGAACTAAAACTCTAAGACGCATAAGATTAAACACATTCAGTTAAAAAGAAAAAATAATCAAACAAAACCTTCTCATTAAATGAATTCAATGAAAAGACTTCAAGCCTCCTGAAAACTATCAGTTCATAATATAAACCCCAATACAGATAAATATAATGACCTATTAACGGTAGTTTCCAGAGGAAGATGGTGGGTGGTAAGTGAAATCGGTTAAGAAAGTGGAAGGTTAAGAAATCGGCTAAGAAAGTTTTTTAAACTTATAGTTAAAAAATTAATAAGTCATGAGAATATAATGTATAGCACTGTGAATGTAGTTAATAGCACTGTATTGTATATTTGAGATTTGTCTATATATTACATCTTAAAATCTATCACAGGGAAATTTTTTATCAAAACTTTTATAACCAAAAATGGGGATAGATGCTAATTATGTTAATCTTAGCAATCATTTTAAAATATATCCAAATATCAAATCATTGCTTTGTACACCTGAAGCTAATATAATGTTATATGTTCATTGTACCTCAATAAGAAAAAATAACCTGTTATGGATGAAATGAAGCCACATCTCTGGCTCTGATTATGCATAGATCCTTCTCTTTCTTTGTCCCAGTTCTGGTATATTACTGGTGATCCATCTCTCCAACTGTGGGAAAATTAAAAATTTTAAGGTCCTTTCTCATTCTTCATGTCTATTCTCCACACTGTTCTTGTAGTTCTGGGGTATGGACTAAAGACATAATATTTTGTTAAATTTAAAAAATGTGTTTGGGTAGGGAAATAAAATTTATAAGTTAAAAACAATGTTGGAAGGCTATCCAACAAATTGATCACTAAGGTCTAGTCCAATCATTCTGCAAATAAAAGTTGTCAAACAAAATTAAATGCAAATTAATCTAGGCACATACCGAAATTCATCATTGGCTCTTTCTTTGTGAAGTCCAATCCACCAATTTACACCATACTTTGAAAGCTATTAGAAAGAAAAAGAGAGAAATGTCAGCATTTATTCAACTTGTTTTCCCTTTTCACTATTAAGATTAATGGGGTTGCTGTTAATAGCTTTCTATTCTTCAGTATTTTACCCAATTATCTAAAGAAGAGTACAGTAAGGCCTAGCATACCTGAAACTAATTTAAATTATTCCCTCTTCATTATGAAGAAAAATTGGAATCAAATATTGAAAATAATTTTAGGTTTACAGAATGCAATGGCTTTCTTACAATTTTCTCTATATATTTAAAAGTAAAAATTTTAACTTCCATAATAGCGTTTAAAAAGCAATTTTAAAATAGGATCTGTATTTTTTTTCTTGACTAGTAATCTGGTGTTTTATCCTCTCAGTGACTTATGAAGTTCATTGTATATATCATGACTACTTGAAAAGCAATTCAAGTCATAAAGACATTAATAGTAAAAAAAGGTTTTGAATTTTAGGCATTAGTCTGATCAGTAAGCTATTAAAGTGAGTATTAGCATCCTTCCCAGTCAAGCTGAGAGACAATATAAGACAAAAGAATGCTACAGAATTTGACAACTAGAAAATTAGCTTTTATATAGTTTAATAATTTTATAGTGATCACAGATCTGAGTACAATAAAGTGTGCACGCAGACACATCTTAGAGCAAGTGTAACACTGAACTTATGACCCAGGAAATTGAAATTCCCTCTTAAACTATAAAAGGAAGAAGCAGCAAGGATTTCTCTGAGACCTTTAAATCAATGTATTTTATTGTGTGTTTGCTGTGTGTGTGTGTGTGCATATGTTGAAATGTAATTTAACTTTTTTATGCTAAAAACTGACTAATTCAGGAGTATTATATATTTAGATATGCACTCATATTTTTCAGAAGTTCTCAGAATGCATTTTAAGATTTTTTTTTCCATATGAATTTCAGATGATACAACAGGACCTAATAGCTCTTTAATGTTCTACTCTATATACAGATATTTTTACTTCTTCAATAGTGTGGCTGTCTGTCATATCAGCAATTTGAGAATAATGCTAGACTGAGCAACTATAATTTTGGATCCCTGAGGTGTTGTTTCATGGACATGTTCTTACATGCTGAATTTAGATTCCTTTTGTCAGACTTTGGAATGGGTCCATTGAGACTGGCTGTGAACTCAGTGGGAGGAACCACAACGATTTCATTCATTTTAAATAGGTCTTATGGGCAACAATAGTGGAAATCACGGGCCTTATTGTTTACTGCTCCAATTAAGGGACCTCTAAGGAGAAATGGTAACTATTGCATCTTAAATGGCAATAAATATGCCACTTTTTGCATATTCATTGCCACCTCAATTAGAGCATATTAATCTTCCACATGGCACACCACAACCTGTTGTGATATGGGACAAAACTTCTTAGGACCCATGAAAATATACCCAGAGTGAAAAATACCAATGTAAAAAAAATGAGAGTTTTAAATTTTAGTTTATAAGATTTATTAAATTCTTTTGTATAAAGACATGCAAAACAACCATAGTTTCATATCAAATGTGTTTTATAAAAAACAAATGCAATTATCACAAAAGAACACTTACCAAAAGGAAATAAAACAGCCAAAACATTAATCTACTAAACAATATAAGGAAGAACAACCTGTCATTTTTCAGTCTATAAAATCAAGTTATTTTAAGCTTTAAAACACTAGATTTTGGAAGATTAGATTTGATATACTTTTGCTAGATTATTTAGAGATGAAATTAAAAAAGTAATTGCAACTTTAAAATGCAAATATTACAGAACACAGCTGTGACAGCTGACTGGTCTACCAGGCTGACTGGTGTAGCAAGTCATGTCACACAACTCCTCAAGTGCTTGAGACTTCTTGCCTATTTGGCTTCATTTGACCACCAAGAATGCTCAAAAAATAAGTACTCAAAAATGCACTCTCACCTTGTAGTCTTGTTATTTGAAAAGAAAATACTGACTCATCACCTTTCTAAGCTGGAACTGTTTTGTTAAAAAAAAAATTCTGCTGCAGATATAAAAAAATTGAATCCAACTTTCTTTTTCAATAATTAGTTCTTCTACTCCCCAACTAAATGTTATTTTTGTTTTTCACATTTCTAAGTTACTGATACTCTCTTTACGGGAACACAACACACAAGCAATTTTAAAAAATATTTAATTATATATTCTCATTATTCCTGTTCGTATAGGATGGTTGTACACAAAGGTGAATAATATGACCTCTATATCTTTAGTTCCTCATCCTGGAATAAAATAACTTCTGAACTGACCCCTTCCAGTAGGATGTTCTTATGTCTAAGATTTCTTAACTTATGAAATGTGAGTGGTTGTCAATAAATGCCACCACTATCAGCAATACCACTTACACATTTTGTTCAGAAATAAGAACTGATTTCTTATTTAGAAACCTATAGCTTTCTTCTTTCTAAATTGATACCCTTTTTCTATGGCACCCTTTCTGTTTTTTTGGTCTTTACGACACATACCCTCTAATAATTTCCGTTTGCAGCACAGAATGGTATTAAATCAGTCAACCATGCATGTATAATATTGTTAGAACATTCTGTATCAGCATAGTCAGCTGGATAATAATTTTGCCATATAAAATACCATAAGGTTTCTTTGTCTTGAGATGACAACTAGATCTAGTCCTTAACTACATCATGGCATTAGCTATGACTTCTCAGCTGCTAAGTCTGATAGGTTTTATTTTTTTCCTTCCTTCTGCCCATGCCCACTGGCTTCCCAACCACCAAAGACTAGGAGAATGAATTAAGGGAAGGGTGAAGAAAGAAGACCTGCAGATGTCCCCAGGAATGCTGAACTCTATTGGACTTTGATCTCAAAGTCTTTCATTGTTTACCTCTGAGACAGAGCTAGTACCATCTTTTGGGGTAGGATTTTGAAGGTAGCATTTTAATTTAATGAAGACATTGTACTCTTATATACCCCTGATGTCTCTATTCTGCTGCCAGCAGAGGATTTTTTAATGGCTTTGCATGTCAGATGGCTTGATTTACTTCCAAATTCCATCACTAAGCTCCTGTATAACCAAGTTGCTTCAATTTTTTTGAATCTTAGTTCCTCATCTGTAAAGTGTTGATAGATTTTTCCAGAGATTTTAGGACGATTAATGCCATTAAAGCTTATACTTAGCATGCTGTCTGACATTGTTAAGGCATCTATTGGCAAAAAATCAGCTACTTTCAGAATGTGAACTTTCGCTATGTCAGTGGATTGGTTTTCAGTCATTCACGTGATCACTTTTTATTGCCACTTGGGCTGAGGAGCCTTCTGTCTAGATAAGAGGACAAATGTATTTTTTGAAATCATACTATATAATTTGCTGATATTTAATGTTATGGTCTTGGCTTGACTGTCCCAATTAGCAGGAGAGGAAGGATGGTAAGACAGAACACTAATATGATGGTTTTAATCATTGGTCTGCAATTGAATTTCTGTGGGATTCTGGGTTGTCAGTGACCCCCCATGTCCTGGATTTTCTGTCAAATCTCAGTAGTAGTCCTGATCTGCTGACCTTACAGGCTGCAAGTGCAACAAACATATCATAGAAATGAGAAGGCCCCAGGTAGCTGAGAGGGAAGAATTTTTTTTTTAAATACAAAAGTATGATACTTTAGTACAGAGCTTGAAAACATGATAGAACTAGAAATGTTCTATCAGTGAAATGACTGACAAACATAGTAAATCTCTGTTTCTATTATTTTCTCTTAATTTTTATAACAGGAAGAAAAAAATTCTCAAAAATATATGGCTTTTGATGAATATTAAATAAATGTCTGAAGAAAATACTTCCTTACCCCCAAAAACATAAAAGGAACACTAAGTTCTGAATTTATTATGGTTACCATTTTTATTTTGCTGTGGATGAATTCTTGTTCATGTGCAGAATGAATTGTAAGAAGGTCACTGCGTAGCCAGCCGCAGAGAAACAAAAAGGAGGACCATTCCGAGGCATGGGTATGAAAATGGTACTCTGCATCATGGTAAAAGAGCCAGGGTGCATCTGAAAGAAAAATAACAGTGCCAGCAATGAAGAAATGATTGCACAATATGCTGATTTAAAAAGGCTATGCTATGATTAGCTCCAAGTTTGTTATTTGGTCACTCGGTATTAAAAAATGTGTGTATATACATATTTGTACATATATCCATAGGCAACTATATAATTTACTTAATTTCCTAGTTCCATCTCATGTAAGAAATACTCACTTGGGCAGCAGCTCTTCTGCCCACCTGTGGCCATGAGTATGCAAGTGTTTCTCTTTGCCAACCTTTCCTTTTGTAGAGCAGGAACAGTAGCCTATACCTGTGCACAGTTGGCAGCTGCCAACTTTCTCCCTTTGCAAGGCAGCAGAGGCAACTCTCCTTCCATGGTTGCCTACCTGTGACTATGCAGACTTCTCTTTTAGCAAACCTGTCCCCCTTTTGGGGGACAGTTCTTTCTGCCCACTTGTGTCTATGCAAGTATGCTTTATTCTCTCCTTTTTTTTTATAATAAATCTGCCCTTTTGGATTAAAAAAAAATAAGAAATCTTCATTTGTATTAAAGGCCTGGGATAAATGTCATGTGTCTTAAAAATAGAGTTAAGCTATAATATTAGTCTTTAACCATATTTAATGGCACAACTAATTCAATTACTTACTAATTTGTAGAGTTGAACAAATTTACTCTAGAATGATACAAGAAAAGAGACCTTCAACTGGAGGTTGAAGCACATATATAAAAGCACATAATTAGTAATTTGACATCTGTCAGGATAGTGCTTACCATACTGGTACCAGGATGGAATTGTGGGTCTCACATCTGTAAAGTGAAAGCAAACTACCTTGAGTGACCTTTGTTTACAGGTACACAGTTTCTCAATAACTTCAGCTCTTAACCCAGTACTTTGAAACTTGTTGGGAAATGAAACAAGTCTCAATAAATTTGTGAACATCAAAATCATATTAAGTATTCTTTTGGATCATAATGGCATGAAATTAGAAATCAATCAAAGAAACAAAGAGGTGATGGTCATGATGAACCCATGTGCCCCTGACTTGCCACGATTCTGGCTTCCTGATAAATACTCTGAAAAGATGAGTTAAAAAAAAAAAGAAGAGGGAAACATAAAAATTTGTAAAGACTAAACTTCATGCTACTAAACAAATAATTGGGTCAATAAAAAAAGTAAAGGTGAAATTGAAAACAAAAATACTTGGAGGTGAATGAATATGAAGACATGACTTATCAGAACATGTAAGATGAAGCAAAACCAAGGGGGAAGCTTATATATTTGTATATTAGGAAAGTTTAGAGAAATATAAGTATACCTTAAGAAATAAGAATCACAAAGAATATTATACCCAAAGGAACTAGAAAAAGTACAACCAAAAGTAGTAGGCAGAAGAAAATATTAAAAATTAGAGAAGAAATGAACAAAAGAGATATCAAAAAGACAATCCAAGAGAGTAATAAAGCCAAAAGTTGATTCTCTGAAAATATTAACAGAATAGTGAGTCATTTTGTCAGATACACTAAGAAGAGAAATAAAACAAAATCAGAACCAAAAGGGAAATAAAAGCAAAAATAAATGAGACCACATTTGACCACATCAAACTAAAAATCTTCTGCACAGTTGAAGAAACTTGAATTAAAACAAAAAGATATCCTAATAAATAAGAGAAGATACTTGGAACAATAAAAAATTAAAAATTGGCTGTAATTTGAATGGGCATACTTCTCCAAAGAGGACATAATATGGCTAATAGGCACCTGAAAATATTTTTCTCATTTTTTATTGTTAGGTAAATGCAAATCAAAACAATCAAATGTCTTTTCACATCTGTGAGAATGACTACCCAAAAGACAAATTTTGGAGAGTATAGAGGGAAGGGAACAATGTAAACTGTTGGACATGTAAATTGGTGCAGTCTTTTATGGAAAGCAGTATGGAGATACCTCAAAAGTTTCAAAATAGAAATTTCATGCAATCCAGTCATCACATTTCTGTGTATGTACCTCCAAAATGCAAAAAAAAAAAAAACCCCTACAAAACCCACCAAACAAACAAAAACCCCCACTAATTCAAAAAAAGGTGAACTTCCTCTGTGTTTATTGAAACATTGTTTACAATAGCCAAGTACTGGTAACACTCTAAGCAACCAATCACAGATGAATGGATAAAGGAGATGAGATATATATAGCCATATATCCACAATGGAGTACTATTTAGCTATAAAAATAAAAAAAAGTGAGATCTTGTCATTTGCAACATGAATGGACCTACAAGGTACTTTGTTTAAATAAATCAGAGACAAGAACAATAACCATGTGATTTTTACTCATATGTGGTATATAAAGGAAACAAATAAATGGATGAACTAAAAGATAAACTTTTAGACTCTACAGATAATAAAGCAAGATTAAAACAAAATAAAATACTCCATATTTTACTTTTTAAGAAAACAATTTAGAAAACCAGTATTTTTGCTGTTTGAAATATAGTTAGTTCTCATATTTGAAGAGGAGGTTTAAGAGAGGCCCCAGGTTAAAGAAGCACTTGAACACTTGTTGAGGGCCTAATGTGTGTCACACTCTGTGATAGATCTTTTCACAGATTCATTTTACAAGTAACTGCTTGCTTTTAATTTCACAATGAATTGCATATTTACTAAAAATATAATATTCCACAATATTATCCAGTTAGCCACACTTCCTAATAGTAACAGCATACTGCACTGGTATCATACTCTCATTTCCCTAACATACATTCTTTGCTAAAATAGTGCAATTTGTTTCATCACAAGGATTGTTCATTGGCACAGTTTTCCAGGGTGCAGGAAATTCAGATTTTTCTAACTCTTCAATTATGAAAGTGCTCCAGATTGCTAGAAAGCAAAACACATAGTAAAGATCTTATAAATATTTTTACCTCTTGGAATTTTGCATATCCATTCGCGCTTGGAACTACAGCGTACAGGCAGCAATGTTTTATTTGCCTTATAAACAGCACATTTTCTTGCATCTTCTCCCAAATAAGTATTGTCTAAAAATGAAGAGACAACCTGCAGCAGATGAAGTTTATTATTCTTCAGTAAGGATCCCCTAAAAAATTTCAAAAAGTCAAAAAAAGGCACCTATGTAATCATAAGGGAATTTTGGAAGAAGCTTCAGAAATATCTGAATATTAGTCCTGTTAAAGTTTGGTCCATCAAACTTTAGCAATAATTCTTAAAAATGCCTTTCTCTTAAAATCAGGCACACTAATTTTTTTTTTTTTTTTCTAGAATGAAGAAATCAGAGGTGAGCTTCTTTCAGAACCTGCTCCGTCACCTCACTGGCAGCATTTGGAGAACCCTGGGATCCTGGAGAAACTTTTAGACGTTGGGGAATGTACGAGATCTGGGTGTGACCTTTGATGTAAGTTCTTTTGCACTAAACTTTTAGTCTCTAATCATGAAATAGTCAGTTATCACTAGGCTGAATCAGGGAACTAGACAACCTGCTCCATGAGTGATAATACCATGGGGGTATTCATTAAAGATTCAACCTTTTTCAATGATTTTAATGGTTACTTAATAAAAGAGTGGTTAGTAAATGTAAAATTGGAGTAGATATTCGGAGAAAAGGATGTTTTGAAGTTGTTTGTTTTCCTCCTCATACATGTACAGTCATACAACGATTCAGCTAACTTAAATATACATGTAAGCTCCAATTCAGTGAATGGTTTGAGTTTGAATATTCATTACTCAGTCACTGCTTCATGGCTTTATCTCATTTATGTTATAGCCCTAAAGATCTATTACTCCTCCACTAATAATGAATTTGTTTCACTATAACAAAATGAAGCATTCTCAGTCTTTTCGTGCTACATTTAATTTTTCAAGTGCCATGTGGACACTGACCACCAGACTCCCTGCTACAGGCAGGTGACCCCTGCTACACCCACTCTGCTTTCCAGGTTTTGGTTTCTTCATCAGCACAGTGGTGGGGACTGGCGATCTCTAAGACCTTTCCCCACTTCCTTGTCCTCATGTTCTTTTCAAGAATAGGTATGGGGGTGGAAACGTTATTTTAAAGGTTAGTTGCTTTTCTGCCAAAAACTTTTCACCCGGGAGATAGTTTGGGGTTCTTTTCAGAGATTTGGATTCCTTTTCAGGATGAGATCTTACACTGATTTAGCTTTACTTTCTATTTCTCCTGTTTGAATGGTGGTCTCTGGTTATGTGCAATTGGGGCATAAAAGTCCATTGTGAGAACATGGCTTTCACATGTTGGTTAGGAATGGAAACAACTTTCAATCAGAACAAGAAAACTGACTTAAAACTATCTACTTAATAAGTTTCCCAAGAACTTGACAAAATAACTACTACTACCAAAGTTTGGTGCAGTTTGTGATTTGTGTGGGAGGCATGAAAAATATTTCCAGATTCTCTTGGTTGTTTTACCACGTGGTTCCTGTTTTGAATTCATGTGCTTTCCTCTGGTTTGATAAGACTTACAGGGGTTCTATCAGACCACTCCCAAGAGCCCACATTCAGTGGGTTTCTTTTATTAAATCCAATCCAGAATTGCCTTTCTTCTGTCCTAGAAGGAAAAATAAATAAAATTTGACCTTTGCCATTGATTTTATAACGTTATATAAAAGATAAAAAATATTTAAAATATGTGTACAGAACACAATTGATTCTAGGCAGAATTGATGAAGTCAATCAACATTTACTAAACATTTCCAATATTCAAGCCTGGAGCTATGATGTGAACTGAGAGGTGATTTAGCTTTACTTTCTATTTCTCCTGTTTGAATGGTGGTCTCTGGTTATGTGCAGTTGGGCATAAAAGTCCATTGTGAGAATATGGCTTTCACGTGTTGGTTAAGAATGAGAACAACTTTCAGTCAGAACAAGAAAACATGAAAGCAAGTTTGCAAGCAAATTGGGGACATCTCATTCCTAGAGGGATTTTTACTACTTTACTACTTATCTAATACTTCATTATACTAGTTTTCCAGGTTTTGACTTCTTTTTCTTTATCAAATGTTCATGTTTATCAGATGTTTAATCATTACCACCCCCATTTAATAAAAATTATTAAGTAAATGATTCCACAGCGAATCAGTGTGAAGCATGGCTGCCATTTTTCAGCAGTCATCATTGGACTAGATCTGGGAAAGAGTTCCACAGATAATCTTCCTGTTAAGGGGAAGATAAATACATCAAACCATAGAGTACTTAATACATCAAACAATATAGCCTAATGGTACAGGGAACCATTTCACTAAGATCATTTTCTGAGAATAATTTCACAAAATTAAAGATTCAGAATTCATAACAGATGCTTTATTTTCCTTAGTGCAGAGAAGCAAACCTGCTCTGAATCATCCCCTTCTCAGATACTTGAACTACACTTCATGAATGAAACAGAAAGTAAAATGTGCCTAGAAGACCCCAGAGAACAATGGAGACTGCCATGGTTGCCTCTTATATTTGAGGTTGTCAGAAGGTGAGAATGCTGCCTAAAGGTAAACCATGCATATTATTCTCAAGGGATTAGGCTAGAAATCCACATTACTCTTCCTTAAGTACTTTTTATTCTTTTCCTCACTGAATTCAGAGATCTACATTTTTCCTGCTATGAACTGGTTCCTAGAAGATAAAATGGATTTGTTCTTTTCATCAGTTTTCTAAAATTGTAAAATTTAAATACATACACACATGTATGCATGTGTCTGGTTAATAAAACAGAAAAGCAGTACCATAGACACTTTTCCAAGGAAGACACACAGGCTCATCATCACTTATTATTAAGGAAATGCACATCAAAACCACAATGAGCTACTATCTCATATCAAAAAGATCTATTATCAAAAAGATCAGAAACAAGTGTTGGCAAGATGTGGAGAAAAAACAAAACAGAACAAAAAGCCCTTGTATACTATTGGTGGGAAAGTATACTAGTCCAGACCCTATAGAAGAATAGCATGGAGGTTTCACAAAATATTAAAAACGAATCAACCATATGATTCAGCAATCCCACACCTAGTTATTGACTGAAAGAATGCAAAAACACTAATTCAAAGGTATATATTTACTTCTATGTTCATTGCAGCTCTGTTTACAATAGCTAAGATATGGAAACTGTCTAAGTGCATAACAACAGAGAGTGGTTAAGGAAGATGTGTATATACACAATGCATGTGATATATATACACTACTTTATAAAAAATAAATCTTGCCATTTGCAACAACATGGATGAAACTGGAGGGGTTATTCCAAGTGAAATAAGTCAGAAGGGTAAAGATAAATATCAGTTGATTTCATTCATGTGTGGAAATAAAGAAATAAAGCAAACAACAACAACAAAAAAACATTGGCTTCTGATAGCAGAACTGAGACTATCGGAGGAGGGAGTAAAGTAAAAGCAGAGGGTAAAGGAGGTTCGATGGATTTTGGTAGAGAATTATTGGTAGGCATTGTGTGATGACATACATTTGAAAAAGGATGAACCTGTTTTCCTAAAACATATACATATTATAAACCAACATTAACTCAATAAAAAAAGAAAAGCAATGTCATAGGAAGGAGAAGTATGTATGCTATGAGAATTTTTGTTTTGGTATAATTACTATGATTAAGTATCAAATTTGGTTGAACCCCCTGGAAGTCTGGTAAAAAAGTAAAACATGCATTACATAGTTTTTGTGATTAGGTACTGAAGATCAATAATGTGATAGATGCTTGACACTAAATTCTAGAAATTCCAAGTGTGAGAATTTATAAAAATATAAATTATATCTGATGTTGTGGTGGTGAATTTGTAAGCAGTTTGCATGTGGTTGTTTCATAGAGCAAACCTCACTCTATCCAAGTATGTTTTGCAAGGGGCTAAAAGCATGAAGTGCAGTTACAATTTAGAACTATGGAGTCTATTATATACCCATGGATCTTTGGTCTCACACCTGGCTAACAAGCCAATTAACCAAGAAGCTTCTTGAACTCTTCTTCAGCTGAAGAGAATGTGAGTCAGCAACTCTGGTGTGGAACCAGGGGTTCTGTGTTAAAATGTGTCCCAAGTGAGTGTGATAATCAATTAGGTTTGGGAACTGTGGTCTCAGGTCAACATTTCCTGCAGAGACTAGCAGTTCTATGGGATGTTGATAAATGTTTTCACAAAGAGGAGTTTGTTGTCAAAGAAAGTACCCCTTCTAGAAGTCTTTACAATGCTAATATATATGGCAAATTTCCAAGAGTGTACGTTGTTTTATAAACAATTAAAGCACAAAATCCTGCACCACACCCCCCTTCCATGGGGGATGTGTCATATTTTGTACAGTTTGGAGATGAATAATTTGATATTAAACTTCTTATGGGAATGTCCTAAAGGAAACTTGTGGGAAAGGTCAGGATTTTCTTCAAAAAATTATTCTAGATTTCCTTCAAGATTTAGGTATGTATTTCATTGTGAGTCCACATTTCTAGAGTTTATAGTAGAGTACCTAGTGTTACATTTGTTTTTGTTAAATAAATGCATGGCAGTGTGCCCCTTTTAAGCTGCTGCATCCTCAAGGGCAGGATTTTGTCTGTCATGTCTATTGGGTCCTCTAGTCAGCTATGCCTACAGTAGTGCCCTTTCTGTAGAAGATATTCCCAGGCTATATGCTAACTGACAAAAACATTCTAGATAAAGATGCTGAGGGCTGGGAGGACTCACTAAAAAAGGACATCATGGCTTTCATCAAATATTTGAAAATAGGCTAGACTTAATCTGTATTGCTCTGGCTTACTAGAAAGTTGACCTTTGAACCCAGTCTCTAACAATGAATTGGGCTTTCTATCCTCCCCCTTCCAAAAGGAGTGCTCTGAAATGGAACAGAATTCTGCTCCTAGTTGATGACCACAGGAATGTGATGGAAGGAATTCTCTCATTGTGTGGGAGGAAGCACCAGACCTCTTAGTTTTCTTTCCATTTAAAATTAATTGATTTTCTAACTCTGGAACTCAAGATTCTGTAAACTTGCTGATGGATGCAGATAAGTGAAGACCGGTTTCCTCAACTGTAAAATTAGGAGGTTGGATTGGAATCTGTTTTTTAATCAGTACGACTTTTTTTTTTTTTCCCCAAACAAAAATATTACTTGGTCTTTTATTATACACAAAATAGCTAGAAGTGGAACTGGTTTGATTTGCCCTCTTGAGTGCATAAACAAGAAACCAGGAACTCTGTCTTCTTGGCCCCCTTGGGGTTTCAAGATCATTGAGAGCCTCAGAAAATACTTCAACACTTTGAAAACCGCTGGGCTAGATATCTGACTTGGCAAAAAAGGCCCTAAAATTTGGATCTGAGGTACATAGAAATTATTTCAAACATCAAAACAATTTTCACTTAGTTTTTTGGTTTATGGAATGAGAATTTCGTGCAATACACATAGACAATTTTATTATAATGAAGGTGTTCAGAAAAAGCCTCCTCAAGATGTATCCCTTTGGCATGTGGATTATTTCAAGAGGCCATCTGAGGTCCAGCAGGTACAGGAGAAAATTTACCACACCCTTAACTATCAAGGAGAATGAAAATTAAGGATATTACCCGGAATTATAGTTGTCTCCAGAAGTTACCTTATTGGTTTTTTTTGTTTGTTTTGTGGCTTTTAATTTTAATTCATTTCCTTTTTATCAGAGAAACAACTATATAGCAGAGTGAACATGTAATAAGAGCATCTAGTCTAGTCTTCATCATGCAAGTCTCCTACCTCTTTCCTTAAAGTTCTAGATCCCTTATCCCATTCCTTAGTTCAAGAGATATACCCTCATTTCTCAATTTTTCTTACTGAAATCGGAATCCTCATTCCCTATATAGGATGTAATTAAGTTGGTATTTTCCTCCTACTAATCTTTCTGATGCTGTTTTGATTACTAGAGAAGTTAGAGAAGAACCTAGAACTGTAGGAGGAAATTTCCCTTTCAGTCCTTACAATATATCTTTTCTTTGACAACTAGTGATAGTTGGTTTTAGGTTGAACTACAAATACTTGAGATTTAAACAATTATTTACGACACTCTAAAAAACCATTACTGTGAGGCAGACTATTTCACTGCAATTTTCAAAATCAACAAATATTTACCGATTAAATTTTGAATATAAAAGCTTATTCACAAAATTCTCTTCCTCAATATGGGCAAAGCTTGCAAGATGTGCTCCAAATTCTTCACAAAATGCTTCAGCTTCTCTCCATGTTCTTTTCATCAGGACTTTTTCACTATGAAATACCTGCGTAGTAGAAGAAAAAGAGTTAATACTGTCATGGATAAGGTACAGCTCTTTAAATCTCAATAAGAAAATAACAGTAATATAATTTTTGTCACGATCCTATATTAAAAGCTTGATCCAATAGGGAAAATAACATTTCTTGAACTAGAATATACCTAGCCATTGTAAAACTGACTTCATTTTTTATTCTCACAATACATTCAAGAGGAGTTCATAATAAGTTCGGATTCATAAATGAGCTCCTTGTAGATTTTCCTACTCATCCCCTAAATTTGCTGTGATAGGCATATACTTTTCCCCTAATAAATATTTGTTAAGAGTTGAGGAGAGTTAAGCTAAGAGAAATACAAATTTTGGGACACATAGCTATAAAGAGGCTGAGCTAGGATTAGATCTTGTATTTCTTCCAGGATTCATGAATTTCCTCTCACCAGTTTACCTTCTGATAAATTAGAATTGGTTAAGTGATCATGAATCTGGCCAATCCATGGCAAGAAATAGGAAATGAGACCTTTCACTGAGGGCACGTCTATTTCTAGGGATTTTGGATCTTAGCTGTCCCTAATTCTGTGACTTCTCAGCAGTGGCAGAAAGAAGTCAGTCAAATCGAAGTTCTGCTTTTGACTTTAAGATCAAAGAGGAGGGACTAAGGACTCAGAGCTCTCATTTTTAACTGCCCAACATTAAATGTAAGTCTCTGCTGCTAGGCAGTCACCCTGCAGCCAGCCTTAAGCAGGCTTTGACTTGCTGAGACATTCATAAATAGCTTTCTCTGTCCTATGGACCACAGAACCTTTCCATCTTTTAAATTTTGTTAGGAAGCATTTCTTGAATCACTTGCAGTCCACAAATTATACTACCATTTCCATAGAATATATCACACATTTGTTGACACATATTGATTTGTTGACATATATTGACTATATTGTTTATATATAGTGTAGGACTGGAGTCCCAACACTAAAGTCTTATTACAACTTTGTCAAGAAATAATTGTAATCTTGGGCAAATCACTATATCTTGCCAGCCTCAGTATACTCGTCCCTAAGGTTTAACTTATTGCTTTGTGAGGTCACTTCTTGGCCCATTATTTCATGAATTTAATATATTCATGTACATTTAAATTAAGTGTACTCAATAAGTGTATCAAGCCATTATGATTCTACAGTCTCTCTAGACAAAGAGGCTGTCTCCATTATGCTCTTCATTTTCCCATATGCCAGAAAACTTTGTCCTATGATTTTAGAAATCTCTAAAACAAACAAAAGACAAAATCACTAAACAAAAACATATTTCCAACAAGAACATTGTAGGTACTAACTTAAATTCAGGATCTAAAACCAATTTCAAATTGACATTTCTTCACACTACACACACACACACACACACACACAATCAATCAAGTATATGTGCTTTTATCTTTAGGTGTCTAGTAAGGTGTGAAGGCTATTTTCAGTAGCAAGAATGGTATTATTCCACAGTACAGACTATTCTTTGGCTTAAAAATGATACAGACTTGTACCATTTCAAGATCTAGTGAGTACCTGCCATGTTCATTTGGTATATGTGATAAGAACAACATTGATCAGTTCTCAGGAAGAAGCCTTCAATAGCACCTGGATATGTCAATGCTTTGACTTAATAATTATTTAGGAATATCACTGACATGATAGAGTTAGCATACAAACACTAAATACCTGGTAGTTATAGGCACTGCTCTGGAATAAAAAAAATTGAGATAGGTGGGCAAAATTGAAATAATGTTGGTTGCATTGAGATGCCCATGAAACCTTCTCATCACCTTAAAACAACTGGCCAGCCCAGGCTCTGACTCCCACTGCAAATAGCAGGGATGAAAAGGCCAACTCTCTTCATGCTTGGTTTTCTGCCGATTTTCAACTGGCTCCTTGCACAAGGACATTGCCTTAAAGTGTCTACAGTCCTTCACTTCCCAGCGACCAGGTGGATACTTTCCTCGCATGACAACACAGCCACCACTGTAGCCTGAAAGCAGAAAGGAACCCTTTTAATATCAGATGATCAGAACATCTTGTTTTTTGAAAGAAAACTGCTTAGAGTGTTGAATAATTGATATCTCATAAGATGAAGGCACCAAAAAGAACAACAAAGATGAAAAAGGAATGCTTATTAGCATGTTTATCTCATTTCTCCTCTTCTGGAGAAAACACTAGATGATAGGAAAGTAAGAGAAGAAAGACTTCAAAGCCTGAAATTTGGCATTTTGAGCTCTGAGAGTAGAGGATAGAAATTAGAACTGTTCCAACTCAAGACCAAAATATTCCCTGTAACTCATTTGAAACCATCATCTCTTTACTTTTAATTATTGAACTTTTTAAAGTGTGTAGAGAAAAATTTAAATTACTCTTTGTTGAGCACCTATGCTATATGCTGAACATTGAAATGTCATCATGAGAAATCAATGTCAAACATACATACATTGCTTACCTTCTGAAAACTACATTCAACGCACAAAAATACATAAATGATGATTTAAGGTAGACTTCAAGTTATGCAGCAGAAGACCAAACTTCTTGTTTGGAGAATAGAGAAAATGAGATGCATTTTAAAGGGGGTGAAACTCTGGGTATAAGACTAAGGACAGACCATAGGGGAAAGGACCTTTGCCTATTCACCAAACTTCATTTTATTCTTTGTGCTTGTTTGAACATTTGGAAACATGAAGCAGAATTTATCCATTGGAAGAATTTCTAAATTAAGAGTCTCAAGCTTGTGATTAAATCTATGCAATTCTTAAGATAGATTTAAAAAAAAACTTTAAATTTCAGTGAAAAGTAGTAGTAAATAATCCTTAAAAATATATAGAAAAATAATATATAGAAAATATATTCTAAAAATATAAAAAATTGATTAAGAACATATTTCTTTTTTCTTGAATCCAAGGTGATCATTCAATTAATTAAATCAATAGTCAACAACAGCAAAACAAACAATAAAGCTTGTGCATCTACATTGCACCAGCCTAGAGTGTATATTAGCTGCTAGGGATAGAAGGACAAAACAAACAATATCCAACTCTTAGTTTAATGTGAGGCACAGACACATAAATGATTAAATGCAATAAAGAATGTGTGAAGTGCTGTAATAAAAGTGTGTTCAAGTTTCTGTGGGGAGACATCAAAGGGGTGATAGAATCTGTTTTCAGATGTCAATAAAGGATGTGCAAGAAGTGAGATTTGAGTTGAGTTTTAAAGGATGGAAAGAAAGAGAGCTTTCAAGAGATGCTTACAAAAAAGCAAGTGATTATAGATGGAGCATGTGAAGATGTGTGAGGATTCTGGAACTCAAATTACTTTAAAAGGTGTAGTCACTTGATACTAGATATTTCTCTTGTTTAATTTCCCTTCAGGAATAGTGACTTCTATGTTTATTAGAGTGACTGGCATTATCCTTATCAGCCACATTTTAGTTGTTTTATACTCACAGAAAGACTGAAGAGAGGGAAAATAAAGAGTGGGAGATGAAAGAAGACATGAAAACAGAATATCTCATAGAGGAATGGAAACTAGTTTGTGAAAGAGAAGAAAGAATAAGGGAGTTAAGGAACATGGGTTTGTGTTGTCGAAAGTCCTGGTGGCATATCTGTTTTAGGCATCAGACACCTATTATAGTTCTCACCTGCATGAAATTTATAATTCAGTATGTGTGTATATGCTGATGTGTAAAAGAAGACCACAAAGATGAAAATGATGGGTCTAAACATATAACTATGATTAGAATGACTCATATAGAAGAAAAGGAAGTCAAGAAAGATTGGCCCATGAAAAGGCCACTGGTTGGTTTCACTGCTCAGAACAGCTATTTAGTGTTAAAGATGGGGTGTTCAAGGCCAGGCAAGAGGAAAATACTATAGCATGAATTTTCCCTGACCATGAATGGAGCTTTGCAAGTCTGTTGAATGTAATTTGACATGCAAATCACAGTTGGGTTAAGTCATGAGCGATAAAGGAGATGCTTCATGCTCTGTGCAAGGAAATTCGAATAAAATCAAATTGGGGAAATCTGCATGGTAGTCCCAAATGAAATAGCAATATACTAGTAGTGTTGCTGTAGTTGAAAGAGGAGAGAAAGCATACACTCAGATCTGATTCTTCCTTTCTTCCTCTCCCAGCAGCCTTTGACTTGTAGCCTGAAATCTGGGGTTCTAGTGCCAGTACAAGTATTTAGTAACTATAAACTTGAACAATTAATCACAAATGACCTTATTTAGAATATGAGGCTAATAATTCATTTTCTTTTTCAGGATTGTCATGAACATCAAATGAAATGGTGTATTTAAAACATGCTGATAGATGTGAAGGACTAAAACTAACCCCATTATTTTTGCTACTATTATTACTATGTCTATTTTCATTTTAAAAGCTGAGATTTCATGGCAGGAGTTTTGCCTGCATGTTCAAAGAATTTTTTTAAAAAGCCTGAATCAGCAAGATTAAAATGTAATATACTTTTTTGTTGGTCTTGCATTTTGTCTTACTTTCCCACATCAGACAATGATTAAATAGCTTTGGTTTTAGACACTATAGATATTCAACTCATCTTCATTAGTGAAGAAGGATATGTTTGTGAACTGCTATGAAGATGAAAAGTGCTGCAAGAGTGCTACTGGTATCCTAAAGTGGTTAACTTAATGTAACATTTGACCCAAATTTTAGAGTCCAGCCCCAAAGAAGCAGTAAAGTTGTGTAATAAAGGGAGGCTGGGCTAAGAGAGATATAAACTGAATTTATAATACTATATTGTGGGGATGCTTGCAAAGCCAAATTGTAAGGGAAGGGTGCAGGAAAGAGCAGAAATGGCTTTCCTCCCAAAGAAATTGTTCTTAAACTTGACAACTCATTTCCCATTGGAGAAGAGAAATTATCATCCTATTCCTCAGGGGGTGAATCTCACAGCTAAACCAATTCCCCTTACCTGCCTTAACCTCCCTCAATCCTCTTCATTTTCTCCACCATATGTGAGTGGGAATAGTTTTGTTGTTAAAGAAAAATCCAAATTCTTTTGACAAAGCTATCTAATCATTAAAAATGAACTGAGCTGAGGTGGCCTCCATTTTTAACCTTTCTTGCCAAATATCCCCCCAAAAACAAACAAACAAAACCTGATTTGTCACCTCAGGAAAAGAGGGATCCACAGCTGGGCCTTCAGAACCTCTAGACAATTAATTTACTTGAGTTGTCGGTCAGTTATTTTCCTGTTTCCTGGAAATGGGAAACATACCTCTCACATTCTTGCTCTCAAGTCCTCTACCCAACTCAGCTTCCTTTTCTTTCCTGTTCTCCATGGAGAGCAGTACATCCAGTGGGGGCAGATAGTGAACTTTCATGGAGGGCTGTATATATGTCTGATAGGGTGCTAGATAGTTTATATTTTCTTTTTCCTATTTAACTTCAAAAATTCTTTGAGGCATATGCTAATATCTCTATCTTGTTAATGGAAAAACTGAGACCATGAGTGGAGGTTTAGTAACCAGACTAAGGTCACAGAGTAGGTGAGGGTCTGGTCTAAATTTGAAACCAGATTTATTTGACTATGCTAGGAAACAATGTCAAGGTACAGAGAGATTAAATCTCTGTTTCAAATTATGCTCCTCCATTTTCATGGAGCTCCCTCTAATTCCCCTCGCCGCATTTTCTCCTTTGTGTGGCCATAGCACTTCCTTGAAGTCCTACTATCATAGCTATGTATATGATTATTGGAACATATGGAAATATCCAAAGGATGCCCAGAAATGTTTTCAGAATTCTGATGAGCCTTAAAATGGATCAGGCATATCTGCTGGTAGGATAGGGTTCTCCTTGATGTGTATAGGGCATTTGGAAGAAAACAGATCTGACTTGCTCTACTGGGATCCCATTTTCCTTGTCAATGGCAGTAGATTCCCATTAACTTAAGGCAACTGGAGTTGCCTTAAATGTGCCCTGGAGTTATCCCATCACTTATAACACACTTTTTTTTTTTTTAACAGTGGTGTCTAGATCTAGAAACATAACAAATTTGTCACAAAGATTGGTTATGGATGGACACAAAATAAAGATCTGAACACATTTTTGTCTTTGTTCAGACACCAGTGAAACACCAATATAACTTAGAAACATTTGTCGTAACAAGGATGGACTCATTTATTTTGTTTTTACCATAATGCAGTCACCAGTTATATTGAATCTTTAATCTAAGTACAAAGTACATTTTAGTTTCTAATGCAATAGCTTCTCCCTCTGTGAGAAAGGTTCTATTTATCATCCTTCCCTTTAATCAGTGGTGCTAGTTAAGTATGGATCAAATTGTTTTTCTTGTCTTACCTAGATAGTTACTTCTATTAAAATATCAAGTGCCATAGTTTGTTATCGTGTTAATAAAAATAGAATTTCCTGATATTTTGAGAGTGGGGGATTTTGGCATGAAAGGAAATACAGATATACACTAGGTTAAGTAAAATCCTTGTAATCCTGAATTCGAATCTGAAGTATCAGTTTGAACTCAAGAAGTATTTCATTTCTCTCTCTCTCGCTCACTCGCTTGCTCACACACATACACGCTCTCTCTCTCTCTCTCTTTCCAGTTCTGTTCACTGACATGGCCTAGAGACAACACAAACCAACAAGCAGTGAGTATGCTTGTGCCATTCAGATGGTAATACTGAAGTAATACCATTTCCCATTAAGATGAACCAGGGCTCTTTGAAGCATCAGTGTTTCTTAGTCTAGAGCACAAATGTACAACTTGTCACTAATAGTAAGGAAGTTATCAATGACAACAACTACAGTCCCATTAAATGGTCTCAGGACATTGTCCTTGGAGAGATTTTAATTTCCATTAAAGAGGATAATAATTACTAGCTACTAAATGTTTTTTTAAAAAAATTAATAAATCCTGAATTGATCAGGCTTGATTCTGATGTCTAAAAAAATAAAAAATGTTAATCATAGGAAAGATAAAGAGGATAGAAAAACACATTAAACAATATATGGGGATAATTAAAAAGTTCAGACTAGGAAACTCTATAGGACAAACAACCCACTTGCATCAATAAAATGTAAGAAAGAAATGTAGTGCAAAGAAGAGGGAAACCTAGAGCTTAAAATAGACTTCAAGATCTATCAACCATCTGCAGTGGGTGAATTTCCAGGGGATCCTGGCTCAAACAAAGTAGAAAATGTTATATATTATTTGTGAGTCATTTAGAAAATTGAGCACTAATTTCTGATGTTATGGAAATTGCATCTAGGTGTTATAATTGTATTAAACTCATGTTTTTTAAAAAGGAATCTATCTTTTAGAGGTAATACTGAAATATTCATGGAAGAAACAATGTCTGGGATTTGTGAAAAAATATAGGAAGCTGGGGGTGTGGGCTTGGATATAGAGGAAACACTAGTGATGAAGAATTGATAATTGATGGCACGAAGTGATGGGTAGACAGAATCTGTTACATTGTTTAGAAAACATACAAAGTTGAAAAAAATGGAAGAATTATAATTCTACCACAGATTAATATTTTGATGGTATGGCATGAGGTAGAGCTTAGATTGAGTATATATAAAGTTGTGGATTTCTTGTTCAGTGGTCAATATAAATAGCCAGTCTTGCTGGATTAAGATTTTGACATGGGGACAAAGCTAATGGATTCTTTTGTGACAGGCAGGGGGAAAATGTGATTTAGGGTGGTGTTTCTGCAAACTGCAATTTAAAAGAAAAAGGGAAATGCAGGGGCTTTTATATTGCCATTTTCTTCAAAAAAGATTTACATTTTCATCTTATTCAGAGACAATTTACTCAATGTCAATCAGCATGAGCAGCAAAACTGAGCATCATGGTATTATTTTTGCTTCAGGGAAAAGAAAGAGAGTAGTGCCACTCAAATAAATTACAGCAGAAACTTATGAATGACAAGGAGCTCTGCATCAATTCCAGATTTTAGACATCCAAATATGCTCCAAGGAAAGTAGCATTAAAAGCCAAGAATTTTGTCTACTCAAAATGTATTAATTTATTTTGACAGGTATAGACATTCCTAACAAAATTCCAAAGTATATTAGAAATGATACCTGAGTTCTTTTTTCAGTTATAGTATAACATGGAACTTTACTATTTTCTGCATTTTAATGTATTCATACGTTTTTTCGAATGAAAAGTTGTTTATTGAGTGAATTGTGGTATTTCTTGTTTGGAGTAATGCAAATTTAGCAGTTTTTACACAAATTTCCTAAACCAATGCTTATACAAAAAGTATAATTTGTCTTTTTTGAATATAATTTGTCTTAATTTCACCTTGCAAATATCTTTAGAAAGTATAATTAGAAATACTATCTATTTTAGAAGATTTTAGATGCACAGCAAAATTGAGCAGAAAGTACAGAGTTGGCTTTTACCCTGTCTCCATATAACTCAGAACTTCCCCTCTGGTTGACATTCCATACCACAGTGGTATTTTTTTTTATTAAAACTGATGAACTGTGTTGGTATATTTTCACCCACAGTCCATTGTTTATGTTAGCGTCATTTCTGGTTTTACACATTCTATGTGGAAAAGTATATAATGACAGGTACATATATGTATGTATTTGTATGTATATAATCACACACACGATTGTGATGGATATATGAATATAAAATGTATAGTTTCAAAACCTGCTTCTTTGATAGTTATATATTTTCTTTGTTTAAGGTCTTTTCTCTGTTTAAATTGGGTTCTTTTATATTGTTGAATTTCAAGAGTTCTTTGGATATTTTGGATAGCAGCTCTTTATTAGGTACAGTTTTTGCAAATATTTTCTTCCAGTCTGTAGTTTGTCTTTTTGTTCTATCTGTCACTCTCAGAGCAGAAGTATTTATTTATTGTTATCATCAGTTAATTATCATCATTAATTATTTCTTTCATGGATTGAGCCTTTTGAATTGTATCTAAGTCATTGCTATACACAAGCACATCTAGGTTTTTCATTATACTATCTTCTAGGAGTGTTATAGCTTTGACTTTCTATTTAGCTCTCTGATCTATTTGGAGTAAGATCTGTGTGTCAATTCTTTATTCTTGTATGCGGATGTCAAGTTGTTCCAGGACCACTTGTTGAAGAGTATCATTTTTCTTTTCTGTTGTATTGCCTTTGCTCTTTTGTCAAAGATCAGCTGACTGTATTTATGTCAGTCTTTTTTTTGACTCTTCTATTCCATTGATGTTGTCTATTTTTGCCACCATTTTGATTACTGTAACTTTATATTATGTCTTGAAGTCAGGTAGTGTTAGTCTTTTAACTTTGTTCTTTTCCTTAATAGTGAGTTGGTTATTTTGGGTCTGTTGCTTTGCCACATAAACCTACAATCAATTTCCCAATATCCACAAGATAATGTGCTAGGATTTTGATTGGGGTAGTACTGTGCTGTTGATCAATTTTTGAAGAACTATGATGTTGGCAATATTGAGTCTTCTTAGCCATGAACATGAACTAGCCCCCCACTTATTTAGTTCTTTAAAAAAATTTTCATTAAAATTTATAGTTTCCCTCATGTAGATTTTGTACGTAGTTTGTTAGTTTTATACCTAAGTTTCATTTTATAGGATGCTAAATGGTAATGGTAACTTTAAATTATATGCATTCATTTCCCATATATAGGATAGTGATTAATTTTTGTACATTAACTTGTACCCTGCAATGTTACCATAATCTCTTCTTAGTTTTAGGAATTTCTTTATTGATTCTTTAATATTTTTTACATAGATGATCATGGAGTGGGGGGCAAGACTTTAGGATGGAGAAAATGACTTCTGCTAATAAAGGCATATGTGGTCTTGAGCAAGGAAGTATTAAATGATTCATATTTTAATACATTTTAAAATGACCGGTCACCCCTGAGAACCTATGGCACTTATTTAGTTGAGTTAAGCACTAAGAAAACTTTGGAGGACTCTATAGAGATAGACCAAGGAGTGGTAGGAATTTGAGGTCAACACAACAAGAAAGAAAGGTGGTGTGGCATATAGTCTTCTACTCACGGGGTTGGTATGCATTCCAGTTTGTGTACTGCACTGGCTCAGATTTCCACGCTGCTGTTTTCCAAGTATATTCTCCTGTATTGTTTTGGTCTTGAAGTGCTATCCAAAAATAACTGTCCTTCGTTTTTACCACACTACTGATTAAACTGGTCATAAAAGCCTGTTCAAACCTTAAAAGGGGAAAAGGAAATGGTTATCATAAATTTCTGGGCAATAAAAATATGTCATTAAAACATAATGAGCTGCCCAGAATGGCAGTTATCATAAATTCTTTAGAATACAGACAGAAAAATTCCTAGAGACCTGAACATGACTAATAAATGACCAATGTCAATGCAATTCCCAGAAATACATGAGTGAGGAAATTTGATTGTCACCAACAAGGCTTAATTCTTTTAAGGAGTGGTTTCTGGCTCCAGTATCAGCGTGGGTGGTGAAGTCCACAAAGTTGCAATACATTTCTTGGAGCAAGGTGTATCCTATTTTGAAATTAGACCACACAGTATGGCCATACAATATGTCATATTTTTGCATGAGGTGGGTGGTTGCAAGGGGGAGGAATAAGGTTATTGTGCTTTTCTGAAGGAGGATCTGCCAACATAGAACAGACACTCATCCACTCACCACACTTGAGTGAGAAAGAAGCAAAGACATAACAATTGTATGTCTTCCCAGTGAGTTTGTTCTCAGGCATGTGGTGTCTTTGACTTATTCTTATGAATTCAGGTGTGCATATTCACTGGGAATAAATTTTAAAACCTAGCAACTAATCTAGGGAAATATGCCCACTTACACTTCCCCCTAAAAGCGCCATGAATTAGTGTTTACTACTTGGTGGCTGTGACCCTTTCCCAACATGAATGTATCTAAAATCTAGAAAACTTGTAAATATACTTCCACATGAATACCAATTGCAAAAGTGTGAGTATTCAATCTTCCCTAGAGCACTGAAATTTCAAGCTAAGTTGGAAACTATCTTGAAAACTTATTTTCAACACATAAAAAGTTTTGAAGAAACACATTTCAAATGGCAGTGAATTTTGGCCAGACCTGCTGAATCAATGGGAAAGGAAAGGCCTAATAAAATTACCCAGGAAGCCATAAGAAGAAAGCAAATTAGAATTTTTTCATCCAATTTTTAATTTTTCTTCATTACTATGCATCCTTAACTTGCGAAGGGAAGCAAAAATCAATGTGGTCATTGAAGGGTAGAAGATTCTCAAAGGAATAGGGGAGGAAAAGAGAAAGGAAGACATAGAGAATGGAGTAACAATGAGCATCACTATGAATATCACTAGGAATGTTTCATGATCTTGGCCATCCTTGACACTCATCTTTGCAGATCATATTGTTTTTCATCATGTTTTATTTAGTATTTTCTGTAGCTACTCTAGTAATTATCTAAATAACATACATTTGAAACACATTTGAAATTGGAAATGTTCTTTTTTAACCAGTTTGCAGTGGTAGAATGCCATGTAAATATGCTTCAAAAAGAGGGTACATTAAACTAAATACTGTCTAGAAGCTACTGCCATTTACCTGAAGCGTCTATTGCTTTATGGTTTCAAAAGATAGGATCTACTTTTCCTTCTCTCTGAGTCAGAGCAGCATTGTTACCCTACCCAGTGTGTGCCTGAAGTGCTGGAGACCAGCAAGGCACTGTACCCCAAAAGCCATGCCCAGGATCTCTACTTATGGTGTTAGTTCTAAACCCAGGTGGCTTACTAGTTCTTCCATTACCTTATATACCGGCACTTGTTGGATAATGAGGGTAAAGGAGGAAGAAGAAGATAGTTGCCTGAGAACCTGGTCTCTGGTGTCATTATTTATGGCAATATTTTGCTTTAATCCTTTGTTGGTTTTAGATTTATTTAGTCTGCTATAATTATAAATCTACTCTATTTATCATTACTTAAAACAATAGAAACCTACTTTTTGACTTGGCAAATATATCTTCAAATAGTTGCATATAATACTCATAAATCAAATCCTAAAATCTACAAATCCTGATAGGATTCTAACTTTCTTGGTCCAGTTTAGCGATGGCATTGTTTAAAAAAAGAAATTCAACAAACATCTTTCTTTTCAACAATATATTCGAAGAAATTAACTTTGATAAGACAGCATGCAAGCTCGAGAGTGTCTTTCTAACTGAAAGAAACAAGGGAATATTTTCTATTCTTTATCACTCACAATTTGGTTTCAAACACTATAGGGGTTATAAGAAGTCCTACTTATGATAATAGAGATGCCATTTTAAAGTTTTTATACTTCTCTGTTTTAGAATTATTCATTTGAAAATATTCCACAACATTTTAATATCTGACCTTTTGTCTGATTTCATTAAGGTTACTTAATTCAAATATTGTTTTAAGGACAGAAATCTGCCGTATGTATACATTTTTATTTTATTATTTGATCAAGGATAACATGTTATTTGTAAGAATGCAGTAAAGTAACAATTGTTTGTTTTTATTTAGAAAAACAAAATATTTTACTTGAGTATATCCACTTATAAAGTCAGATTTTGTAGCGGAAAATTTTTTTATTGACTAAGACATAAACTTTTTAAATTGTACTTTTTAATTGATGTAATGTTGGTTTACAACATTGTATATAATTTATGGGCATAAGTTCACATCAATTTGGATGTGTATTACCACACCACATGTACCATCTAAGCACACAAATCCTCCACCAGAGTCCACTGGGAGGGGAAATAATTCTTAGAGTCAGAAATTAATCAATTTTTTCAATCAAATGTTAAAAAAGTAAGAACCAAAACATGCATTTTAGTGAAAAGAAGAAAATAATATTTTGAACTTCCATCAATTTGACAGGAGAATTTTATTCATGGTTTTAAACACTAAATTTATATGAAAATGCAACTTTGAAAATAATAATAAACAGTTTTGGCATACACAGATAAAATTTTCACTACAAAAGAAATATTTCAAAAGATAAATACTTCAAAAGGAGGTATTTTATACTTACGTCTCTAGTTGAGTATTTTATTTCATCATTGGTTTAGTTAATAACATGTATTTGAAAAAAATGTATTTCTTATCTGTGAACAACATAGTCTTTAGTACAGACAGCTATACAAAAAGAACTGTGCTTGTATTACTGAAAATAAGAAATTTTAAAAATTAATGCATTGGAAGTAGCTCCACTAGAGACATATTTCAGTGGGAAAACCAAAACAGAACAGTGGTTGTATTATATATAGTGATCAGGTTTTAATAGGGGGACCTCAGCTATGAACTGGTAGTACATCTGACTTCTCCCTAAGTATGGAGGGTACCCAGTGGACTATGGTGGAGGACTACCTTACCTTACACCACTGATAAAATTAATTCACAAGGTACTAAAGCCCTATATGTAGAAGTTAAAATTATAAAACTCTTAAATGAATATATAGGGGTAAAGTTTTATGACATTCAATCTGGCAGTAATTTCTTAGATTAACACCAAAAGCATGGGTTACAAAATAAGAAGCAGATAAACTGAATTTAATCAAAATGAACATCTTTTGTATATTAAAGGACAGTGTCAGCAGTGTGAAAAGGTGGTGTGGTATGGTAACATTGATCTAAAGGGGCGAGATTCAGTTACACAATTGTTAACAACTTTATGCTAAATTGGATGCTAAATATGTACTTAACACCACTGAACTGTTAAACATGGTTAAAATGATCAACTTTATATCACATACTTTACCAAAACTGAAAAATAACTGCAAAAGTTTTTGGGGTGTATGAAAGTTGGAGGTAAGTGACAGAGTTGTAAAAATGCTTAAAAATTATCCACATTTAAAACTAGGAGAATGTGGGGGCCTCCCTGGTGGCGCAGTGGGTTGGGCGGCGCACTATGAAGCAGACCGCAGCCACTGCAGCCACTGCAGCACAAGTTCGATCCCTGCTGCCGGCCAGGGCGGGGACCCACATGATGCAGCAGACCTCTCCTGCTGTGCCCGCTGCTCCCCTCAGCAGTGTGCTTCCGTTGATCTGCCTGTTCTGCTCCCCGCTCTCTGTGGTGAATCCTCTCACCACCCCCACACCTTTGGCCTGTACCCCAGTGTTTGTATGCATAAATAAATAAATCTTTAAAAAAAAATAAAACTAGGAGAATGTGAACTATTGCAGAATTTTTCACTTTTGGCAACACAAAATCAAATGTCTTCTGAAATTTTGTACCAAGTATCCCATGGATGATTGATTCAAGATTTAATGTAATATGCATATATGCATTTATCCAATTCTTCTTGGTAATTTTGGAACTATGGTTTTGCATTCATGCTCTGTATGGAAAGCAAAGTGACCAGGCCTGAAAAAAGTTCTGTAGTAGTAAACAAATAAAATTGTTATTCGGCAATAGGGGTCTGTTTTTCTTTCCCTCTCTATTCCACAAAGTGTTAAAAGTCCTAGACCAAGAACAGTTACCCGATAACAAAAGAAATAAGTAATTTGCAGCAGGTGGTTCTAATTGTGCCCATCAAACCTGTCGCTCAATTGTGCAGAAGAGTGGAAAATCAATTAGCAACTACAAGCTTGGGTACTGGTGAGTGACAGAGTATCTTCACTCAAACAGGAAATCAGTAATGGAAGAGAAGGATTAGTGAGGCTGCTTGTGGACACTCTTGGATCTGATGAAACTTTCCATTTATCACCCAACCTTCTCAGACAAAAGATGCTGCTGAAAAATATTCCAAAATGAATTATAACTTGATGAGCAGTGCAGTGTGGATCTTTGTTTCTCCCACTTGATATTGTCTGGATAAATAAAAATCAAGAGCATTGCACGTTTTCTTCCCTCAACTTCCATGTCCCTTGTTGGAGCTTCTGCTTTGGATGTAAACATGTTTGCAGGGTAACATGCATGCATGCATGCATGCAATGCCTGGGAAGGATGTCTCCCTGGGGGCTTGGCTGCTGACCAATTTGCATGCCAGGTCCACTGGGAGGGTCCAGGAGGTAGAGTATGTGACAAAACCAAACTTAGCTGTGCCCTAGTTCTGCTTTATAGTTGGACCACACATTAGTATTGGCTACTGCATACAATTTATCAAAGGGAAAGTTTAAAGTATTCACATCTTGCCTTGTTTCTAGTTTTGGTGATAAATGAAACAGAACAGATTTTCCTCTCAGAAATGTTATGTCATTTTCAAGAGATCCCCAAAAGGTTCTTAGAAATTAAAGAGTTTGAATTCTAACAAATTTCTGTCTTACTTGGGTCACATTGACACCATAGCTTGTCTTTAATGTCACTTTGAGTTTGTCCAGTTATTGTTATTATACCCTCTTCACTTGTTTCATATATTGTGTTGTGTGTCTTCAGGTGCTGGCCTGTGAGTAACACGTAGACAACTACTCCGTGCTGTTCACTTCTGTACAGCATGCCGTTGTTTCATATAGTGCTTCCCACAAAGCAGGTACTGAATAGTTTTCTAATAAATTCTTAACTTGATTATTTGTGTGTTCAGGTAGTAGATGAATAGTAACTCAGTGTCAGGTATATGACATGCATTCAATGACTATTACCCAAAAAAGAATTGGTGAAACAATTAGAGTTAGGCTCTTCAGTAAAAAATATGATGAAACTATAACAAAAGAGTGCTTCGTTGGCCAGTTTCCTGAATAAAGTCCAGTGTTGACTCACTGATTGGAGGACTTCCAAGTTTTAAACCTTTTGGGTAGGTTAACAAATTGAGGATAAAGGCTTTCTTCTGCCTGGTAGTTATTCTGGGAAGAAGAAAGATAGAACTAAAAACACTGAGATGCATCAAAGATGGGATGGACTGAGTGTAAAATATTTCTTTGGTCAATTTATTCTTCCAAATACAGTTCATTTGTGTGTGTGTGTGTGTGTGTGTGAGAGAGAGAGAGAGAGAGAGAGAGAGAAGAAGAAGAAAGGAAGGAAGGGAGGTAGGGAGAGAAAGAATGTGTGCATTCTGTGAATTGTTTGAAGGCGGGAAGGTAAGCAGAGGAAGAAAATATTGGTGGCTTTGAATTTGAACTTCCTATGTGAGAGACTGGAGAAAGTACACAGGAATTCCTCCTCCAGGTTAGATCAACATGTAAAAAGTCTCTAGATGAAACAATAGCACCAGATGTGCTGTTTCCTAGTATTCAATGGGCATTTTTAAAGGCAACAATCTTGGTTAAAATAACAATGACTTGCTTTGCAGGTTATACTTTCCCATAGAACACTGAAGAGCTCTCCTTTGCGTCTGTCTTCACCTTGGAGGAATCCATCTCCCAGCCCTCACCCTCCTCCTAGAATTGCTAGTGAGTCTGATATTATTTTTGGTATTTTTATCCCCTATTGAACATTTGTAGCATGTTGCAAAGTGCATGGAATGTAAAAAGTAAAACAAGAATAGTTTCTCTGTACGTATTGACATGCACAGGGATGTCTAAATCTAAACAAACACAGACCTAAGACCCAAAGGGGAAATTTTTGAATATCCAAGTATATGGTTAAGTTTAAAAATCTCATATTACTCAAAGAGACTGCATTAAAAAATACTTAATATCAAATAAGTATTCTTTTCCAATATAAACACTTAGAAACTTAAATCTAAATATAAACAAATACATTGGCAAATCTAGTTAATTTTTTTTAATGAAATACTTTTAATGAAGTCTTCTTACATTTTGGCACTTGTTACTCAAAAATCAATTTAGTATAAGCACTATATAATTTAAATATGTAACATAGTTACATAGTTACTATGTAATTAGTTACATAGTTATGTATAGTTACATTAAAATAATTTAATACTCATGTATGGCACATATTAGATGTTGAAAAATTACTGATTAATGCTAGATTTTATTATTCTAAGAGCTCTTATGTCAAAACACAGTCATGTTTTTGATGACTTTCTACTTTACCTGTTTGTAATGGTTACAAGTGCAGGAGGACAGTAATAACCACTGGAGGCATGCTCGAAACTTCGAAGGACAGTGTCAACTTTGTAACAGAATCCACCATGTCTTGTCCATCCCTTAAACAAGGCAAGAAAATTAAAGACACAACCTGATTTAGTGAAGTAGCAAAAGATATTTTTGCATATTCTTATTTACCACATATAATTTTCTTCTTAGCCCTAATCACAACTCAAAACTTGTAGCCATTAGCTACAGCCACTTCTATATTTAATTGATTTTAACAAAGTTAATTCTTAAACCTAAAACTTTAAAAACAAATAAAAATAAAGGGTATTCACTCAGGATAGCACTGTCTCTCTCTCTCTCTCTCTCTCTCTCTCTCTCTCTCTCTCTCTCTCTCTCACACACACACACACACACAATCTGTTCAGATTTATAGCATTTTATACAATGGTTTCTATAGAACAGTAGAAAGAGTGTCAATTTTGAAGACAGAATGCATGGGTTTGAATTCCAGGTGATCTTTTGATCTCTCAGTTAATTTTTTATTTTATATTATTCCAGAATTCATTAACGTTGGAGACTTGGGTGAATTCAGAGTGTATAAGTTGGCTTGGAACCCATTTCTTGTATAACCCAGGGTAGTATTGGCTGGATCATAATCCCGCTAATAGAGATAGGCTAAAAAAATTTTTTGGTAAAGATTAGTCTTAAATTAATTGGTTATCCTTTTAGAGAGGAAGCAAGCAAGATTGACACAGACAAAAATGACAAATATGTAGCTCAAACTTGGGACCAATAAAGGATGACTATTCTTTGAGATCACACAGTATAGGAAATATGAATTCATTAGTCTTCCATATTGCAACTGAGTTATTTTAGTTCTTTTTCTTACAATATTATGAAATCAACCTAATTTTTATGTATTTACAAGTTAAAATACAGTTTATTTTGTGCCATGCTAATATTTGCTGGAGTTTGAACAGATATGATTTCTGCTATTTTTCTTTGAAGGCCTTGCCATAAATTAAAGAAAGTCTTGTTTTAAAAATTGGCTATTTTAAAATGTTCAATATATACTGAATGAGGTGTGAATCATAGGAGCTTCACATGCATGCAGCAATATCGAGCTCTAATCTCTCTCATTCCCTCAAATTCAGCCCACCTCCTTATCTGTGTGGCGACTTAACAGGCTTAGTCAGAGCTCCCTCTGGATCACCCCAGATGGCTGGTGAGGTTAGACTGCTTTTGTATTTGGGACAACAGGAGATAGAAGGTTGACAATGTGATCTTTCTGACAAAGCATTTCTTCTTCATGATTAGTTTTCAGATTATAGCTACTTGGCAAAACAAAACAAAAATCCAAGAACTAAATAAGCTCAAGCAAATGGCACAGTCATAACCAGAAAAACAAAGATTCTTTACTATAAGTTTTATTCATGCATTGAAAGTAGGAAGAGTAATTGATTACATTTGTGAATATCCTTTGAACGTGAAGTGCCATTTCATTATAAATGAAATGATGATGATGACAACACTGAAACAATTGTCCTAAATCCTAAAAAGCTATTTGTTAAAAAATAAGATTTTTTTCTCTTATTAAGATGTATTTTATAAGTTGATATTGCATGTGCAGATTGCTTAGAGAATTGCATTGAAGAAACTTTCAAAACTCTATTTAGAGACTGATGCATAAAGATATTAATGGAAATTTCACCATAAAGTTAGAGACTTATCTCTGAACTCAGAATCTTAAATTGCTACTAGTGTTGGGCAGAAAAAGGAAGCAGTATATAAAAGTTTGAATAGCACATCAGTTCTATTTCTATTGTGAAAATAATACTTGTCCATTGTATACAAATAAAACATGTTGAGTTGCTCTGGAAGCTACAATAAGTTAAAAAATTCTTTAAATCAGAGACTAGGTCAATAATCAGTTATAATTAATTCAGGAATTATAATCATTAATTGAAATATTTGTAACAAGTCAACTATGTCATATGTACTGTTTGGCTATAGTATAAAGAGAAATTCATGTTTACAGTTAATAAATCAAATGCAGTTTCTGCTGAGGTAGGTTATTGTTTAATTGGAACAGAAAATTTGGATTAGAGGAGAAAACGATGAAAACAGAATTGTATAAAAACTAGATTTGGGAACATTTTGAAGTTCATAAAGCATAGAAATTGCTAATATTTAAATCTGAATTCTTTAGTGTATGTGTGTGTTGAAAGAGAGAGGTAGCATATATGTGCTGGGGACAGTGATTGGTAGAAATTTTTTGTAATTTTACTGAAGGACATTGAATGTGTTTTAAGAAATATAAAACAGATCATTTCCTACCTTTTAAGTTTAAATCTCAATATTAAGTATTTTTAATTACTTAATATACCAAAAATACTTTATTAAAATACTATTTTAACCACTTTCTCAAATAATAAATTGCAAACTTGTACTTCTCTCATACAATACTCTCATACAATTATTGTATGCTCTTCAAACATTTAAGGGAAGTGAAAAGGAAAACACTCTCTGACTCAAAGAAATGCATTTGTTTTCACTCTAACATCCCTCTGTAAGACAATGAAAACCATGTGTGACACAGGGCATTGCATGACAGTCATTGTTTGTACAGATGGTGTTACAGGATCATTTACACTTTTTATCTAAAAAGAATCATAGTCTTAGGTCAACAAAGATGGCAGGATCATAGTTTTTGGCAAAGCTATAAATCCTTCATGTGCTGATAATTGTTTGGTTTGTTAAAAGTAATTCACATTCAGGGGGGAAAAGGAGATGGGGAGAAAGTAGTAAGGGTGGGAATGAAAAGAAAAGGGAGAACAAAACTAGGAGAAAGAAAGATTCACTTTAAACCAGGGAGGATAAATTATTCTAGTTATGAGGTCCCTGTGCCCTAATTGCAAGGTGAGCAGACTTACCGCTTTACAACCTGATTCAGCATCAGAAAGGACATGACCTGCTTTCTTGCAAATGTAATAAAATGTTTCTTGACAATCTTTAACTTTCCAGTGTCCCTCCTAAGGGGAAAAATAGTACAAGTTGAACAAATACTCCCCATCTCTGTCACTAATGCTGATAAATCACACCAATTGTTTTCAATAAAAATACATATGAATGGGAGGCCCTGCTCGCTTTCCAATGTGTAAACAATTCCAAGATACGAAATCCCGGATTAGTGTACAGGAAGGAGGCTGCAACTAATGTTTCTTGATTGTGTGACATTTAATATTGGGTAGTTAGCATATATTATCTCAACATTCCTGTGAGGGAAGCATTATTATTCCTATGTCAAAAGTTAGGTTTAGTAGTTTGCACAAGGTCCTATAGTCAGGAAAAACTGAAGCTTGATTTTAATACAAATTCAGTCTGACTTCACATTAATCTGTTCTCAAATTTTCTTTCAAGCAGATGGGATCGAGCAGTGATTCTCAATCTTTAATGGGTAGCAGAATCATCTGGACAGACTACTAGAAGCTGGGTTACTTGGACCCATGACCAGTGTCTCATTCAAGATCAGGTAGGATCTGAGAATTTGCATTTCTAACAGGTTTTCAGGTGATAGTGATATTCTGGTCTGAGGTCACAGTTTGAGAACTATTTCAATGAAGTCATTTCCCTGACCAAGTGAGGATGCCACTTCCTCTCTTCAACAACTTTTAAGGGTTAAAATAATTGCCTTGTTGTTGCATGTGAATGAATCTCATGCTGGGGAAATCCCTGGAAGCCTCCATGAATCACCCAAAGAACATTTTTATAGCTTAACTTCATGTTCGGCCTCTACTGTCCTTCATCAAAATTTTGTCAAAGTCTCACTCCATTTCCTCTTTATATGATGGGTAGATACCTTCATTCTTCTCCCAGTTCTACCACATGATGGTCTCACATCATTAATAATGAAATGCCATAACTGCTAACAGATTAAAAATTTATCCCCCCTAAGGATTTTTTATTAGAACACAAACCAGATCTTTAGGCTAAAGCCACATGGTTCAAATTTTAGGTGATCTCTAAGGCATGAAGGGTTTAGGGGGATATAGAACTCTTCTAAGGCCCTCAGAAACATGATATAGGAGGCTAACACCTTAATTGGTAAGCAATACTGAAGCCCTCCTCTATTGATTCTTCTAGCAAACATCTGATTATAGGATCATGTCAGGTGTACTGTGGTTGCTTGATAACTGTTGGGTGGGTGGATGGATGGATGGATGGATGGATGGATGGTTGGATGGATGGATGGAAGGGGTAGGTGGGTAGAGAGTTTCCTCAGCTTTCACATTGAAATGTAGATATCAACCATGATTAGGTAACTTGTTAATTGTATTAATCATATTCATACTGAGTTCCACTTCATGAAAATAAGTGCAGCTCCTACTTTAGGACCTACAGAGCCACCCAAAATAGGGTGCACAAAGCATCACACTAGTAGTAGTAGTAGCATTGTCCTGGCATATACAGTCATATTAATACCTATCCTCATGCTCTTAAAAATAATTTATTTGACCAAATCTTGGCTCCTATTCTGTGAACATGTATGAAATATCCATGTTTGTCAAATAACAAAGGGGACTGTCAGTAAGAAATGAAGGTCATCTTAATAATAGTAAAACCAGGGCCTCACTGGTGGCGCAGCCGGTTGAGTGCCGCACTGTGAAGCATCCACTGCATAGCAGTGTGAGTTCGATCCCTGACTAGGGTGGGGACCCACATGGTGCAGCACACCTCTCCTGCCTTGCCCGCTGCTCCCCTCAGCAGTGTATTTCAGTTCATCTGCCTGTTCTGCTCCCAGCTCTGTCTCTGGTGAATCCTCTCACCTCCTGCGACTCTGGCCTGTATCCCAGCTCTTATATACATGAAGAAATAAATCTTTAAAAAAAAATAGTAAAACAAGCGAACTAATAATATATCCAGTATTGTAGAATAAACGGCTGACTTTCAGCAGCATTAGACCCACGACAAACATTCAGAGAGGTCATTGTCCCTCCTTAAGTGTGACTCTGAGACATGGTCTCAGTATTATAATTATAACTGCTCTTATTTCATGACAGCCTTTAAAAGATGAAACAAGGAAACATGTCATGAAAGTAAGTGCTTCAAAAGTTCCCACATATGGTTGGCACAATAACTTTGTTAAACGATTTAAATAACACTTGATAAACTGGGTTTTTTGGGGTGGGAGGGAGAAAGGAACTTGATATGGTATCCTGTTGATTTGAAAGAGTTGAGGACATTTACCAAATCTCTTTAACCCCCTAAAACTGAAGTCAGTGAGTTCAGCAGCTTTCTGTTCAAGGAGATTAAATATATTCCAAACATAATAAACCCTTCAAGTGGCTTGGGATTAAACTGATTCTATATAATCAGATGTTTTAAATAATGGAGAGACTAGAACACAAGAATATGTGTGATGTTAAGGTCTTAGAGACCACTCATCTGAGGAAGGAACAAGATTTCCTATTGATTACCAGTTTTCAAAGAGGCTACACATACTACAGGACTCCTTTTAGTTTAATAGAATAATGGAACTTAAAAACCATCTCTGTAGAACCCATCTCTCAGCTCTTCTTATCTTCACCAGGATGGTCAGTGGCACCACCACCCATAGATTTTTGCTCAAACCACATCCCATATCTAATTTAGCAACAATTCCATTCTCCAAAGGACCTTTGAATCTGTCAGCATCTTTTCATGTTGACTACCCTAATCAACCACTGAGTAGCCTCCAAACTGGTTTCTCTTGCTTCCATTTTATCCCTCAAACTGTGTTCTATGTAGAGCTACAATTGCTTTAAACATGTAAATCAGATCATGCCCTTGGGTTTTTCTTGAAGCACTTTAGAGGTTCCTGTACTATGGTCTTATATATTTGCATTCCTCCTGCCCTATCCTACCACCTCCTCACCATTCATCCCTCATGCTGCACTGGTATTCTTTTTGATTAGCAAACGTGGCAACACTTAGCTTGCCTTTGGGCTTTTGCACTACTTGCCTTCTACCTGGAATGTCCACCTTTCTGCTTTTCAAAAGTTTTTTCCCCATTTAAGTCCTAGCTTAAATGCCACCTCTTCAGATAACCTTTCTTGACTGCAGTGTCTGAGATAGCTGCCTCGTTTCTCACCAGCATGTCACCTGTTTCCTCAGAGTTAACATCACAACTATAATTGCTACTTTTTTTCTGTGTAGATGTGTTTACTGCCTAGCAGGGAAGCCCCATGAAGAGCAGGGACTGCACTTGTCTTGTTCTCTGCTGCAGCCTTTAAGTCCCAGGCATAGGTAGCCCTCAACACAAGTCCAGCAAAGTGAGCACTAACCACATGAATCAACTTACAGATTGCTCTGCTGAGACACATAGCTGGCTTCTATTTGGAAAAATTTGGGGCTCAAGTATATGCCAATTAGTAAAGGTGACAGAGGAGCCATTAGACCATTCAAAGGAAACTGGAATTTTAGTGCTGCTCAAACCAATCCATGTTTCTGATGCATTTTCTGTAAGAGATAAATGTGAATTACTTATAAGAATCCTAGTATTTGCAAAGGAGATAATATGCTGGGTCTATTACTAAAATATATTACTTTGCATGTGATTTCTTTTTTTTTTTCGTGTGATGAAACCTAATTCTTCATATAAAATACCTGTTTATATCACTCAACAAAAACAAAATAAGCAATTCAGTCAGAAAATGGGCAAAAGAACTTAAAAGACACGTCTCCAAAGAGGAAATGCAAATGTTAGTGAGGATGTGGTGAAAATGAAATCTCCTGCACTGTTAGTGGTAATGTAAATTGGACCAACCACTATGGAAAGCTGTATGGAGATTCCTCAGACTACTAAAAATGAAGCTACCATATGACTCAGCAATTCTAGGTTCTCCTAGGAACCTACCCAAAGGGCACAAAAAACATTAATTCAAAAGAATACCTACACCCCTATGTTTATTGCATCACTATTTATAATAGGTAAGACTTGGAATCAACCCAAATGCTCAAAAATAGATCACTGGATCAAAAGATGTGGTATATATGCACAATGGAATACTATTCAGCAATCAAAAAGTTCCATTCACAGCAACATGGATGGAGCTACAAGGGATTATGCTCAGTGAAATAAGTCAGAGGAAAAAGAAAAATATCAGATCATTTCACATATAGGAGGAACATAGGGGAATCATACAAGAGACCAAAGAAAAAAATAACAATAAAAAACACAACAAAAATAAACAAGACAAGGTAAATCAGAGACATTCTGCAGAGGAGGGGAGAGAAAGGGATCAAAATGAGGGCGGGAAGAGCACAAGGAACTATGGTGATGGTGCATGGGTGAAATGGTGGTGGGAATTCTATGAAAACTACACCTGAGAAAAGAAAGCAAACATTGTAAAAAAAAAATGAGCAATTATGTAAAATAGACAAATAATAAATTATTTTTAAAAATCTGTTTAGCCTTTTAACCCTTAGACTGTCTAGACCTACTCCACATCTAACCCTTCTAAGTGAGGGAGAGTATGAGATGCCAATGCAAGGACAAACTTTTAAACAAATCTAATTTCAGGACTCTACAATTAGTTCCTACTCAGACTACTGAAAGCAAATCTGAAAAATTTGGTTTGCTCCTGCCTAGAGAAAGGAAAAGTAAAAAGATCCATTGGATTAGGGGAAAATTATTAGAAAAAGGTTTAATAATAGTCTAACTTGACACTTTTTTTTTTTTTAACATGGAAATAAAAGAGCAGATACTCTTAGCAGCTTTGAAATGAAAGTAATGGTTGCTGGAGAAGTCAACGAAATTTTGGCAGCCCAGGCAGAGTGGAAAGATAATAGGTGACTGAGAGATCTTCCAGTGTCACTAAAAGAGGAAGTCGCAGGATTCTTTGAATCTCAAATGCAAAGCATGAGGGAAGTGGCAGAGAAAGATTTTTGTTTTTACATGAAACCAAATCCTCACATTAAAAACACCATCAGAATAAAATCTGGAGGTTGTTTTTTTTTTTTTTTTTTTTTCATTAAAAAGATTCATTGTAAGTAATGTCAATGTTATCTAGCAGAATTGGAAGTCAAATATAAGTAAAAGCAGATCTTGGCTGATGGAAGCTGGGTGGAACTAGAGGCTTGGAACCCCTGAACATCAAACAGCTTGAAAACACCACACCAAATATATTTCCATTGTCTTTGGCTGAGGTTATTGATATTTAAGTCCAGTTGTTTGTCTAAGGAATTCCTTGCAGTGCTTAGCTTACATGACCACGTCACACTATTGCTCTCTAGTGGTCATAAAGTTAAATTACAGGTTCAGCTTTTTAAAAATTATAGTTTCAGGAGATGACCTTTGCCCAATTTTTAAAAAAGGCTAATAATACTTCTGGCAATGTGAAATATTAAGAAGTTTCTGAATATGTATTTTCTAAAAATCCAATAAAGTTTTACTCCTGGATATTATTTAGAAACCTTAGATATATTATTTAGAATCTTTTAGATAGTGTTTATTCCACTAATAGAGACAGTTATTTTATTGCATACCTCTTAAATCAAACACATTTGGCACTTACCATTTCCCAGAAGAGTTATAAGGAATTCCACTTCTGATAAGGAAGTTATTTCTATTAATGTACTGTTTTCAGACTGGCAAGAATGCAAAGCGTCATTCCAGGTTTTTATTTCTTTTTGAAGTTTATAGCAATTACGGTTGTGGGGATTCCAGCCAGGTTCACAGTGGGTAGCATAATATCTCCAAGCATAGTTTTCTTTTTAAAGCAACAAAAAACAATGTCATTTCCCACAGTTATTTTAATGGGGACTTATCCTTAATATAAGTTGCCATCAATACATAATTACTTAAACAATTTGAAAAACAAAAACACATGAGAAAAAAAAAAACATATACATCATAAAATTCTGGATCTTCAGAGTAGAGACAGATCCCATATATGACCTAGAGCTAGGATCTAAGAAATCTTAGGTCTTCATTTTCCAAATGCGATAGCGAAGGCACAGAGTTCAAGAGACTTGGTAAAGCTCATATATCCCAGTTAAAGTGTCAGGGTCAAGTGTGAATGCCTGACAATTTTTTATTCATTGTTATGTAACATACCACTTTGCATGTGCCAAACTTTTTTGATTGCACTCACTTTAAAGATATCCATTTTAAATAAACACACGGTCAGCTATGTGACTAGATAAAGAACCTGATTGTTATATCCAGAAAACCCCCCTTCTTAGCAGTCAAACTCAATAATTGTTTATTTGACCACCTAGTTTCCCCTTCCTTGGCTTTAATTTCCTTGCTTTAGCTCACCAGTGAACCCTTGAAACCTTCAGCATCCCACCCAGAAGTTCACTGTAGAAGAACTCCAGATTTGTGCTCTCTCTCTACCATAACCTGGCTGTCTGGCCTTGGCTATGCTATGTACCCTCCAGCATCTGTGAGTAATAAACTTACAGTTTTTTTCAAAGTTCCCTAGTGGTTTTCCAAAATCTCCAATGGACTGCTGAAATGGTATAGCAGTCACAGTAAGAACCACAAGGGCAAGTCTAGCCACAGCATTGGCTCTGAAAGGGGACATGTTTGTGGGTATTCACCTGGCCCTAGATGAGTACCCACAGGCATTTCCTTTTTTAAAAAAGATTTATTTATTTATGCATATAAGACTCGGGTACAGGCCAGAGGCGAGGGAGGTAAGAGGATTCACCAGAGATAGAGTGGGGAACAGAACCGGCAGACTGACTGAAATACATTGCTGAGGGGAGCAGTGGCGAGGCAGAAGAGGTCTGCTGTGCCATGTGGGTCACCTCCCTGGCCGGGGATTGAACTCATGTTGCAGTGACTGCAGATGCTTCACCGTTTGTGCCACCAGGGAGACCCCCACAAGCATTATTTGTTGATAGCTCCTCTATCAGTAGGCTGAGACCAGCACAGAACTTAGGGTTAGTTGTAAAATTTAGCAGTTAGAGTGGTCCCCATTTGAAATGTTTTAACACTGAAAAAGTAGTATTATGAAATACAATTTAAATGGTATTGTATTTAATGCATTTCATTCAATACATATATCATAAACATACATGCACATTATATACATGATACAGTTGCTTCTCTATAGCCACAGGTTCCATATCCACAAAGAAAGCCAACTGTGGATGGAAAATACATACTATGTAGTGAAGCCTGTGGTGGTTGTGTCTATATTGAACATAGAGATATTTTCCCCTTGCCATTACTCCCTGAACAATAAAACAGCTATTTACAAAGATTTTATGTTATATAAGTAATTTGAAGATGATTTAAAGTAAATGGGAGGATTATGTGTTGGTAGGGGTGTATATTTATCCTTGGTTGATAAGTCTGAAATTCTGGCTGCTTCTCCAGGCTGAGGGCCAATGTAAGCACCTATGCTGATTCTCTGACTGATACGGACTTGAGGTTAGACTTATTGGAAAATGGTGCCACGATGCTTTGACCTTGTTGAGAAGGCAGTGGTGTAGATGCCAAAGTGTGAGTTCTTTCCAGAAGCTTGTCCACAATTTGATAATAGATTTTTACCTTATTTTATTAACCACAACTGGGTGCCTCCCTTAAGTACCACTTTAGTTAGGTAAAATTTCACTGCTGTGTGTAAAACAAGATACTCTTCTAAAATTGCTTCTAGAATTCTGACTGCAATTAGAACACAGTGGAAAAATGTTAGAATATTTAGGTTTTATCTACCATGGTGGTTTTCAGTCTGGAAAAAATAGTCATGGAACTCCTCTAATAAGGGAATCTTAGGTTTTACTCTAAAGGTGAGACAAGAAGATAAAGGAAGAAATCTGAGGCAAGGGCAGAGCCAAGTATGGAAGTCAGGGATCCTAGAAATGGAGGTTGAAGATACTGGTGTGATCAAAAGAATTTGTTGAACTTGAATCAAAAACAAACAATCCAAGCAAATTGAACTGAACTGCTTCATTTCCGATCTTCTGAACTCAACTAGTAGACAAAGAGAATAAATATAAGAGAAGAAAAGCAGGGTGACAGGAATGGGTGCAGGAGGGTATAAGAAAGAAAAGGAAATTGAAGAATGAGGAAATGCAAAAATGAAGATGGAAGAAGTGAGAAAGGAAACGGAAAAACAATTAACAATGGTAACAATTTCAGTACATTCTTGAAATAATGAAGAAAACTTTACCATAAAGAAGTGGCACAATGTTTCTCTACCCAGACCACATTCTACAATACACATAGGCTAGCAACTTAGGAAAATTAAATTGAAAGGGAAAATATTTTTTTAAATAATTCAACTTATTACTTAAAATGTAGAATTGTTTCTAATTATGGTAATGGCTCTCTTAAAATTATTTTTTTAAATGTATGTTTTTAATCTCTACTTTCTGAGTTAAGATGTTAATTCCACAGAAAAAAAGAAGTAATAGACTTTAAAAACATAAATAACTGGACTTTAGGTAGTAGATTGTAATCATATATTTAAGTCTTAGTTACTCCTAAAAACTTTATGTGTTACTGAGGGAGAAAGATGTGTTACTAATAAAAAATAATAGAATTTGATAAGAAAATATTTTCTATGCTTAGATTAATTTGTTTCAACTTTTAGTAAAACCTAAACATATTTAGGTTAGATTCATGGTGCTTTGGGATAAAATATCCTGTAGTTATATATTTATTCATATATACCAGCTTTATCTGAATGTAAATTAGGAGCTATTTAACAAAAGAATAGGGGGGGTGGTAAATCTCAACACTATCAAGCTATCACCAGCCACTGCCACATGAGTTCAATCCCAAGTCAGGGAGATGACCCACATGGCTCAAATAGACTTCTGTCTTGCCTGCTGCTTCTCTCAGCCGTGTATTTCAGTAGAACTGCCTGTTCTGCTCCCCTCTCTGTCTCTGGTGAATCCTCTTACCCTCCCACCCCCACCCCTAACCTCTGGCCTACCCCAGTTCTTGTATGCATATATAAATAAAATAAATCTTTAAAAAAAAAAAAACAACCAGAGGACCAGAGGAATTTGAATATGTTGATAGGACAAGCAAGGAACCCACAAAAACAATTTAATAAAACCACTTACCAACCACTTCCTGATCTGTGTGGTTTAGATATTTTTTACATATATAAGGCAAGTTGGAATCACAATCCCTACTTTTCCAGGCATTTGGCAGAAATGAATTAAATGTTCCACAGTGATATTCAACAAATGGCTCAAAGCTAATATCTGAAAAACATATTCAATTACTTTAATATCCAATTTCAACACCTAGAAGTCATCCCTTCTCTTTGGCATATGTAGTAAACCCAATTGTATTCTTTTAGAGTAGAGAAATATTTTAATTGTAATTTGTTGTTGTTGTTAAAACAGCTAATGGCTATTGATCTTGGCTTTGACCCAAAGCCTCCTGCAACCTTGCGAAAATTACTTACCTTTTTGGCCTCCAATATGTTGTCTTAAAAAGCTCATCATACAGGAATACAGCTAGTCTTGCAGACTATTTATAAACCACTTTTAAAACGACATGACTTATAAATATGTGGGAAATATTGCTGTTTAAGGCTATGGAGTGAGGCCATCTGTCTGTCAAAGGTAAATAACTGTGAGTACCTGGGTTCCAGTTCAGATAGTTGAGCGGTGTTCTATCGGACCACTGCCAGCCAGCATTTTCATCCAGCTGATTCAGACCTATCCACATTTCCACTGCTTCATTGTTCAAGTGCTCTGAAATAAAGGGAAATATGGAATTTCAAGAAAAAAAAATTCAATGTTACACTTCTTTCTTACTTTCTTATTCCTGGAGCAGGAAGTCATAAATTAACCCCAGTCAAAGACAGAACGGGGTTTAAGTGGTACTAAACCTCACCCCGGTGCTTCAGAATAACAAAGTCAGCCTCTCAGGCCTTGAGAAACACTGCAGTCTCCTAAAGACTCATGACAGCAGTTGTTTAGCTGTGAAGAGCTTAATCTAAGCATCCCCAAATGCAGCCTGTCAGTGGTTGTCAAGTGCATGTTTATAAATTTGAGGCCTTATTATTTGTGTAGCTCACACACATGGGGGTTTTAGAGGGTGGAGGAGGGAGTGTCCAAGGATGGAAGGTGCCCTCTATCTTGCCTGAGTACCTGTCCCTGGTGACCTCAGCTTGGAGGCTCAAGACTTCAGTACTAAGAGGCCACCACAGGCCCTGGGCAAGGGGAAGAGGAAGAAATGCTGTTAAATCTGCACAGTGGGTATGTGTGTGTGCATGTGTAATTTCCTGCCCTTTTCAATATTTTGGACTATTTCACACTTTAAAAATTGAAAGATTTCTGTAGGAGTGTTAGGAAAAAGAAAAACATAAGTATCGTTGGTGAATGGAGACAATCATTCAGCTGTAAGAAGGTAAAGTGAAATCAAAAAGACAAAGAAATAAACCTGATGATTTCACTCATTTGTGTGACATAAAGAAACAAAGCTAATGAACAGGTGAAAAGAAAGCAAATCCTTGATTCCAATATAGAGCTGAGGTTACCAAGGATATGGGAGCAAAGGGTGAAGGGGTCCAATGGATTGTGGTGGAAGTAGTTATCAGCACTTTGCTGGTGGGCCTGGTATCACATACATTTGAAAAAGTGTGAACCTATACTATACTCCTAAAACATGATGTGCTGTAAATCAATGTCACCTCAATTTAAAAAAAGGCAGGCTAAAGCAAATGAAGGCTGGAGGGGTGGCAGGGCGCTGCTGTCTAGTGTGTGAGCCAATGAGGGATGTGTGGTGAAGAGGAGCAGCCTAATACTAGTGACAGCATCCAGAGGAATGTATATCAGGCTGGGGCCATGCTGGGATGTAGGGGCCAAGTGCAGTGCTAGTACATGAGGCTGTTTCTTCTTTTTTAAAAAAGATTTATTTATGCACACAAGAACTGGGGTACAGGTCAGAGTTATGGGGGGAGAGAGGATCCACCAGAGACAGAGTGGGGAACAGAACAGGCAGATCAAGTGAAATACACTGCTGAGGGAAGCAGCAGGTGAGACAGGAGAGGTTTGCTATGCCATATCGGTCACCTCCCCAGCTGAGGGCAGGGATCGAACTCATGCTTCATTGGCTGCAGTTTGCTTCATAGTGTGTTGCTTAACTCATTGGGTCTGTTTCTTCTTCTTGGGCTGGCTCTGTGGTCCTTGTTCCTAATCACAGTGCCAGAGCTCCCCACATTTAAATTCAACTCCATTTTTGCTATAAAGGTTGTATATAAACATGCTTATACAGAAAAATATGGTTATTAAAATTACAGAATTAGGGAAAAGTTTTTTCTTTTTGCACACTTCAATCTTTAAAATTATTCTGGAATAAACATTTTTACATATGGCATTAAATTAGAACAAAAATTATGTCAGAAATTTTTAGTGAAACTGGCCAATTTTGTGATAATTTCAAATGTTGGCATTTAATCTTTCAGTCTCTAGAGAAGAGCACTGTTCTCATGGTTCATCTGCTTCAGAACCCTATTTACTTTGAGTCAGATGCAGGTGCCTGAGACTTATTATAAATAGGGTGACTGTATGTCCTATTTTGTTAGGGACACTCAAAATTTTACACTAGTAGTTTCCGAGTAATTATCAGTTGCAGTTCCTTTTACTCTCAGAAGAGTTTCAGTTTGGATGGTTTATTGTCTGCTCACCCAGGGTATAAAGGTCAGTGTATTCATATAAGGCATCCTCTGTTACTGGACATTTCAACACAACTACGGAACACTGGAAGAACTTAACCTTAAGAAACCTTCAGAACTTAAGAAAAGAGAAAAAGTGGCCCTCCTTGGGGACGCAGTGGATTAAGCAATGCACTATGAAGCAAACCACAGCCACTGCAGCACGAGTTTGATCCCTGCTGACGGCCAGGGAGGGAACCCACATGGTGTAGTAGACCTCTCCTGTCTCGCCTGCTGTTCCCCTCAGCAGTGTGTTTCAGTTGATCTGCCTGTTCTGTTCCCCATTCTGTCTCTATTCTGTTCCTGGCTCTGTCTCTGGTGAATCTCCTCACCCCCTACACCTCTGGCCTGTACTCCAGTTCTTGTATGCATAAATAAATAAATCTTAAAAAAAAAAAAAGAAAAGAGAAAAAGTGCTTTATAATTTTGAGACTCCAAAAATCACATAATATTTATGGATCTTGTCCTTCCAAGTTTTTGTAGAATTCACATGGAATCTCTTCCCAATGTTGATTTGATTAGTACTTTTTTTTTAAAGCACCATTTGATTAAATTATGTAATTGCAATCATGGTGACAGGGGGTAAAGTGGAGATAGATTGATAAGATGAAGAAATCTCCCCATTTTGTATCCAGGTAAGAATCAAGTGATATTTTCAAATAGTCTAATTAAAATATAAATCATTCTTATCAGAGTTATTTTCATATTCTCTGCAATTTTTCATATTTCATATTTTTCAGCAATACACATAAAAATCATTGTGCAATCTATAATCTCTTAATTTACAAAAAGTCTAACTTTGTAACTAAACTGGCTCACAATTCTGTGATAACAAATTCAAATCTTAGTTATTTTGGCTACTTGGCATTTGTCACAATTCAAGCCCTTTATTAGAAATCCCAGCAGTCAAGATAGGTAACAATTGTCATTCATAAAAGGTATGCAAAATTTCCTATAAAAACTAGTACAGGCTAATAATGATTTTTGAAGTGAGTATTTTCCTGCAATGAGACTCACCCAAATCAGTTTCAATAATAATTTCCCACATACACATGTCTAGGGGCAAAGGAGCAGGCATGCACTGTTCACACATTTGTTCCGATCCTTTGGGAAGGTATTAATGACTTAAAGCCTTAAAATGTGGTTCCTCTTCCAACCAGAGTGAACACACATGTACAAACTCATAGAGAAATAAATGGGATCTGTGCACAAAGGTATGTGCAGGGATGGCTAAAAATAAATAAAAACATAATTTTATCTATCACTACCTAGTAATAGGGGATGAGAAAAATATATTGTTGCTAACCCATTATGCTACCATTAAAAATATTATATAGATCTATACTGACAGACATGGACAGATGATTTGCAGGTAAATGAGATCAACTGTGTATATAGTTGCTATTTAATGTTAACAGACACTGAGTATTTGTTAAGTGTGCCAGGCACTCTTATAAGACTTCACCTGTACTATGACATGTAGGCATTATGACTTCCATTGAATAGAAAACAAACAAACAAACAAAAAAAACCCTGAAGCACAGAGACATTAAATTGCTTGCTTGTGTAGCCCTGTTCGAAGGTGGTGTAAGTGGGGTCAAAGCTCTCTGCTCTCTGCTCCTAACTGCTATGTAACAGCCAACCCTGGATTTTACTCAATGCACCTGCCCATAAATAATATGTATGCATGCATTTATATGTTTTTGCAGAAAGACATGGTTATTTCTGAATTGTGGAGTTATGAGAGGTCCTTAGTTTACTTCCTATATATTTGAAATTAATTTTTTTCTAGAATAAATATATATTACATGTATTGATACAATAAAATTTTTAAAAAGATGTCAGAAACTCTTAATGAAAATTAATAATTTTGTGACACTTTCAAATTTTTCCAAACAATTTAAAAAGTTGTATACACATACTTACAAATACATTTAATCTATGAGGGAAAGGAAGAGCAGAGTTTACCTGACAGACAAAACCCAAGATTCAGTTCATGAACACAAATCTTTTGACATCTTATGTCATTGTTATATATTGTTAGTTAACAAGCATATATATTTGCTTTTCCAAGTAAATTTTACATTCTTTGACATTTTCCAGAATACCTACTATGTACTTGCAGGCAGTGAGTGATAGGTAGGATTGTGTTTAATAAATTATTTAATTATTTATTAATAGACATCAAGTGATGAAGATGTCCAAAAGTATAAAAATTCATACTTGAGTTTAGCAGTCTATGGGATCCACTTGCTGGAGGTGCAAACTCTTTTGGGTTCCTTTCTCAACTTCTCTATGGCAGAGAAAATAAAGAAGACCTGAAAGGGGCCAAATGGAATAGCCCAGGATTCAGGTCAAACCTCTGGGTGTGACTGAGTAGCTCAGATTTTTATTAAGCACCCAGAACATTTTAATAAGAGAAAAATATTTTTAAGAAACATTTTTTCAGGATATATCTTTGCTTGTATGGACTATTAACAATGGTAATTTTAGCCATATCAATATTAGTGTGTATGTACCACCTACTTACTTCTTATGAAATTTTCTTCAGTCTCATCTGCGATACTTAGTAAAGCACCACCTTGTATCTGGCATGAAGAATGTGCCTCACTCCAGGTTAGAGATGAAAGCAAGTTGAATTGGTAGCAAATGTGTGAGGTGAGATCCTTCTCCCAGACAGCATCACAACCTACCTCTGCAGATGCTGGAAACAAAACATTAAAACATTAAACTATAATTGCATTTTCACTCTAAAGCAATATTTTTCTAAGATGAATTTGAATGAAATGATTCTAACTTGTAGCCTCTAAAGCCTTCGAACCTTATCTGTTCTTGATTAGGTATCTATGATGAAATCCACATTGACATCCCATTGGCACTAAATTGTTAAACTCTTTCAAGATTTAAAAGAAATTCAAGAAATGATCATTAAAGAAGCTCTAATCATTTCTGGGAAAATAACAGAAACCAATTTTTGGAAAAGAAAATAGAAGTGAAGTATTTGTGAATACAACATTCATTTCCTTCCAAAGTAGTCATTTAGAACTTTATTCTGAAGACTGTATGAGTGGAAATGTTTATTTGAGAAAGGTACAAATGTTATTTTAAAAGGCATTCCCCACCCCATGCCAAAATGCTAGATGGCATAAAAGGGACCCAGCAGGAATATAAGTCTATAATGAACGCATTTTCAAATAACATTAAGAACAGGAACATTGCTATTTAGTTTAAGAAAGTGAAAAGAAGCAAAATCCATGTGTAAAACATTGACCAAAAATTGCACTAAGTATGCTTAAAAGTAAATTTAATAATGTATGAAATGTGGATCTAAAATCTGAAGTTTATTGAAACAACAGAAAAATGATGACCTAGTTTGGGTGTTTTTGCTAAAATTTAAAGTCAAACCATACATGAAATAAGAGTTACCTGAAATCAAACTCAACCAAAGAATTCAAATGTAGAAAATGTGAGCCATACTGCAGCAAGAGCACAATGATTGGTGGGTGAGGTGCTCAAAGCTAAAACTTTGTCTTCCCCAAAATGGAATAGAGAGTAATTCAACTTCAAGAGTCCCTCAAGAAAGTCTGGTCTGGGACATAATGTACATATAGTTTCTACTGGGAAATCCCTTGTTCTCAGTCATAGACACTCTGAGTACATCTGGAGTGGGAATCAGGAAATTTTAAACACAGTCCTGATTCTAAGGCCTACAGTGCACAAAGCAAACACTGGGAAATACTGGCTTGAAAAAATAAGTTTAAAACACTTCCTGGGCCCTCCCTGGTGGCCCAATGGATTAAGCAACACACTATGAAGCAAACCACAGCCTCTGAAGCATGAGTTCGATCCCTGCCCACAGCCGGAGAGGTTGCCTACATGGTGCAGCAGACCTCTCCTGCCTCGCCTGCTGCTCCCCTCAGCAGTGTATTTCAGTCAACCTGCCTGTTCTTTTCCCTACTGTGTCTCTGGTGGATCCTCTCACCACCCACACCTCTGGCCTATACCCCAGTGCTTATATGCATTAATAAATAAACCTTTAAAAACAAAACAACTTCCTAAGGAGATTAGGTGTGAGTAGCCTTTGGCCACTAGCAGATAGTATGATGTCAGAAGGAGACATGAAGTGAGAGGATATCAGGGGGTTCTTATCTTTTGCCATGGGGAAAGACTAGACAGTTGAACCTAGTTGTAAGCCCCAGGTCAGTCTTGAGCATGGTAAGAAAAGGTCTAGAAGATACTTCAGTTGACCTTATTCTAATTTTGCCAAGTTTGTCCTGTGGTTTCAACAGGACATAGATTGAACATATACAATCCTTTTTTTTTTTTTTTGTAGTAACTTCCCTGAATTCTAAATTCTATACCTTAAACAGTTAAAGTAAGAGGCTTGCAGGTGAGTTTGTCTGTACTGCAGTTTGTTGGATCTCCCTTGGTTTTGTATTAATTGTGCCAGTTCTCAAGGTTATTCAAAAGGAAACTTCCAGTCAAGTGTTTACAACAGCTGTCTGCATTCTCTTAATAGCTAAGTTTGTCACTGAAATTTGGTTTTAATTAATTTTTATTTATTTGTTTATTTAAATATTTATTTATTTATACATACATACATACATACATACAAGAACTGGGGTACAGGCCAGAGTCCAGGTCAGTGAAGGATTCACCAGAGATAGAGCCGGAGCAGAACAGGCAGACTGACTGAAACACACTGCTGAGGGGAGCAGCCAGTGAGGCAGGAGAGGTCTGCTAGGCCACGTGGGTCCCCTCCCTGGCCGGCGACAGGGATCAAACTCGTGCTGCAGTGGCTGTGGTTGGCTTCATAGTGCATTTCTTAAACCACTGCGCTACGAGGGAGGCTCCTGGTTTTAACTAATTTTTAACTAACATATAAGTATTTGCATATCTGTCCTGGTAGACACAAGTTCTTACTCTGCCTCTTTAGGTCAGTTGCCTGTCACTCCAAGGGTCTTCTCTGAAAGTTGTAGGGTAACAGATGGAATGAAAGTGCCATTCTGGGACATGGTGCTGCTCTGTGGTGGCCTGCTTTCCTTTTAGGACTGAAGACCTTATTTCTCCAAACTGCCAACAGATACCTCTCAAGGATAAGCCTTCTTCAAGGATTGTCTTAGTTGAAACTTTTTTCTCTCTCTCCATTCTCAAAGGCAACCCGCAAACCATGACAGGTCATTGCAATACTATAAACCCTCCCCTCACCCCAACTAGAGGCAAATCCAACCTGAGAACACCTCATAGGGTCAATCAAGGGGTCATCAGGCCTGTATCAAGCTCACTCTGAACATCCCTACTCTCTTCCCTCTTCCTTCCCACAAGTATTTATCTCCAGAAAACTCCCTAAGATGCCTTGGCATGTTCATGTTTGCCTCAGAGATTGCCCCCTGGGAACCCACTTGGAACAGGCTCCCCTCTTGGCCTGGGAGGGGAGGCATGGGTTGGAATTATGTATTCTGAATTCTCCTGCTTCTTCATGTATTGTCTCTCTAAGCAACTAAAAATTCAGGGTTGAAAGTGTCTCAGGTACATTTCATTATTCCATTTGACACAGTCTTGATTATTACAATTTTGCACAAATTTTGAAGTTGGAAATGTAAATTCTCAAATTTTGTTCTTTTTCATGGTTATTTTAATTTTTCTGGGTGTTTGGACTTTCCACATGAATTTTAGGATGAGTCAATTAATTTAAAGAAAGACCAACTAGAATTTCCATAGATATTGCTGTAGTGGTACCATTTTTGCAATCTTTTGATCCCATGAACATGGGATATCTTTCCATTTTTAAGGTCATCTTTAATTTTTTTGAAACATATTTCATAGTTTTTGGAATATAAGTTTTTACTTCTTTTGTTAATTTTTCTCCCAAATAATTTTTTGCTGCAACTATAAATGGAATTTTCCTCATTTAATTTCTGAACTGTTCATTGCTATTGTATTAAGATACAATTGACTTTTGTATATTGATCTTGTATACTGTGACTTACTGAATGCATTTATTAGTTGCAATAGATTTTTAGTGGATTCCTTAGGGAGGGGTGTGTGTATATGTGTATACTCACATAATATAAAATCATGTCATACCCAAATTAAGATAGTTTTACTTCCCTTTACATTATGGATGCCTTTTATATAATTTTCTTGCTTACTGTCTCTGGCTAGAACTTTCACTACAATGTTGAATAGAAGAGGTGAGATCTGACATCCATGTCTCATTCCGCATCTTAACGGGGAATGTTTCAGTCTTCACCATTAAGAATGCTGACTAGAGTTTTCATAGATGTCCTGTATCTGATTGAAGAAATTCCCTTAAGTTCCTATATTTTTTGATGGCTTCTTTTTTTCCACAAAGGGGTATATTTTGTCAAATATCTTTCTGCATCTATTGACATGGTCGTATAGTTTTGTTCTTTATTCTATTGATATGGGTATTACATTAATTGATTTTCAGATTTTGAACCAATCTTGTATTCTTGGGTAAGTTCCATTTGGCCATGGCATACAATTCCTTTTATAGATTAATTTCTGTTTGTTTGTATTATGTTGAGATATTTTTCATCTATATGCAGTAGAAACATTTGTCTTTAGTTTTCTTGTAATGTCTTCGGTTTCGGTATCTAGATAATATTGACTTGATAGAATAAATTGGGAAGTTTTCCCTTGCCTGCACTTTTCCTACTAATGTTTTAGCCCACTCATCTAGAAAATAGAATATTCCTTGTTAAAACCATCAGTGACCTCCATGTTGCCAAATCCAGTGGACATTTTCAGTCTTTGTCAAATAACACTTTTAGCAGCATTTGGGAAATTGAGCTTCTTCTTGCTGACACACTTTTTTTTTACTTCACATGCCTGATTACCCTTACCTTAGACAATAAATCCTTCAATGGTTGCCCCTTCTCAGTCTCCTTTGCTACTTCATTCTTCTTTACTCAAATTAAGACTTGAAGTTTTAAGAGATGGCCCTGAGTCCCTTTTCTTTCTTTTATATACACACTCTAGACTATTCCACTCCCCCTAAATTCCTTTCCCAATGTTCATCTATATAGAAATCTTTTACCATGTCCACATTTCCAAATGATTGACTCAAATAGAACACGTTCCAACCTCAATGTTTTATTTTTGTCTTTCAAATCTGTATTATCTATACAGATCAGAAGCCTGAGGTCTTAATTAAGACCCCACTTTCTCCCTTATCCTCCAAGTCTGTCCTTACTAGTGAGGAGTTCAACTCTTGGTCACAACCTTATGTTTGATTTTTAGCTCTGACTATAGTTAACTACCAAGGTTTTATCTCACAAGCCTCATGAGGGAAGCTGTCCTCCCTATGCCAGATTGGTACATAGCCAGGTACAAAGCAATCAGATCATTCCATAGGTCGACATCTTAAAAATATTTTAAACCAAGCATGACTCTCCAGCTGTGTAACACACAATCAAATAGAACTAGCATGGTCCAGAAATGCCTCTCAACAAACTCAGAAAGACTCCTACATACCATTTTTATTACAGATGAGGATTTTTAGTGGCAGCTCTTTTGTCATATTCCTCACGTCTGTTGTTTGTGTTTATCAGTACTAAATTTAAATATTGCTCACTCACAAAATTTTTAAAAAGCAGGAGCAATTTATATTGAAATATTAGAAATTTACATGTAAGAAAGATGGGATACAGAAATATAAGCCTTTATTATGCTCACTTCTCTCTGTGCTTTCCATTGGTCGACCCTATGGAAAGAGCTATCAGCTTGCTGAGATTTCAGACTTAAGCATGTCATTTTGAGTTATGTTGGCCACCAGGAACTAAGAAAGGAAGAAAACTGGAACTGTAATTGAGCACTATACAAATAAACATGCTCTCTGCTGGTTGTGCTAAAGGTCAGGAGAGCTAGAATCTGGCAGGTTGTCAAGCAGAGGAAACTTCTGAGCTGTAGGGAGATGAACAAATAGATAGTCTGGGCAGCAAAGACGCTGAGTGCCATGAAAGTCAGGCTGAGAGACCATAATTGGCTAAAAGTGACAGGGGAGGGTGATAGGCCTCCTCACAGAACCTCGAGGAGAGTATTGTAGTTTACAAAAGTGTACCTAGTACTATGGCATTGTGAAATACGTTAATTTAGCAGTATCAGCTTATTTATTTTTAATAATGACATCTACTAGAGATGAAAATGGAAAGAGAAGATGACAAATAATGTGACATATGACTCCAGAATCCAAGGAAAGTAGAGGTTACATCCAATACATAATTCAGATTCAAATGGAGAAGGCCAATAATAAAATACTTTCCTGCTGGTTGGTGAATAGTAGCTATCTTGCGCTCCTCGAATATTCCTTGCTGCCCTGCAACTCTCCTGCCTCCTCATATTCCAGCAGTTAAGGAGTAATAGCAACAATGGGTGTCTAGGACTCGTAATCTGTACACTAAGTTCTCTATTTAGTTTGGTCAATAGCCCAAATCATATTGATTTTTAATCTTAATATCACCTGTGCGTGTAAATGCATGTTGCATAGAATTACATAAATACTATGAATTGTCTGATGAAGAATTATCTGCAACAGGATCAGCCAAGCCATTTGTCAAAAATACAGTGCTGGGGTCCCACAAACTGAGCACACTGCATCTTTGACAAGGGCCAGGCTATCGCCAGATGGATCTACAACATCTTATTGAATATAGTCTACATTCTCTGCCCTCTATTCTATCTAGAAGCCAAAGACTGTGAGGAGAGGGTTCGAAGTCCTAATATTCTTGGTGTTCACTACTATGCCCAGCCTACTATTTACTGACAGACAATAAAGAGAAGTAGTCATTGCTACAGAAGTGCATGCTGAAAGGCTAAGTTAGATCTGATGATGATGTGAATAATGATGATTCTGATGTCCATGGCTAATCCTGGTGACTGCTTACTGTGTGCTGGTACTTTGTTATGTGTCCTAAATTTACCATCTAATTGGACCTTCCCATTAGCACTAGTATGTACTGTCATCTCCATTTATGGTAAGGAAACTGAAACTCAAAATCTCATCACTGGAAGGAAGCAGAACTTCAAACTTGGTCTGTACCCAGCACACGGTAAGCAGTCACCAGGATTAGCTATGTATATCAGCATTCAGCATCATCACTATCACATCATCATCATCAAATCTAACTTATCCTTTCAGCATACACTTCTATATAAGTGACTACTCTTTATTGTCTGTCAATTAACAGTAGACTAGGCATAGTAGTGACCGTCAAGAATATTTCAAAACCTATAACTTTCTTATTCACTAGTCAGATTCTTTAGTGTTGATCTCTTCTATTTTTTATATCAAATTCATTTGTTACCTTTTATTATATATGTGGAGGATAGGTAGGCATAGGAGATGAAGAGAGGGTAAAAGCCATGTTGTCTGACTCAGAGGAACCAAGATGAAGGAAACTGATTATAGAAGGAGGAAGGTATATATACATATTCCCCAACACTTAAAAGACATTAAAAACCTCTTAGATTCTTAGCTAAATAAAAATTAAAAAGTACTTACTGGAAAAAAAAGCTAGAACATTGCAGCTGTCACTAGACCTTGGAAATCAAGTTAACAAAAGAAAAAGATTTTGAAACAATGGCTAGAAACCAAGTAATAAGGAAAGGAAGAAAGATGATAACTCATTGATGAGAAATAATGAGGACAACTGAGATTTTTGAGAGATCATCAAGGTGCCAGATGATGCCCGGACTTGACAGTGAACAAGACAAGCAGTCTGGTAGTGGAGAAACTAAGGCAGCTCACAAGTGGAAGTAGATTGAAAGGAAAACTGAGTTCTATATAAATTTAGGTTTGTTTTGAAGTATTCAGCCCAGAAGCTGGGATTAATGAGATCACAGAGTATTATAATTTGATTCCAGTTAAAGCATCCTATGCACCGAGCTTAATGAAGAACGACTAATTAACATCTTTTGAACATAAGGGAAAAAAAAGGAATAAACACCAGAATTGTCTTTTCATGGCAAAAACAAACATGAAATCAAAATCTGGATAAATGGAATCAGAGTGTGTATTCAGACCTCAATGTAGCAGTCCCCATGCTTTCCTTTAGAGACAGATCATTTTCTAATCATCTCTGATTCATTCGTGACATATGGAGAATAGATTTCATTCTTACTGGGATCTGGGCAAAAGCCCCACTTCTCATCTCTCTCATATCGGCTCGTGGTGGCGCACCACAGCAGGTGATCTTCCCGTCCTTCCCGGATGCACTGGTGATGCCACTGCCCCTTATACTGGAATGGGAACATGCACGGGGTCCCGTGGGCATTCCCTTTGATTGTGTACAACTCTAGGAGAAAGAAAAGTACAAAGTCAAGTAGGTATTCTGTCAGCTTTCTCTTCAGCAACTTTCATAAGCATATTTTTATGGATCGAGTACCTACAGTGGGCGAAACTGGAGATACCAAGAGGCCCCTGGGTCCCCCATGTCTAGGGTGTGTGAAAGTACTCAGCTGATGTTGGGTTCAGAAGTAGTGTGTACTAAATGGTGCATTTATTTATTCCTCTACTTGTTTATTTGCTATTGTGTACTGCTATAGTAGCATACATATTGTGACTGGATAAGAAGGAAAATTAAGCAGAGATATTACTTTAAACTGTCTTCCAGTTCCCAAATCTATCAGTCATTAACATCTGAAGCTCAAGTGTTTCATAAGAATTTATTAGTTTATTCATTCAGCAATCTTTATTAAGCACTAGGGATATGTTAAGTGCTTGGGATATATTAAATACTGAGGATATATTAGTGAACTAATTAGCAAAAGTTTCCCTTCACATGCAGCTTCTGTTCTAATGGGGAGAGACAAACAGAAAGCAAATATACAAGTACTCGTGTTTTTTCATGTAAGTGCCATAAAAAAACCCACAACAACATGACAAAATATGGTAAGAAGACAGAATGACTCTGTATTTGTGTGTGTGTGTGTGTGTGTGTGTGTGTGTGAGAGAGAGAGAGAGAGAGAGAGAGAGAGAGAGAGAGAGAGGCATTATTTTAGATAAGGTGGTCAATGAATACTTCTCAGTATGAGAAATGGGTGAATTAAAAATACACGTCTTTGAAAAGAGCTGTTCTTGCAGAAAGAACTGCAAATGTAAATGATCAGTGACAAAAATGTGTGTTGGGTGAATGAGAAAATGGGGTAAATGGGAAGTGAAAGTAGAACTGGGCTTCAGGTGTCAGCTCAGAGAGGGCCAGCTGTCACATCATAGACTTTGGCCTTTACTCTGGGGCCTGTGAGAAATCGCTAGTGGATTTAATGGAAAGGTATTATAATCAAATTTTTATTTTTAAAAATGTGATGCAGTGTGGCAAACAGAAAATGCATAGGGAGTGCAAGGTGGCCTCCTAGCTGCTGTCTCGGAGTATTTCAGCAACTAATCATCCTTGGCCTTAAGTAGGAAACAGTAACATTCATGATTCAACTGGGACTTTCTACTGTGAGGAGGTGTCTGGTCCACTGGATTGAGTCAATAGGTCCTAGAGCAAAATGGCCATTATGGAGAGACCCACACCTTTCCCAAAATTGGCAGGGGCTGAGCTCATATCCCATCGCCAGTTCTGAGATGAAGGCTGTTTAGGAACTACAGGTATTTTAGGATACATCTTATTTCAATCCTCTGCCTTCTACTCAGTCTTGCCCTGAATGCACTGTGATTTTGAGTAGCAACATATAGCAACATTTCAAATTCTTCCTTAGATAAGTATATTATTCTTAAGTTTGGTTTGTAGACCTTGCCTTATTGTAATGAGTCCTAAAAGTGGCTTGCTCCTCTCTTTTTACTCATTTCTTACACATATAGAAGAAAGTCCTGGCTTGGATTTTAGGAGTTTCTTGCTCTGCTTCCGAAGACTGGTATAGTGTTCTTAGAAGGATATTTTCTTATTAAACATTATTCTAGAGCACCATCAGGACAGGCACCACATCTGTCCTGTGGCTCTTTGTAAATCTAATGCTTGACACTGTGTTTGAGAAACAGTCAGAGCTCAATAAGTGTGTGATGTATGGTGAATGGATGAATGAGTGAATGAAGAGAGCTAAAACAAAGCTGGATTTTGAGGTTTCAGATCTTAACTATGCTTTCTTGTTTTCACATATTTTTTCTTTTGTTTAAAGATGCTAAATACTACAAATCCATGAAAAAATGAAAGTCTTCTTGTTTTCCTGTCTCCTGGCACATACCAAATACCCCTAGCAATGGTTTCATTTATCTTTAAATTTCTTGTAGAATGTCTTGCAATGTGCTTGCCGACCCAGCACTAGGAGACCTCGAGATGCTCTACAGACACACCCCATCCAAGGGGCTGAGTTTCTATAATAAGCGAAACAGTGGCAGAGGAGACTCTTATGTTCATCTAGACTGGTTTTTATTTCCAAGATTTTCCCCTTCATTTTCTCTCTCCCTCTTGTCCTGTTCTTTCTCCTTTCCATTGAGTCCCAGAGCTAAATATTTCCTCTCCTAATTCCTTTAAGTTCTGAGACGTTTTCTTCTTGCGCAGAATTCAGTCAAGTACATTCCAGGAGTCCTTTTACAATGAGTAAGCAACTAAAATGTAGCCATAGGAGTCATTTGAGCTTCTGAACACTGTGTACATCATTCATATAGCAATATATTTTACAAACCATTACACTTTATAAATGTCTGAGTGTGTTGATATAAATAATTGATTACCTTTGTGCAGGTATTCACAAATGCCTCCATCATCTGACATGTAGGAAATCCACTTATGAAGATACTTCCATGAGGCCACAAGCGTGTTATCATGTTTCACCTGGACCATGTATTGGAGTGGGCCTGTGATCATCTTCTTGTTACAGTGCCACTTCAATGAAACATGGGTGGAGTCACACTCATACATGCCTAATGGCTGCTCCGGATTAGATAAATTCAGGCCCAGGCATCCGCTGCCTCCTACATTAAAGAGGTGGTAGTTTGAGACCCATTTCCACAGCATATACTTGTTGGGTGGCTCGCAGTTCTCCAGAGTCAGTACAGATTTGCCTGCTTGGATGCATTTCTTGAGACTCTCACTTTGGATAATGAATATTCCTTGATCTGAAACAGCAAAATAGAAGACACAGCATGGAATTTTCATATACAATTAACTAGTGTCACGAGGACTTCAGTATGTGTGCCTAAGCTGTGATATGTCATAATTAACAACCATTTAAAACAGATTTGGAGGTGATGGATGGGCCCACTAGACGGGTTTTATTTGCTTAAAAAAGAGGAGTTTCTTGGGAAACATAAATGGACTTGTTGGAACTAAGCACTCTACAACCATACAGTAACAAAGGCTGCTGATAAACTGCTAGGAATGGTACTGATAGAGAAGGAATTTGCCATAATTAGAGAGCAGATGATAATACTCAGGGCTAGAGTACACAGGCATTGGGCACTTGGGGTATGGTTAGACCACATCTCAGATATGGTAGCTGAATCAAGAGCAACTGAAATGTCTACCCAAAGGATCTAAATGAAAATCTGTTTTCTAACAATATGGGGTGAAATGCTAGTGAGAGAAATGCTTGTCTTCACTTATTTTCTGTACTGGGTCCATCAGGAATAGAAATGGGAGGGCATTTGCTATGGGAATGAATTCTTTGCAGAAGCAGCCTTGTTGGAAGTCATGGACAGCAGGAGATAGATAGCTAGGCCTCACTAGCTGAGGCCCCTCCCAGTCACAGATGCTAGAGCACCATAACAGAGGCAAAACCACCCCAGTCACATGGAGATGTTGAGAAAAAAGCAGCTTTTGACATACCCCAACCCTCTAAACCCCTGAAGGCAGAAGAAGGGATTTGGTGAGTTTCCTTTGGCAAAGTTATAGGTCCCAGCCAAGGGATATGTGTTAACTGCCTGGAAAGAGCCTGTTATATAACAAACTATGAATTTGTCCTCTCACCATTTTTCGAAGGTTGAAACCATTTCTAATTTTTTTACTCTCAGCACGCAGTGTACTGAACACACTGTGGAGTTCAGTATGTGCTTGATATTGAGTAAACATGTGGTCCAAGCCCATGGTTACTGAGATTACTCAATTTAGATGTCTGATCAGGCCCAAGAATTTTATTCTCTCATTAACTGTGCTCTCCTCTTACATTTTACTTCCTGTCCATTCCTCAAAAATCAGAAGGGACATTATCAGTTACCCTGGAATTGGCTGGGGTTTAGGATAAGTCATGTGTGTGGCAAAGGCAAACAGGAACAGGCAGAGGCCTTCTAGAATGGAGCATGTGCCTCCTCACGTATCAATGCATAGGAACAGTGCTTCATTTTAATATGCCTTTTTACTTTTCCAAAGTCACTCAGCTTGAGAACTGATTTACAGTAACAGAAATCACTTAAGATGCTATTAAAAAAAAAGACTGTAAATTTATTAATGGAAGCTATATTTCACATAGTAATTGATAACCTTATAACCATAGACTTGAGATGTTGTCAGAAAATTGCTTGGATCACCATATATCAGAGCAAAAGAGAAGGAAGTATGGGTGGAGATTTCATTTAGATCAGGAAATTTGTTTTCCTAATGAAGTCTATGTCCTAACGAAGTCATTCAAAATCAAATCTCTCTCACCAATGGGATGTGAACTCTAATAATTAACCTCTCCAATTCTCCTTTTCACCTACCATGCCTGGGTAGACTGTGAACCTTAATTTCTAGAGTAATCTCTGAATTACTTTCTAGCTAGATCAGAGTTCTATTAATTTTTCACTAAAGGATAATTATTTTACTATAATCATCCTGTAGTTTAACTTTTATCTAATATATGTGTTCAACTATCACTAACTCTATAACATACAGACTGGACCTCTGTCCTCTGGGCCTTGGACCCAACATAGTGTAGTAGGTAGTGATTAAGAGCTCTAGAATCAGATAGACCTACCACAGATTGGTCTTACAACTTTAAGCAAATTTCTGGATTTCTGTGAACTTTGTCTTTCATCTTTGAACTGGGAATATGTGATACTAACCTCATAAAGATGATACAAGTATTCCATTAGATAATCCATGCAAAGCACACCACATACTACTATCTTGGCATGGAAAGGACTCATTAAAAGGAGGTGGTGTTGTTATACTTGTTATTCTTCTGGCTTTCTGGATTTCTGTCTGTAGACCTAATTGTAGATTTGTTCGAACACTTGAAGACTGCTAATTTGAGCATAAGCCCCCCAAATTTTATCTTTTCTTATTAGCACAAAAAATACTGTTTAGTGAAGTAATATTACTTTATAACATTATGAAGTTTATTTTTAGTTTCTGCAGCACACAGTTGTTGTAGACTCTTTAGTTTTAACCAATCCTGGAATAACATGTTATTACCTTTTATGAAGGAAAAGTACTTTTTAAATAACCTGATAACAAAATCCTTGCTTTGTTTATTCAATAAATGTATAATTATGAATTAAGAATATCTGTTCTTTGTCTACCTTACCTATGTAGTATGTCTCTCTTATAAGAAAGAGAAAAAAAAACATGATGCTGATAAGTAGTGATATATGGGTCAGTTGGGTGGTGATCTGTGAGTAAGTCAGTATGGATTTTCAAAATATGAAAATCATTGTGTTAAGAGTAAAGGGGTGGTGGAACCAAAACTTCAGTAGTCACACCAGCGATCATGAAAATGACTTTCTAAAGCAAAAGATATTAGACAAACTTAATCCCAAGCTGTTCAGTTTTGGGGTGCAAGTTATTTTCATGCCTCTTGCATTTAGGATTTGACTTTCTAAAAATTATTTAAAATATATCATAAACAAGGAGCTCTGCTTTACCAATAACAATAAACATGCCATGTCATACTAACCTAAAAAATGACCCAAACACATTTCCCCATTAATTTATAATAGAATTGATTCTGGTATCATAAATCTCCATAAATTCACTGAAGAGAAAACTGTTTTCAAATAGGTATCAATATTCTGATTGTTAGTATTGTGCATACAGGTTGTCTGTAACAAAAACAATGTGAAGCCACCAATTCTTAGTGTTTGTAGTAAGATTTCAAAAAGGATGAAAATCAAATGTGGGAGGAATCAAGATTGATTATATATGTCAAGGACATCAGTTCTGCTTGAACACTGATTAAGTGATTAATGAAGTACTGCCAAAATTACTAAATTTCTTTGCAGTAAAATGTTATTATACTTCCTTTCATAATTATAAGTTTAGGAGGAGAAGAAGGATTGATTTACTAGAGGTAATTTATAAGCTAATTTTCATCCTTTAAAAAGAATCCCATGAAAGACAATGATTCTATTTCAGAGTTCCTCTTAGGACATCACTGTAGACTCACCCTTTGACTCTAGAATATAATGTACTTTCCTAAGCGATGGGGGAAGAATCAATGTTGAACTAACATTAAGGTATTCTTTTGATGATTGCATGTAAAATATTATTGCCATTCATTTGTTCAACAAGCATTCATTGGGTGCCAGCTATGTATTAGGCACTGTGTAATGTGCTGGAGATAGAGTAATTGTTTGCCTCAGGATCTGTCCCTGGAAGAAAGCATCATAGTGTACTTAAACTGAACTCATAAAGACAAATTTAAAAAGCAAGAAAAAGAAAATAAACCAAAATTGAAGTTACTTAATTTGTTCCTCAACTGATATCATGTGTGAGCAGATCAGGACTCTTCAGTATTAGCAGAACTTTCTGCATAAAGTGTGTGTGTGTGTGTGTGAGAGAGAGAGAGAGAGAGTGAATGCACGTGTGCATACTTGCCCATTTTCCAGGGAGGAGACCAAAGAAGAGCACAGAAAGAATATGGATATGGCAGAGGGATCTAACTTTACCCATGAGCCGAGAACCATTAACTTCAAAGCCAGAGAGGACTGTAGTTGAATCATTCTTTTACATTTTTTTTTTCAAAATCCAGTTTTGTCTTAGAAGTTTTGTATACATATGTACAGTGAGAAACCTTTCAGTTTAGTTTCACTTATAATCTAAATATTAGGAAATGAACTGCTGTGGTTGACAATTTGAAGTGGAAGACTTGAAATTTCCAACATTTATTGAGTGCCTAATATGATATGTATCAGGAACCTGAAGACAGAGAGATATGTCATATTGCTTGTGCTCAAAGGACTGTTTTCCCTGAGAGTCACTGAAATGTACGTGAAGAATGGTAACTTAATGCCAAAACATATTTTGACATACGCAGTATATCCACAATGAAGTATTAAATGAAGAGGGGAAGGAGTCAACTTAACCTACAGTATCAGATAAATCAATCTCTCTCTCTCTCTCTCTTTCTTCCCCAGCCAGCTTCACACTCATTCAACAAATGTTTATTAGGGCCTAATATTTGTCACATATGGAAAAAAGATATTGGTGGATGAAACCAGCATGGGTGCCTTTCCTCTTTACAGAGAGAGTGGAGGAGGCTGATATATAGATAGGTGAGGGCTTGGCCAAGGGGGCATTCTGGGCAGAGAGAATGTCTCCAAAGCTCAGCGGTGATAAAAATAATTAGTTTTAGAGTGGTGAGAAACTAGCTATATAAAGACTTTGATGTTCACATACTATGAAGTTGGAAATAAGTGAGTGAGGTCATTTTGTAAAGAACTTGAATTTTATTTAAATAATTGTATATTATTCTTTCGATAAAAGGGAGCATTTGGAACAAGAGATGGCACAACCAAGACTGTGGTGTAGGAGATGAATCAGGGTAACCAATTATTCAATGAAAACACTTATTGAACACCTCCTGTATACCTGGCATTGTTTCAGATTCTGGGAGTACATGTGTGGAGGAAATGCCCAGGGTCCTACACTAGAGAATTTCTTATTTAGATAGGATGAGAGAGCCCATGAGTCGAACAAAGAACAGTCTAGGGAATATTGTCAAGATCCAGCCAGGGAAACACTGGGAGGCAATTCAACAGGCAATGATGAGCATGGGAAAGAGAGAATGGTTAGATTCTAGTCACTAGAGAGAGAATTCAAAGGGGAGGAGATAACAGGATTGTATGTGAGCATTCTGGAAAAGGAAGACACAATGACTTGTTTCCTGCCTTCAAGTATTCAGCTGACTGTTAAAGGACTGCCAGTTCCTACATACCATGAGGCTGGAGGCTACTATTAGTTTGGTCACCAGTTGGAACAGTGACAACCGGGGGTCCCTGTAGGATGTCTCTCGAATCTTCTCTTTCAGCACCCCTTCTGATCACTTCCTTTTGGTATCCTTTTTCTGCTTTAAACATCTCAAAACTGATTGGAGATTTGATGTGTTAAGTGAATAAGATATGGTTTGACATGTTAAACCATGGTGAGGTTTTGTACTTAAACAAAAAAACTTGAAACAAACAACAGTTCCTAAAGAATTTCTCTTTTAATAGTGCATTTCAGGCTAGCAAAGGGCTTTCGATATCCCACAAATGACACCAGGATGGTAGCCACCTAATCTACACACAGAAAGTCAGCCTCTACACCTTTCCTTGTTAAGGGAACTGGAAGAAAAATACAAATACATGGTTCACGTGAAGTGCAATGTTTAAGACAAGCTATTAGGGAGCCACAACTTGCAAACTGCAATCCAATTCCAATCTCCTACTCCATTCCCCAGGGCTTAAACCTATTCCACTCCATCTACCCACACAGCTAGGACTGGGCTCACTCACTTCCTGCCCTGTATCATCTCTTGAATCTGCCCAGATCCTTGCTGTTCTGACAGAATTTCAGTTTTGACTTGGAAGGAGTCCAGGTGGCAGTGGGGAGGGCATTTCTGCCCTGTAACCAATCTGAAGGTGAGCAGCTTCTCTCTCGGGATGTATTGACCTTTTCCAGCTATACAAATTTGGGTTTGTCCTGCCTATTATACAATGGATTCAGGTCTGATTGTGTTCTTAGATTACTCTAGCGGGAAGGGACGTTGTAAGCAGCTGAATCTAGTCCTGTTTATGGCTGGATGACACAGAAAATCTGATTTTTAATGTGACTTTTCCAAATCGATAAGCAAGGAATTTCTGATGCTTGTAGCATGTGCACTGTACTTGCGAGAACAGGCCCACAGACCAGCATGAACGGTGTGCTGGCTCTTCCTCCACCACTGCATGAACATTTGCATTTTATCCCCAGTTATCAGAGATTTGGTGTTAGTCTCTTAAACCAAAGCACCTAACAAAGCCTATGTTTCTCAACTGCCTTGTATTAATCATTTAAAAACTTAAGTACATTTTAAAATGTCTCCTTGCCCTGTGTTCTCTTTCTCTGTCCTAGTGTTCTTTGACTTTGAATCTTCACTCTCCAGTTTCTGAATCACCACCTCCATAAGCCCTTGGGACCCCTCTTGCTAAATCTTTTTATGTGTTCTCTTTCTTTCTCTCTAATCTCCCCAGATCTTCACTCCAAGTTCCAGGAGGCATACAATGCTCTTTCTCACATGGGGGCAGGGGGTGTGGGGGTGGGGGAGGGTGAGCAAAGGGGAAACAAAACTAGGCTTAATCTGAGGGTTCAAATTGCCTGTTACCAACCCCTATGAAAAGTGAATTAACCCTTTCATACTGTCCTCACCACTCCCTGTCCATTATTATGCCACCCCTATTCCTCCTTCTCTGTTCCATTTACTAGAGATATTAATAAGAACAATAGATGACCCTTACAGAAAATCATATTATCTCTGTTAAAGATCTTTGCCATATCCCTGTATCTCACCAATGAAATTTTAAACTGAGTTAGAAACATTTTTCTTTCTTTTACCTTTCAGCCTATTCTGTCATCATTTTGTCTTTAACTTGAAAGCACCTAAAAATCATTATTCATAGCAGGCTCTGTTGCCATCCTCTAAACGGCGTTGAAAATATACCATCTTAGTCACCAGGAAGCACGTTATGGCAAGACTCAATAAAACAGAACATTTTAAAACTTCCCTCACAAATGTGGCATGTAGACCCCCCCGGGGGAGATGATTCAAAGACTGGGTCACACAGACAAACAAAACCACCAGTAAATAACTCTACCAACTACCAACACAGCCCTGGAAATGATGAGACAATACTGAAAACAGAAGTGTTTGCCTTGAGCTACCCATCTTAAGTACTTTGAGAATACAGCCATGAAAACAAAACAAATTTACTTAAGTGGGAGGTAGAAATGAAAACAAAACAACTTTTAATGGTAGCAATCTTAGATCCTGTATTAGTTTGCTAGGTGTAGGGTAAATGGAAATCATCAGGTACCTACCTCCCCCCCAACTCTGCCATTAGCATCAATGATTGGCACCTGTGGTCTTACTCATGTGCCTGATGTCTGTGCCTGATGGCAGTGCCTGGAGCGTGGTGTGGGCATGTGTGGTGGGCACACCTGAGCCAGAGACTGGGCTTATAAGGGCACCGTGGTGGCAGAGGACAGGAGGGGGAAGAGGACCGGATGGTGGTGGAGTGGAGTTGGGGGCAGTGGAGAGTATCAGAGAACAGCTAAGAGAAGAAATTGCTTATAGGGATTCTCAGGGGTGCCCAAGTTGCTGTCTCCCTGCTGGCTTGTTTCCCCTAACCTGTGGGGATGATGCCAAGGGCTCCAAGTTTCTTTCAAGCTGCCTGAATTGATGATGAACCTACTGGCCTGGGGTGGTTGCAGAACACTAGGACTACCATCACAAAATACCACAAACAGAGCGCCTTAGACAACAGACAGACATTTATTGTCTCTCAGAGCTGGAGGAGTGGCAGGGTTAGCTCCTGAGGCCTGTGAGGAAGGATCCTTTCCAGGCCTTTATCCTTGGCTTGTAGACAGCTGTCTTCCTCCTGTGTCTCTTCACATCTACTCTCTATGCATGTGTAGGGTAAATGAATTAAATAGGCTTTTAGTGCCACTAGCCTCTGTGGCTGTCACTTGCAGCCTGATCATGTTGAAGCAGGGGGTGCTTGGAAGCGTGGGTGCAGGGCACATGTGCCTGATTGTGGACACTGGGAGCATGACTGCGTGTGCATGTGCAAGTGTGCACACCTGTTCCTGGAAGGGAGGGGATAAAAAGCAGCGTCACCCTGGGGGAGAGGGGTTCGAGTTGCTGTCTCCCTGCTGGCTTGTTTCCCCTGTGCACCATTAAACCCCGTGAAGATGATGCCAGTGGCTCCAAAATTCTCTTTCAAACTGTTAGAACTGATGGTGAACCTACCAGGCCTGGAATGGTTGCACAATGGCTACTTTATTAATGAGAATATGATAGCAAATCTTAGTTTTGGTCAAGGGTAATGTAAAATAGCAATGAAGTAAGACAACAATGTCTATAGTTAGATAATCACTTTGAATTTCCTATTTATATTTTATAATTGAAAAGGAAAATTCTCCAGAGCTGAATGCCAAAAGCCAGAAATAGTAAAACTTTTTTATTAGCATGTTTGTTTAGAGCTGTACTCTGGAAAGTACCAAAAATTCAAGTGGTTACACATGAAGCAGAAACATCTTGTCTATTTTGTTCAGTACTATATCACAGAACCCAAATTGTAGAAATCCTAATAAATTTTCACCAGTTTTCTTAAGTGACTTTAGAAAATATTTTTCCTAAAATGACTTAAGGTGATGTTGATAAGGCATTTTTTTGTTTACTCCTTTAATAATTAATTTCTTTTTACTTTGATCAATTAAAATGACTAATATATGTTTTCAGTTTTGCATTGGAATACATAAGAGGATGTTAAGTGTAATTTCTGAATGAAATCAGAGGTAAATTTCCAAAAATGCCTCAAATATTTTACTTGAATAGATCATAAGAGAATTCATCACAAAGGATGACTACAGAAGAGGCAAAACAATGAGCTAATCCCTTCAGAAAATCTGACATAAGCCATTTTTGGACCCAGGGGACAGGAGCCAGCTGAGGGGACAACTCACTGTGTGTGGCGCAGTGGCCATCCTGTCATTGGCTCAAACCTATATTGTGTGGTATCAGTTACTGTGAGAACCAACAATAGGAAAAAAGTTCAGGAACTTAATGGGAATGAGTAAAATAGACCAGGAAAACTAGAAATCTGTGCTGATTTTCAAGTTCATGAGGAAAGGATCCAGGCCGCAATGAGGAAAGTATGAAGTGGAAAAGATTCTGAGAGGTGATGGACAGAGAAGGCAGAAACAGAGTCAGGTGACTGGAATGATTTATGGCTGAAAAGGGCAGTTAAACCAGTATCTGACCTTTCTTTTACTTAAATTCCAAATCTCCAGATTAGGAGACTGGCTCATTGCCCAGAGGTGTAGGATTTGCCTTCAACAACAACAACAAAAAGCTTTCACATTTCTGCTTTTTTGAAAATATTCACTCCCACACGTGGAAATAATGGTTTGGAAAAGGCAGAGTTGCAGAGAACAAGAGACTGAACTTCTGTCCCTCCTTCCATGAAATCAAATTGTATGCCACCCCCCCTCATCAGATGGTGGGATACGGAATGAACCGTTGTATGGGGTTATGAAACCATCCAGGGGTCCTTTCCATTAGAGCCAGAGTGCTTGTTGGAACCTACATAGTGTAAGTCCTTATGGGTGCAAGATACCTACTACTTCTTCATCTGTAAAAAAAAAATACGTTTTTATATATGTGGTGGGCTAATGTATGTCAAATGGTGTATGGCTGCCACTGCCCAAACACTGAACACCATTAGGAACAGTAAAGAGGGGCATTTTCACCTTTATCTTAAAAATGAGAGCTATGGGGGAAATCTCAGGGTCACCACATCTCCCTATTGCTGCCTCTAGGCAGTGGGTCCCATCACCGTCTCAGAAACCTCTCCCATGTGGCACCCTTCTTCCCTTCCTCCACACTGGGGGAACCACCTGAACCTCTTCCCCACATTCACTATGTGATATCAGCAGGTTTCCACCTCGACACCTTTAATTTCTACACAGATGACCCAAGGCTCAGGCTGTGCTTTTCTCCATCGCAGGTAGTGACCCACGAATTGGGTCAAGAAATCAATTTATTGTCATGGCCAGAATTATGACATGAAATGACAAGTAGCAACACACGATGCTAGGGTTTGATTTAAATGAATTATTTGTTGCAGACATATGTGTCTGTACAGGCCTAGCCACTCATTCCTTGACCGCCTCTGCTCCAAGAACCTTCATTCACATTTTCTCCACTTTGGAGCCCATTCCTACAGCTGCACCCTGGATCTGGCCACTACTGAGAATGGATGCAAAACCTGGAATTTCCATTGTATAATCACTCTCCCTCCTGTTTTTTCTGCTTCTCCTGTCTCATTTCACTGATATTTTTATTTTCTTGTTTTTTTAACTTACATTTCTTAAATTCAAACTTTCTGCTCGATATCCCTACTGGAACTGACTTAGCTCAGGTCATTAGTGACTTTATTCATAGACAACTGCTTGACCCTCCCACATGGTCCTTTTGCTGCCCTCCATAATCACCCCTGGCATTCCTAAACTTAGAAGTGTGACCGATTCCCAATTTACTCAACCAGAATTTTTGTTTAAACGGAGTGCTTCTAACCACACTCATTTCCTAATTTGTCTTATGCTTCCATATATAGATTTGTGCCAGCTTCCTGCCCTGTCATGACCTTGTTCTGGGGATCTACTTCATCCACAGCCCCTGAGGTGGCAATACCTCTCTGTAGACCTCACATCCCTACCCCAGCCTCTCTTAGGAATTTAAGGGGGATGCATATGAAAGTCCCTGCAAGTCAAACAGAATAAAGTCACACAAAAGAGAACTAAACAGGGACAACCATGCAGTCTCTGAGAGGGGGAAAAGAGAAAGTAATTGCACTGTCCAGTATCAGTTCTGGATTCCCAGGAGATCTAGATGCACAGGAGAACCTGTGCTTGGGTCCGATTGAAGATCCTGGTGGCCTCATGTCTAGCTCCATATTTGCTGTGTGACCTTCATGGTGCATCTTTCCTTGTATCCAAAGCACTCTCTGCCCAAGAACTACTGTTGCCTGGCATGTGATTCTGTGCCTTTGCACATATTCTACACTTCTGGATGCTTTTCCCCCTTTCCCCATGTGGCAACTGCCTACTTGTCGGTCAGGGAAACAAATGCCCTTTTGTGAGTTCCCAGCACTTTAGGCCAGTCCCTCCTCTGCATCCCTTTAGCACTTTGTTCACGCCTTGTTCTCACCACACCTGCCACACTGTTAGGTAATTGTTTCTGTTACTGTACTGTTTCTGGACCCTCAGCCTCCTGGGCACAGTATCCAATCCCACTCACAATTTTAACCTGCCAGTCTGGGGGTGAGTAGCAGTTTCTTTTGGTTCCCTACCACATTGCCTACTCTGAAGGCCATTTACCTGAGACATTCACATTAGGTTATTTCTCTCTCCCTACCGCTTACATACTTACTGAGTTTCCTAACCTGCAGTTGCTGCAGGCAGGCCAGAGTACCAGGACTACCTCCCTCAATGGGAGGAGCAATTGTGGAATAATAACTCCAGTTCCTGACCTTCCAAGGTGCTCTCCACCATCCTTCAGAGGAGCACTTGTGAAATGGAGCCCTAGGTGCCCATAATGGTTTGCTTTCTTCTTTTCACTCATTTCTAGAATTGCCTCCCAAATAAACTACTTGCACCCAAACTAGTACATGTCTTAGGGATTGCTTTTAAGTGAATCCAAACCAAGAAGAGAAAAATAAGCAGACAGTGCCCCACAGATAGTGAATGAACAAGTGAGGCTTCAGCCTGTGATCCTGTTGGGCAGACGCAGGATGCCAAGAGACAATCTCTCCCCCATCCCCAGTTTACTTCTCCCCAGATAGGACCTATGGTCAAGCACCTTGAACTCTTATTTCCTGACCATTCAGAAGCGCCCAAGCTAACCAGCCTCAAGGACAGGTCCAGCCCTTAGCTCCCTGCTGGGAAGATGAATGCTGCAGGAGAAGTTTCCTAATATATTAGTTGGAGGCACTACACATTTAGAATTTTTAGTTCTTGACATATGCTCCAAAGTCCTTTTATTTGCTCATGTTCTTTTGGCTGGCAACTGAGGCTATGCCCCCCTTCCCTAGGATGTTTACCTCCTTCTCCATCTCCCCACCCCCTTGTTCTCTCCCAGTATCTGAGGTACATGACTGAGTGAAGTTATCAGGTTTTAGCACTTATGAGAAGAGCTAAAATTCCAAAGTCACAGTGAACTTCCTTAGAGACAATCACAGTAGGAGACAGGCTGCAGACATGCCAACTATAGGGTCATTCACATGCAGCAAACAATTGTTACAGGTCTGTCAGTCAGTCAGAATGATCTGGGCTGGTCAGAGGGAGAGGGCACCCTAAAACAAAAGGGCAACACTTGCAAAAAATATTGTTATTAACTTCATTTTTACCTATGAGGAAACTAAGGCACAGAGAAGTTAATTAACTTGCTCAAGGTCGCACAGCTGGTAAATACTAGAACCAAGATTTGAACCCAGACTATCTGCATAGTCCATAAACTTAACTATTATATGACACTGTAGCTACTGATTTTTTAATATAAAATTATTGATAAATAATTTAAAAGCACAATATTATTGATCAATTTCCTCCCATGGTTGTGATGCTTTTAAAAATATATTGGGTCAACTAATGCTACATATCAAGCAATGCATATGAAATAATTTAGGTGAAAAATACTATATATTATCTGCCTTATCTCTCTTATTTCCTGGTTGCTCTGTGGATGTCAATCATAGTTAAAGGAAGTCAATGTTGTATAGTGAACACAGGGGTCAACCTAGATACTTTAAAACATGGCTTAAAACACCAGGGCTGTGTCTCAACTTCCACATCTGCAAATAGATGGCTGGAGTAGGTAGTGTCTCAGTCTGCTTCTGGTGGAAACTTTTCCATTTTTGTATAGACTGAAAAAAACTTGAAATTCCACTGATGTGGGTGACTAAAGTCAAGGAGGGGACCCTTTGAAAGTACTGGTATATTCAGTACCACACAATCTGTGCCTTTGAGAACATCAGTGGGAGTATTTCATATCTAAAGAATCTCTGCCAACTGTGTCAAATGCCTTAATATATGCAAACTGTCACCTCATACAAGAGGTAGTAGATAGTTCTAACTTCAGAGTGTCCTTGACTACTGATAAAGAAGGCACTAATTAGAAACTTTCTCAGGCTAGGATTTCTCAGGCTAATTTTCTAATCAGAAATTGGAAAGGATTGGCCCATCACTGCTAACCCTGGCTCAGAGGATCACCAGCTGTGTGGCTTGGTTCAAATTTCTGTCCCACAGGTTGTTACCCTGTTCTGTGTAACTAATGGTCAAGCAAAACTCACATTTTAAAATGGAAAGCACTGCATGCCAGAGTCTTTGTGAAGACAGTTGTGCATCCACGGGAGCATAGTTACTGAACTGACCAAGAATGCAACAGGTCTATGGCTGTTTTACAAGAATTACTCAATCTGTCCCTGATAGTCTGCTGGAAAGACTAGAGAATACAGTCCGGAAAATATAACATCAGATTTGCATAAATAATAGAAGGGGGGGGGAATGAACACAGGCACTGATCACACCGTGTTTTACCCCTTCGCTTCAAACTTATCCCCCAAAGGCAAGAGGATGGAGGCTGCCTGGGACACTCCTGGTTTATTTAACTTTCTTTTCTTCCCCGACGCTGCTCATATAGCTATTCCTGAATGTGTCCCCCCACCCCCGCCTTTCTTCATGTCTCTTCACAGTTCTTTTATGAGTCATATGTGCAATAGGTGTTCAATAATTGTTGGATTGATGGGTGTGTTCATGCACATTGCACAGGACCGGGGAGAGGGGACTTTGAAGGGACTTCTGCTCCCTGGGTGCCATGTGTTTTACAGACCATCTCGTTTAATTCTTAGCGATCCTAGGGATGTCACAAACCTGATTTTTCTGACCAGAGAGACTGAGAAACAGAGTGGATAACACACTGCTCATCTGGGCCACTTAGGCGCCTCTCCAGCTCTGGTCTGAGAAGCATTAGAGAAGATCAAATGATCTTTCCTGGGGGAGGGGGGGGGTGGAGAGGAGAGACCTAATCTTGCTCAGACCACAGGTGGCCTTGCTCACCCAGGTCGCTTGCTTTGGGAGGGGACAAAATGGAACATTTATTTGGCCACCATTTATCCGATGTGTGGTCGTCCCAAATAAACAACCCTCGGGAACTTATATTTTGAAATGTTTCATAGTCTTCAGTGCTGGGCTCTTCCAAGGCCAAAGGCAAGTAGAGTTAGGGAGAACCCCGGGGGGCCTTCTCTTCTGCCTCCCCAGAAGAAGACTGGAGGTTGCAGAGCTAGGGAGGGAGTGCATAGCCGGTTAGGGTGCAGGACCAGTTCATCCTCAGGACTTTCTCACAACTGCAGAAACGCGGCCACCCTAAACCTGGTTGGTCTTCTCTGCCCTGCCCCCGCCCCCACCTCCCCTCCTTCGTCCTCTCCCTGGACCACCCCTGCCCCCGACGTGCCCTTCACCCGGGGGACACTCACCCTGCCACTCGAGGACCCGTTCAGGGGTAAGCGCCTTCTCCGAGCGGTCGGCGTAGCCTGGGGGCGCCCCGAGCAGCAGCAGCAGTAGCAACGGCAGCAGCGGCAGCCGCAGCAGAAGCAGCAGCATCGCTAACCACTGGGCGCTTTGGGTGCCCCTCGTCCGGCAGGCGGGTGCCAGCGTCGCAACCCGAGCGCCTGGCACTGCCCCGCGGGAGGCGAGACCGCGGTTCCCTCGGAGATCCACCTCTCCTGGGGGTCTCGCCACCCCCGCGCCCCGGAGGCACCCCTATAGCCGCGGTGTTCGGGCACACTGGGCTCTGGGCTGAGAGACTAGAGTCGCCGAGGCTTACACTGCCCGACCCATTTGGACTTGGAGAAGAAGGAGGAAGAGGGGGTGGACCGTCTGCCCATCCCAGAAATTCCTGCCTCTGGGGTGGAGAGAAAGGAGGGGTGAAGCTGCCCGGTGCACGCTCCTCCTGTGTCCCACTTTCTCATGGGGGCAGGCTGAATGGGGGTGGGGGTGGGAACTGAGAATCTCAGGGACAGGAAGTCTGACATCTGGGTTTGTAAACCTCCTGGAATCTGGTAAACACACGCGGGTTTTGCAACCACCAGCTTAACTGGTGGTGTAAACTGAGCTGCGCTGAAAGCCCGGGCTCCTTGGGAGCGCTCAGACCGCCTTCCTCTGGAACAAGGACTCTTAGAAATCCCCGGGGTGCGACAGGGTCTCCACCCTCCTCGCTCAAGAGTTCCCTGAAAGTTCTTCCATTGTTGAGTTCCTTTTCGTTTTAAAATTACCTTCCCATTCCATCTCCTTGGATCTCTTTGACCCAACAAATCCAAAAAATAACTGGGTTGTCCAACTTGACATTTTAGAAAACCGGCCCATCATGGCAAAGTGACTTCCTCTAGGTTACTCCTTAATCTAGCAAGTGACTCCCTAAGTCATTAAGTAGGAAAACCTTGACTGGAATGTAATATTTCTTTCTAATTACAATAACCAGGAGAACACTAGAAACATTTACTATTTTTGAGAACTGGCTAATATAAGATCGTTCCTAAATAGGTCCTTAACCTCAGTCATTAAAACATGAGAGGAAAAAAGAAATCAAAAGGGACCAAAAAAAAAATAATAAGTTAGTAAATAAAAATGAAAGTAGGGGGAAACTTGCAGGACTATGCCCTTTTCAGCTGCTTACTAGTCAGAAACGAATGAATATTTTTGAGTAATATTGTCTGCTCTAGACCAGGTGGGCTCACCCAGCCCCACAAATTTACATGATAATGTGCTTACACCCCTATCCTCATGTGATTGTTTTTAGTGATAGGACTTTTAGGAGTCAAGGCTAGATGAGGTTTTAAGGGTTGGGTCCTAGATAGGAGGTGACCTTAAAAGAAGATGAAGAGAGGGATCTCCCCATCTATAGGCACCAAGGAGTGACCATATGAGGACACAGACAAGGTGACCATCTCCAGTAGGAAGAGTGGCCTCATTAAAAACTGAAGCCTGAATGGTCTTGGACTTTCCAGCTTCCATAAATGGGAGATTAAATTTCTGTGCTTAGACTACCCAGTCTATAATCTTTTATTATGGTAGCTCAAGCAGACTCATAAGCTGTCTTCAGGAAGCAGAGCCTGGGGTAAGATCCCTGGCAGAATGTGGGATTGAAGAGCAGAGTGAAAAAGGGAAGAAGCCACTGCCTTGACTATGACAGTAGCTTCACATGCTCAATCTTTTTTTTTAAGATTTTTTTTAAAAGATTGATTTATTTATGCATATGAGAGCTGGGGTACAGGCCAGAGGCAAGGGAGGTGAGAGGATTCACCAGACAGTGGGGAGCAGAACAGGCAGATCAACTGAAACACACTGCTGAGGGGAGCAGCAGGCAGGGCAGGAGAGGTCTGCTGTGCCATGTGGGTCTCCTCCCTGGCCGGCAGCAGGGATCAAACTCGTGCTGCAGAGGCTGCGGTTTGCTTTATAGTGCGTTGCTTAACTCACTGCGCCACGAGGGAGGCCCCTACATGGCATCTTTAGGTGACTAAGTGCAACATGAAATCCATCTTTGGTGGGATGCACTGTGGTAAGAATAAAAGGGAGAGCAACTGGTGGACCTCAAGTGCAGGGTTAAATGTGTTTGGGCAGGGTGATGGGTGTTGGGAAGAAGAGGCTATTTTGGGATGGGAAGAAATCGTGAGAAAAAACTAAAGCTTGGAGTGAGAATTGCTTGCATGGGAGGCAATGAGGAGGTGACTCTGGAGCAAAGGGCAGCTCTCAGGGCACCCTTAAAAATGAGTCACTCATTGGGACATTGGGTTGCCTCCCAATGGCTGTGACACTTTCTGGTGACACTTTCACCAGCTAAGGGCTTCACTTTTAACCTCTGCTGTGGGGGTGGGGGAAAGGCCTGACCCATAGCAGATAATATTCCAAAGTAGCAGAGATATGAACATGAGTAGGATAAAGAGGGGAACAAGACATATTTCATCTTCAGAACAATTAGTGTAATGAAGAACGGTGATGACAGCTTTCCTGCCTAGCGACACCACATTTCCTAGTCAATGATTAGAAGACTCAAAAAAGTTAGTTTTTCATCTCTTCCTGAATATTGCAAATCTGAGGTGGAAAGCCATGGCAAAAAGAGTCTTAGCCTTCGAAAGAAATGATCCTTCTCCATCTCCTGCCTTGTGTGCTTTTCAGATTTATGTGGCAGGGTAGTGTCAGTAAAAGAGGTGAGAGGTGCTTTGCTACTTACCTCTCACTTGTTAGTCTCCCTTAGCCTTCATTTCCTTCTGTGTGAAAATATGGCTGCTGTGTGAATCATATGGTTGCTGTATTAAATGCAATAATGTCTGTAAAGTGCTTAACAGAGTTTGGTATGTTGTCAATTTTGGTTTATGGGAGCTGTGGGCATATAGGGCAGGAACGAGTAGCAAAGAGCAGCACAAAACAGGTCAGAGGTAAGCCCTGCAGGGCATGTCCTTGTGTAACTGTGTCTCCTGACCCTGGTGAGGAGTAGGGAGCCTCTATACCTGCAGGCCTTTGTACATTGTCTCATGCTCAATTTATTATAGTGAGATAGGGTTATTATTTAGATTTCTCCTTTGAAAATGAGTTGCTGAGGAGGTGACTATATTTTCCTTCTTTTAGAATCATCCGGTCAGCACAGCCTGCCACTTAGCACATTCTCAAAGTCTTTCACTGAATGAATGAAGGAAAGAAGGAAGGAATGGAATTGGAGGAATGTAGTATTTGAGAAAAAAGTAGAAATCTGAACTATGTTGGATGAAAAGAGTGAAGAAAATTGAGGACTTTAAAACTCAATAGATGGGTTGGAGGAAGATTTTAAATGAATGTATATTTTTGGAGTACTCTATGAATCAGGGTCTCTGCAAGAAAGGGTGAGATCCTGATTTTAGTGATGGTTTAATGAAGTATTTACAAAGGTATGGACAGAGTGAAGGGAACCAAAACAGGATGGTGAAGACCTAGTTTCTAACAGGTTCTAGAAACTGTGTCTATTGCTGTGTTACACCTAGATCTGAAGGAATTAAGGGATCAGTGGTAGGAATGCAGGAGAACTGCACCTATAGGATGGGGGATTGTCCAATAGTCCAGAAGAGTAATTACTAGAAACTGGATCCTCTCAGGGAGGAAGCTGAGAGAATACCCCACCCTGTTTTCTCACAACTAAATAAATACCCTTCTGATCTCTTCCTATGGACTGGACCCTGCTAGAAGTCAGCAAAAAAGAGTCTGCAAGAGTCAGCTTCCCAGAGCACATAGTAGGGCAGGAACAATGGAAAGTGAGTCTGGAGATATGAACAGATAATATACAGGTAATATACAGCACTAGCCCCTCTGTCAGTCTTTGTGTTGGTACTGAGGGCACAATAGAGAAGAAAGAAGATGAGTCCTTGCCATGACCACAGAGTTTAGAGTGTAGGGGGAGGCAGAAACCTGTTCCTGACCACCAGCTAACCAGTGCAAGCTATGATGTGAGAATGTACCTGAAACTTGGCAAGTACTTTGAAGAGTCACTTAGCAAGGCTTGAGGATCAGAGATCAAAAAAAAAAAAAATAGCATCCCAACTGGCACCTCAAATATTTAGCTGACTTCAAAAGATATGGTTGAGTAATGAAATTATATATATATAAAAAGACACTACCACTAGGGCAAAATATTTACAAAAGAATATCAAATATTTGATAACGAACTTGTATCTAGAATATATAAAAAAGCTCTCAAACTCATAAATAAGGAAAAAGCCAACACAGATAACAAATGGACAAAAAATGTGAACAGATACTTCACCTGAAAAGATATTCAGGTGACAAATAAAAAAAATAAGCACTCGGAATGATTTTGAAGATCATCAGCATTAGGGAAATGCAAATTTAAACCACAATTACCCACTACTACTGGTTAAAATTAGACTGGTTAAAATTAGACTGGTTAAAGTTAGACTGGTTAAAATTAGACTGGTTAAAATTAGACTGGTTAAAGTTAGACTGGTTAAAATTAGACTGGTTAAAGTTAGACTGGTTAAAATTAAAAAAGCTAAGTGTTAACAAGGATATGGAGGAGCTGAAACTCATACATTACTAATAAGAATGGAATATAAATACATTGCAAAATAATCTGGCAGTCTTTAAAAGGTTCAATACCGTATAACTACCATTTCAGTTTTCTAGAGCTGCCATAGTAAAGGACCACAAGCTGTGTCACGCAAACCAGCGGGAATTTATTCCCCCACAGTTTTGCAGGTGGGAAGTCTAAAATGAAGATGTTGGCAGAATTGGTTCTTTCTGTGGGCCTGAGGCAGATTCTGTCCTGTTTCTCTCTCCTAGCTTCTGGATTGCTGGCAATCCTCGGCATTACTTTTCTTGTAGCTGCATCACTACGGCCTCCATCATCACACAGCCTTCTTTGTACGTCTCTCCTTGTGTTCATATGACTGTTTTGTGAGGCCATTAGTCAATCAGTTTAGGGCCCATCCTAATCCAGTATGACCTTCTCATCACCAGTTACATCTGTAAGATCCTTTTTCCAAATAAAAATTACTTTCTTAGGTACTGTGTGGACATGAATTTTGATGGAAACTATTCAGTCAAGTACAACTATCCTATGATCCAGGTATTCTACTCCCAGAAATTTATCCAAGAGAAAATGAAAGCATACAGTCATGTACGTTTTATACATTCATATGAATGTCCATGGATATTTTATCAGCAATAGACAAAACTAGAGACAACTAAAATACCTTTCAAGAGATGACTGGATAAATAGATTTGGATATATTCATGCAACAGAATATTGCTTAGCAATAAGAATGAATGAACTTTTGATATGTACAGTAATATGATTGTACCTCAAAATAAGTGAAGGAAAGAAGATTTTTAAATGTGCATCTTTTATGATTCCATTTACATAAAATTCTGGAAAATGTAGACTAATCTGTGATGATAAAAAGCAGATAAGTGACTGCATAAATGTTGGTGTCCAGTGGGAAGCTTAGCTGAACTAAGAGGAAATGGATAAATGTTTCAGGCAGAGGAAATAGAGACCAAGAGTGGACACAGGTGCTTGAGAAACTCCTGTAGTGAGAGATTGTGTATCGAGCAATGATAACTGAGGCTAGAATGAAAACTGTATTGCAAACAGGAAGTCTTTCAATGGCTTTCATTGTGACCACTTTTATATATTACATTTTCGAGCGATCATTCTTGCTGGAGTATGGGGGACAGACTGGAGCTAAGCAATTCATAAAGACTAGGAGGCTGCTGCTGGAGTCTGGGGAAAGAGCTAGCACTTGTCTGGACTAAAGTGGAGACAGTGATAGTTTGGGAAAATTGAGCACACACTGTGAGTTGCTTCAGTGGAAGGATCATCAAGACTTTGTGTTGATGGGGTTTGTTGGGGAGAAAGAGAAGGAGTTGTCAATAATGATGTCCCATTTCTAGGATGGAAGACCTTGTGGTTTGATCCACCAAGAAACAAATTTGGGGGAGAAGTAGGTTTTCTGTTTGGGATGTATTGAGAGGCTTATGGGACATGCAGATTGAGAAATTGGGGAGCAGTTGCATATATGGTTGTCAATGTCAGAAATAGACTGGGAGCATAGGTTTGGGCTTATTGGGGCTGGTAGTTAAAGCCAAGGGAGAAGATGTAATTGCCCAATGAGTATAGGTTGAGAGAACAGAGCTGAAGTTAGAGTGAGAGTTCTCTCATTTACAAGTTTCTGGTTTCTCTGTGAACTAACAGGGGAGTTCATCTACAGAAAATGAAGGGAAAGTAGGAGTTGGGGAGAGCAGAGTTGGGGAGAGGTGAGACTGGTTTTGATGTCTACATTGCTGATGGAGAAATGTGGTGAGAAATCTGGGCATTGCCAGGGACTCAGATGTGGCCAGTGACCATGAATTTATAGGGGATCAGGTTTGTGTTAACAATGTTCAGCAGGCTAGATACATATGGAGAGAAGGTGGGTGTAGGACTCATCCATATTGATGTTACTTAATGAAGATGTTACATACAAGGAGTTTGAAGATATTGGCAAGAGGAAAGTAGGAGACGACAGGGACAGGGGGTTTCCCAGGACCCAGCCCCGTGACCACAGACTGGCACACAGAGTTGGCAGAGAGAGCTGTGGAACCAGACCCCCAGTTTCAAATCCTTACTTTGTCACACCACTTGTGTGACTTGGGTGAAATGTTTGACCTTCGTGTGTCTCCGTTATTTCATCTGTGCAATTGGCATTATAATAGTGCCATTTCACTGACTCGTTATGGAGATTGAGCCAGCTGCTACTTGAAAAGTGCTTAGAATGGTGAGAATGGCACATATCAAAAAAAGTAGCAACAACAAATGTTGGCGGGGATGTGGAGAAAAAAGGAACTCTCTTACACTGCTGGTGGGAATGCAAGAT
>JAGFMF010011870.1:10643975-10774807 GCA_019455555.1 Galemys pyrenaicus
TGAGGTGATGGTGCACTGGTGAGATGGTGATGGGGAATACATGGGGATTACAATTAATGGCAAGTATATGTAAATTTTAAAATATTTTAATAAGAAAAAGAAAAAAAATTATGCAATAGTAAAAAAAAAAAAGAATAGTGATTGACATATAGTACATACTCAGCAAAGGTAGCTTTTGTTTTTACTTGTTGTCATTTAAAACAAATATTATTTGGTGGCAAACAGAGGACGAGGACCACAGGTCCATGACCAGTGTTACTTTGTTTAATATTTCATTATAACGTTGAGGAGAAAAAAAAAATTGAATCCTGGCGGAGAGCCATTGTGTGGAGAGTCTGCACATTTCCCCATGGGTTCAATGTGGATTTTCTCCAGGTGCTCTGGTCACTCACATCCCAAAGCTGTGCACGTTTGGTTCACTGGTGTGTCTACAGCCCAGCAGGAGTCTGCGGGACTCCCAGAGGGGGTCAGTGGGAATGTGAATGTGAGTGGCTCTGCAATGGAAGGGCGGCGTGCTGTCCAGGGTGGGCTCTGCCTTGCATCCTCAGCTGCTGAGTAAGCTCCAGTCACCTGCGACTCAGAACTGAAATAAAAGGACCGGAAAAAGAACGAATGCAAATGATTATTTAACATTAGAAGGTTTTTGGATCTTTACATCAAAGTTTGGTGATGTTTTTGTGACCAGGAGTATGCTGATGGAACTTAAATCTGTGTCAATTAGCCTAGGTTAAGACTAGTTGCTTTAGATGTTGCTGAAGTCACAGTTTCTAAGATCCCATTGGTGATGTTAATTAAAGATTTGCTGTGTTGATTTGTTCTTTGGTTGGGTGGACAGAAAAGCCATGTGATTGTCCTTGTTTCTTCTTAGGAACTGACATTTGCAGTGTTCGCTATATGCCAGGTTTTAGTCTAGGTACAGTGGCTGAGAGAGCAGATGGCCTGGGTGGGGATTTGCTTTATGATTGTGGCAAGTCATTGCACCTCATCCTTAGCTTCCTATCTGTGAAATGGACTAATAAGAGTGCCCATAAAATAATACATGGAAAACACATATACTTATAGCAAACGGTGAGTTTTCGTGCAAGGTAACTGATTCTTAGCCAATATCCACAACAGTTACACTATAAGGTAAATGTTAAAATAGTTGTTATATACTGATGAGAATGTTAAGACACTTTAAGTGGTTTATTGATACTGCCTCCCCTTAACTACTTATTAGCTTCATGTAATAAGTAATCTCATTAAGAGAATACTAGTTTATATCATACACCAAGTTTTCTAACACATTTAATATGTATTTTTAGCAGTTTTCTCCAAGCCATTTATTAAACACTTCTGTATGTGTCCAAAATATTACTTTATGTTGTGATTTAACAGCACCATGATATTTTGACTAATAACATCCACAGTGGTTGAAGTACTAAAGGTTGAAAAAGAAGTGAAAATTTACTGGGCTAAGGGCCAATTTCAGTAGTAAGTTAATGAACTAGTTTTTCACTTTAGTCCAGACAGCAATTAATATCAATTTAATTCAATTAACAGCTTTCCCAGTGTGTGGTATTTAGCCAGAATAATTTCCTTACTTGGAAATTTCAGCTGAGCTTCTGTTTTGGTTGGGTTTATATAGCGTGTCTGAAGCCCTTCTGTGTGGAGCCCAGTTTCTGCATGCTCATGCTTTCCTTCTGCTTCCTGCAGATACTTTTGTTGAAGATGTGCAAGAGAAGCAGGCAAAGGGGCATTCACTCCACAGAGTGCATATTCTGAACCTCAGCTGGCCTGGTTGTGCTCAGTCCTCCTGGTGGTCAGGGGCACTTAGAGAGCTTTTAAGAAGCAGCATACTTAGACTGCCCTCCCCACCGCTTCTAGTGGTCAAGTGAGAAAAACACTGGTGTCAGGAATGTTTTTTAAGCTCTCAAGGTGAGTTCATGTAGGGCTAGGTTGGGGAAACGCTCCAAGACTGTATTGGGTTCTGAAAAGAGAAAAGCCAGAGAAAATGTCTAGCAAATGAGAAGGAAGAAAATCTACATTAAATTTCTCAGTTGGAGGAGAGGAGGCTGATCTTAGCAGTAAAATTTCCTTTCTGATTTTACAGTAGCTTCAGTTACTGGGTTTATATTTAATTCCTTGTTCTTTAGCTCATCGACATCTGAAAGTTCAGTATATCTTGCATTAGTATCTTGCTTTGGAAAATCCAAATAGATAAAAGTTCATATGAACTTCAATTCATGTTTTGGAACTCTTGAGGGTCAAATAACCCATTTTACTTTTGATAAAGGTAAATCAGTGAGTTTTTATATACTTGACCACTATAGAAGGAATATTTTTTCTATTCAAGTGTCCCAAATTATAGAAGCCACTTTATTTTTTTTAATAGAATTGTAAGTTAAAAAAAAATCCTACAACTAGAATCTAGGTAAATTCTAATTCCTAGGCACAATTCGCATAATATTCAGAGTTGATGATTGCACATAAAAGAGATTGCTGTTTACAGTTGCAACTTTTTTAAAAGAGATGGGGAAATTTATAAACGTTTTCCTTGTAGCTTTTTTCCTAAAGTAAATACAAAGAAATTATGCACCAAATCTATGCATATTGTTTTATATTGCATTAAATAAACATTTCAAATGTTTCAACATTAACAACAAAACAAGAAATGAATTCCAGTTGGCTGTGTTGTAATTACAAAGGAAGGAGCAAGATACAGGGAGCATTAGCAGAGGTGGTATGTGGGGGAGGACCTGACTCTAGGAGCCCTACCCCTTGGAAAACTGCTACCCAAAGCCTTCTTAGGTCTTGCTTCCTTGGCTGTCTATAAATTTCCTAAAACTTAAGGCCCTTTCCCTTTAAGTGAAGTGTGATCAATACTTATCGAACATTTATTAATCACTTTCTAGTAATTTAGATTCATCCCATTTAATATTTGAAAAGCTTGTAAGATAGTTTTTGTAATCACCAATGCTCCTTTCAAATAAAAGCAATGATGAAACAGAGGGAGTAGCTGCAACCTTTTGATTTCATACAAAGAACTTCCCTGATAAAATGACAAGGAGTCTGTGGGTGTATTCACATCTTGAAGTGTAATAGGGGCAGAAGCCAAAGGCTGTTACAGGTGTTGTACCCTGGAGCGAGGCTCAGGTAAGGGTGAATATCCCAGGTGAAATATGGACAAAGAATCAGTGAGGGTGGAGACTATGATAGACAGGATTCAGTGTTTTGGGATGTCAGCATTTTCCCGGATTCAGTGAATCCAGAGTCAGCGATTCCTGGCCTACCACACCAATATTCCAAAAGGGCCTTGAGGACCTCCAAAGGGTGTGGAGAGGCTTTCAGCAGCCAATATCAGAGGTGAAAAGTTCAGTTAGAGGAGGTACTGAAATGGTTCCCAGATCTGCTGCTATTATAGCCTAGGGGGAAGGGGAAGGTGAAGACCCAGAGCTGAGTGCCTCCCTGAGTTATGTGAGTGTGGGCCCCTTGGCGGGTCCTTCGGCTGCTGCAGCTGCTGTTTCCAGTTCCTTGTCTGATACTGTATTGGCATATCTTGGCAGCTCCAGTGAGCGTCTCCTATTGTGTCTTTGGCTGTCTTTGTGAGTTGGATCCTGGTCTATTATCTGACTGTCACGTGCTCAAGGCCCTCAGTGGCAGGAAGACTTCATCTTAGACTGGACACTCTGTTGGGTGAGATAACTGCCCATTTGTGGCCTGAGACTTTGTTTTCCCTTGTTTGTATAAATCCCATTATTAGTGTTCTTTGAACCTTAGTGGTCTTGCAATTGTGTGCACAGGTGAAGAACTCAGGCAGTGACTGGTAACTATTTTGGTACTATCCTTGGCCAGTTTTAGTGACTCTTATTGCCAGGTATCAGAAAGAGTCGGTTAAGGGAGAAGGAGGAGGTGGAGGAGAACAGAGTAGAACTGATGGATTAAACGTCCTTCCACTATTACTTTGCTGTGTTACTTTGGTCAAATTACATAATCTTACTGAATGTCCTCTCTTCCTTGAGGGACAGTGAAAACCTAACTTGCAGGGTTATTGTAAGATGAGAAATAATGTGAAGCAAATGCCAGAAATAGTCAGGGCCTCTAGAAGTATAGCTACAGTCATTGGTGGGTGGGAGGGGGAACTAACCCTAATGGATAAGGGACAAAGAATCTGGTTGTTTATACTTGTCTTATTTATTGTGCATGCTCAGAGGGTTGAAGACTTTATCAAGTCTTATTACCAAACCAATTCAAAATGCTACAGTTCAGGGTAGAGGAGATAATGGGGATTTGAGGTAAGATAATCATGGGGCTATCAAAGAAAGAGACTTTGTCTTTGTTAAAAGACAAAGGTCTTCCCCTATCCTTAGGTTAAACTGCTTAAAGATTAAAGTACAGTGTAGACTTCTGAGAAGAAGATCTGCCAGCTAACTGAATAGAGCATTAAGAAATCAGCAATCCTATTTTATATTGATAGTTCTAGAAATGAACCATTGTATGCTAGTTTTCTATAGCTTAACTTTTCCCCTGTTGTGAAACAGAAATCAGTGTTGTGAAAGGTGTGGATTTTATAAAAGGGAAATAAGATATGGATGGTTAAATGACCAGGAATCTATGAATATAACTACTTTTTTTCTGCATGTGTTTATAAATCAGTATATAGTTTTATTACTTTTTGTTAATGTAAAAGCTTTATTTACATTCTATTATTAGGAGAAAACAAAATTTTAATAGAAGGTTAGAAATCTCAGTCTTTTATACTAAGAAAGACGGGTTAAATAATATTTTTACTATATTCCTAGTCAATCCAGTGAAATACAAAATTATAAAAGGCCTTGGCTGTAACTTTCAGATAAAATTGACAATAAATTATAAAAATTTAAAAGGTAAAATTTGATAATTTTGGACATATTTATATGCCCACAGAAACATTATCATATATCAAGATGGTGAATCCTTGATATCAATCCCACAAATTTCACTGTCCATAGTAGGCCTCTCCCCTATCCCTCCTCATCTTATACCCAGTCAACTATTAGTCTACTTTCTCTCACTATAAATTAGTTTATAATTTAGGATTTTATATACAAGCGATCATACAGCATGAGCTTTCTTTTGGTTTGATTGCTTTCTCTCATAGTAGTTATTTTGAAGTATAGCCGTATTGTTGCAAGCATTAATAGTTCACTTATTTTTAATGCTGAGTAATAGTCCATTGTATGGGTATCACCACCTGTTTATCCATTTACTTTTTGATGGCAATTTGGGTTATTTCCAGTTTTGTGCTGTTATATTTACATTTTCTGTGAATATTCATGTACAAATCTTGGATGGAAAGAGCTTTAATTTTCCTTAGATAAATCCTTATGAGTGGAATAACTGGATGATATCAACTTTAATAAACTACCAAATTGTTTTCCTCAGTGATTCCCACAATAGTATATAAGAATTCCAATTCCTGGGTATCCTTGGTGTTGTGAGTTGAGTTGTACCCAATGTCCTAAAGATGTTGCAATTCTCATCCCCATGACCTGTAAATGTGAACTTCTTTGGAAATAAGGTCTTTGTAAAATTGTCGTTTATATATATTTAATGGAATATTACTCAGTTGTTAAAATATGGCATATGGGACAAAATGGATGGTGTTTATGCTAACTGAAATAAGTCAAAAAGTGAAAGACAATTACAAATCACTTATTTGTGGTATATACATAACCAAAGAAAATAAACTGGTACAACACAACAAAAATAATTCTTAGAATCTGAAAAATAAAGTGTTTACCAAAGGGGAGATGGAAGAGGAATGAGGGGATATAGGAGGTAATGTGATAGTGTATTGACACTAGAGCTTTGGTGGAGAGTGAGTGAAGCATGTGTACATGTTGAGATGTGAAGTTGTACCCCCAACATTATATGGTTCTGTAAATGAATGGCAAATCAATAAAATTTGATTTAAAAAAAGTCTTTAGGGATGATCAAGTTAAGATGAGGTCACTATGACTAGTGTCCTTATAAAAAGACATTTGAACACAAAGATACACACACACACAAGGGCTGATGGAGTAATGAGATTGAGGTGTTGAATTGACAGGTTAAGGGATGTCAAAGGTTGCCAGCAAACCCCGTTTTATATAGTTTAAATGGATGTAATTTAATTTGTGAATTATAACTTAATAAAGTAAACAAATTTTCATTTCTCTAATAACTAATGTTGAAATTCATTTCATGTGCTAGTTTGGTATATTCATTTCTTCTTTGTTGGAGTATCTGCTCAAATACCTTACCCTTTTTTTTAATCGGATTGTTTTTCTATTATGGAATTTTGAGAGTTCTTTATATTTCCTGATATAAGTTCCTTCTCAGATATATAATTGTCACATATTTCCTCCTAGTCTGAGCTTATTTTTCCATTCTATTAGCATAGTCTTTTGATGGCCAGAAGTTTCAGGTGAAGCCCTAAAATTTTTTTCATCTGTACACTTACAGTTATTCTTGTGAAATTAAGAATCTGCCTAACCCAACCTATAGAACAATAATGTTGATTTGATATTACCACAAGCAAGTTAATTAATAAGTCCACCACTTCACATAGTTATCTTTTTGTATGTGAGGACATTTAAGATCTACTCTCTTGATAAACATCAAGTATACAATATACTCATTAATGATAGTTACCATGCTATATGAGAAATGCAAATTTATACCACAAAGAAACACTAGTTTAGTAGAATTGATAAAATTGTAAAAGAATTATCATAGCAAGCATTGGAAAGTATATCAGTTTTCTAGATATGTTTTAAATAGTTTATAGTTTAAGAATTTACTTTTAGGCCTATAGTTAATTTTGAGTACTATTTGTATTGTGAGATTCATTTTTTTAAAGAATGTCCAAGTTTTTCAGAACATTCATTGAACTACACTTTCTCCACTGAATTGTCTTTACACTCTGATAAAACAATTATTTGTCTCATTTGTCTATTTCTGGATTCTCTCTTTTTTTCTTGGAGGTTTTTGTGTGTGTGTGTGTTATAATGGTACTGTTTTAATTAAAGTAATAGTACTATTATGAGTCTTGAAATCAGGAAGGATTAGCCCTCCAATTTTGCTTTTCTCTTTCAAGGTTGTTTCGGTAATCTAATTTGAATTTTGTTTTAAAGATTTATTTGTTTAGGTGTACAAGAGCTGGGGTACAGCCCAGAGTTGGGGGGAGGTGAGAGGATCCACCAGAGACAGAGCAGAGAGCAGAACAGGCACACTGACTGAAATACACCGCTGAGGGGAGCAGCAGGCAGGGCAGGAGAGGTCTGCTGTGCCATGTGGGTCCCCTCCCATGCCAGCAGCAGGGATCAAACTTGTGATGCAGTGGCTGCGATTTGCTTCATAGTGCGTTGCTTAACCCACTGCGCCACCAGGGAGGCCCCTGTATGGTAACCTAATTTGAATTTAAGAACCACTTAGTCAATTTCTAAAAATCCTACTGGGGTTTTTGACTGGGGTGTGTTGTATCTGCTGATGAATTTGGGGAGAATGGACATATTGACAGTTTGAGTCTTCTCACCTGTGAACAAGGACTAGCTATTTGTATATTTAGATCTTTAATGTTCTCAACAATGTTTGGTAGTTTTTAAGGTATTGATATTTTGCCATTGCAAATAGCATTAATTTTTTTCAATTTTCAATTGTTTAGTGAAATATTTACATTTATAGAGAAATATTTATTTATTTATTTTTTAAAGATTTATTTATTTATACATACAAGAGCTGGGGTACAGGCCAGAGTCCAGGGAGGTGAGAGGATTCACCAGAGACAGAGTGGGGAGCAGAACTGGCAGACTGAAACACACTGCTGAGGGGAGCAGCGGTCCAGGCAGGAGAGATCTGCGGCGCCTTGTGGGTCCTCTCCCTGGTCGGCAGCAGGGATCGGACTCGTGCTGCAGTGGTTGCGGTTTGCTTCATAGTGCGTTGCTCAACCCACTGCACCACCAGGGAGGCCCCGAGAAATATTTATTTTTGTATATTGATCTCTTATCCTGCAATCTTGCTAAACTCATTTATTAATTCTACTATCTTTTTGTGGATCTACTGGCATTTTGGCATAAATGATGCTATCGGCTGTGACTGAATGGGCATTTATTCCTTTCTAATTTGAATGTTTTTAATTTCTTACCTTTTCCAGTGGAAAGAACCTCCAGCATTAGAAGTGATAAGAGTAGGTATCCTTTTCTTATTCCTATTCTTGTCTTGATCTTAGATGAAAAGAATTCGTTCTTTCACTATTAATTTTATGATGTTAACTGTAGGGCTTTGATTAATGTCTATTATCAGCTTAAGGAGGTTTTCTTCTATTCCTAATTGGAATAGATGGATGGGAGACCTTACCATAAATACATATTGTATATGGTCAAACAGGTTTTTTTTGCATTTGGGAGAAAATTTTTCTCTTCTTCTTTGTTAATATAGTGAATTACTTTATTGGTTTTTTTGCATGCTAAATAAGCTGCATTTTTCCATAAATCACATTTAATCACGATACATTTTTCTTTCTTTTATTTTTTTAAGACTTATTATTTATGCACACAAAAACTAAGATACAGGTCAGAGGTGTGGGATGGGAATGAGAGGATTCACCAGAGACAGAGCCAGGAACAGAACAGGCAGATTGAAATACACTGCTGAGGGGAGCAGCGGGTGAGACGGGAGAGGTCTACTGCATCATATGTGTCACCTCCCCTGGTCAGGGATCAAACTGGTGCTGCAGTGGCTGCAGATGCCTCATCATGCAGTGCTTAACCTCTTGCGCCACCAAGGAGACCCACATTTTTCTTTTTATATATTGTTTGATTTGATATACTAGCATTTTGTTTAGATTTTTTAAATTCTATTCATGAGGGATATTGATCTTCAGTTTTCTTATAATGTTTTGTCTGTTTGATATCCAGTTGCTACTGGTTCAAAGAATGATTGGGGACATATTTCCTTCTCTTCAGTTTTCTGTAAGTTTGTGCAGAAATGGTGGCATTTTTTCTCCCTTAGGTGTTACAATTCATTTGTGAAGCCATTTGGGTTTGATATTTTCTTTGTGGGGAGGTTTTTAGTTAAAATTTTACTTCTTTGTAGATATAGGAAAATTCAAATTATCAATTTTTCTTGTGCAAACTTGGAAGCTCTTGTCTTTCAAGGAATTTTTCTGTTTTATATAATTGATATTTATGAAAAATGGTATTTTTCATAGCGTTGCTTTATTATCCATTTATTGTCTATAGAATCTCTAGACGTGTCTTCTGTCTCACTCTTGATAGTGATAGCTTGTGTTTTCTTTTGTTCAACTTGGCTAGAGTTTTATCAATTTTATTTACTTTCTCAAGGAAACTTCTGTGGTCATTGATTTTTTTCTATTCTATACATTTCCTATTTCATTGATTTCTACTTCGATGTTTATTATTTCCTCTGCTAACTTGGGCCTTATTTTTTCTTCTTTTTCTAGATTCTGAAAGTAGAAGCTTGGGTCATTGATTTTTTTTTGTTTTCTAAGGTAGGCATTTATTGCTATCCATTTGCCCCTAAGTGTTGTTTCAGTGGCTTCCCACATGTTTAGATATATTGTGCTTTCAGTCACTTGAAAGCATTTTCAAATTTTCATTTTGAGTTCTTCTTTGACCTGTGGGTTACTTAGAAGTGTGCTATTTAGTTTTCAAATATTTGGGGATTGTTCAGATAACTTTCTGCTATTGATTTTTCATAAAATTTCATTATGTTCATTCATTCCAAAGACTATACTTTTTTGAGTTGAACAAAAGAAAACACAAGCTATCACTATCAGGAGTGAGACAGAAGACATGTCTAGAGATTCTATAGACAATAAAGGGGTAATAAAGTAATGCTATGAAAAATACCATTTTTCATAAATATCAATTATATAAAATAGAAAAATTCTTTGAAAGACAAGTGTTTCCAATTTTAGTATAAAAATCTGAGTTCTTTTAAATTTGTTGAGATTTGCTTTATGGTCTATTTTGCTAAATGTTTCATGTGTGCTTGAAAAGAGCATGTCTCCTGCTGTTGTTGGGCAGAATATTCTGCAAATTAGCTAGGACTATTGTAGGACTCTGTTTGTTTCCTCTCAGAGATCATGTCTTTTGATGCCTGGTGTTACTGTCTTGAAAACCGTTGTTTTATATAGTTCTAGCTGTTACAAGTAGAATGATAAACCTGTTCTTATTACTCCATATTTTTTTAGGAGAAACTTCATCTGTTTTTTTTTTTTTTAAAGATTTATTTATTTATGCATACAAGAGCTGGGGTACAGGCCAGAGTTGCAGGAGGTGAGAGGATTCACCAGACAGAGAGGGGAGCAGAACAGGCAGACTGACTGAAACACACTGCAGAGGGAGCAGCGGGTGACGCAGGAGAGGTCTGCTGTGCCATGTGGGTCCCCTCCCTGGCCGGCAGCAGGGATTGAACTCGTGCTTGCAGTGGCTGTGGTTTGCTTCATAGTGCGTTGCTTAACCCACTGCGCCACCAGGGAGGCCCTTTTTTTTTTTTTTTTAAGGATGGTTTATCCTTAAAATATTGCCTTGCATTGCCTTTGATCTTCAAGTTGGCTTTAGATAGGAAAAGGAAGAAGCAGGAAATTAAAAAATTGCATATGGAATTAGAACATTTTAAAATGTCTTTTTCCTCTGTTTAGTTTTTCCCAAGGAATGGCTGTGTGAACTTAAATAACAAACCAACCAACCAACCAAATCTGAATAGTCAAACGTAAAATCTTAGTAGTAGAATACTGAGATCACTGGGATAAAATGTCGGTTTTACAGGAGGACACTTCAGACTCACAGTTAGATGATAAATAATTGTAACATTGGAATAAAACCTGATGGTTTTAATCCAGTTTCACAGGAATTATATTTGAAGGGTAAGTGTCTGCATTAGACATTCCCATTCATCCTAGAACACTGACCAATCTTTCCTAGACTCTGGAATCATTATTTGTCTTCCATATACACGGTGTTCCTCAGGCCATATAGTAGAAAATACCATCTATTCTTTTGTGACATCTTTATAGACATCACATTCTAGTTCTGTTCTAGTTGTCTTAATTTCTATTTGGGGATATATCTTCCTGTATCATTTATTTAAACTAGAAACAAACAAGGCAAGTCCTACAACAGGACTTTTCTTGGGTTATTTTTGCAAGGGGTAATCACCTCAACCCACACTGATTTTTACTAGTTTTATCTCCAGAGTACTTTAACTTCTAGTTCTGGAGAAGGCACCCTTCCCCTTTGTGGCTAGGTAAAGATCTGCCATGCTTCTGTGCTTATACCAAATCACCCAGGCAGTGTGGTGGGACTCTATAGTCACTCCCTTCACTGTGATCTAATACTCTGCCATCTGGATTTTCCCTGGTCCTTTGCCTTTAATTATTCCCTTAGGGCATTGTATGACTCACCTATGTCAGCTACAGAAAGGCTCTTACTAGATTTTTCTATGTTTTGACTTGTGCTCTCTATTCAGGCAAATTCTTAATTGTTAGTAAGAGCAATTATTTTTAAGAAAGGCTAAACCTAAATCTCAACTGGTTTTGACTTGTTAGCTTCTTAAAAAATGAATCTGTCACTTGTATTTGTTATTTATCATAAATAATTGTGACCTTGTTTGCACCTGTGTTCTTAATTTTGCCTGTAGGTCTTCACGACCTACATTATTTCTTCCTCTTTCCCTCCACTTTTCCCACTGTCTTCCTATTTCTCAGAAATGTACGTGATTTGTTTTGTGGACTGTTCCTTTGGGAGGATTAAGTAAGATACATTATTGTAAAATTATTCTTAGAACTGAGCAATGACCTTTAAATCGCTACAAGTGTTAATTTGAGAAACATTGCTTTAATTTGTTTTTCCTGTGTCTTTTTAACGTTCTGAATGTTGTTGGTTAAAATTCTCATTATGGTGCCTGGAAGACTTAAGCAGTCCTTCTAAGATCCACACTCACCTCTAGTATCTGGAATTCTCAGGGGGCACCTCCCATGCCCTTATGCACCTTGTCAGGTGCTCCCTCAGCAGCTGCCTCCACAGCTGCTTCCAGGCACAAGCCCGCAGCCCACTGTTGAGCCTAGCACCGGCCTCCAGCTCTCACTTGAGCCTCCTTTCTCCCAGGATACTGTGGAGGTATTGCCTGTCTCTAGGCTTCTGCTGAGCCTGCAGCCTGGGCAGGCAGCTGTTCTGCCCTACCACTCAACCCCCCACAGTGGGGAACTCCGCCTTCTGACCCTGCAGAGCCCACCTTCTTTGTCATGTGGAAGCAGGAGTTCTATTTTGTGTTCCACTCTTCTCAAGGGTAGAAATGACTGGCCCCCAAGATTGTAATAGGTCAGACTTCAGTTTATTTAGAATCCCTTTAAGGACTGGTTTAAGAAAACTGTCACCATAATTACCTAAAACCAGCATTTTCATAATTTGACCCTTGATCTCAGTTATTTGATTTATGGTATTAGAGAAGTTTCTTTTTTTTTTTTTATTGTGCTTCATTTAAATTTAATTTTAAATTTCTTCTGTTTTAACATCCTCCCTTCCCTATTTCTCCAATCACATCTAGACCCCAACCTTGGATATTCTGCTCTTTTACTCAGAGGGTGATTATTGGAGACATTCATAATAACTACAGCTACCATTTGCTGAAAATTTATTGAAAATGTATTAAGTATTTAATACATTATTTCTTTTAATTCTCATAATAATCCCAGGGGAGACTACAGTCAGAAGTGATGTAACAGAACTGAGTTGAGTCAGTGGCATCTGTCAGATTGTACTTGCTGATAAAACTTCTCAGTAAGTGAAGTTAAGACACAACCATCAATAGATATTCACATCCTGTTACTGCCTAAACCTAAGCCTGCCACATGAAATGATAACTGTGTACTGGGAAGGTTGATCTGCAACTATGCATAAAAACTATATTGTGTGCTTTTCTGTGTCAATCTGGAGCTGAAACAATTGTCGGGTTTTTGAATGAATCAGAGAATTTCATTTAAACATATCTTTAAAGATGCTACTGCTACTCTTAAAATAAATGTAAGATGTGATTGAATTAAACAATGGACATGATGAAGAGAGCCTCAGAGAAAAACATTGTATATACTTTTCTGCCTTTATGACAAATTCTTATCTGTTATTATGCTCAGTGTTTTCAGTCTTCTTTTATTCATATTTCTTCTCCAATTCCATCTTAGTAAAAAGATTTCTGAAGTCTGACATGCTACTTGAAATTGATAAAATAGGTATTTAATATACTAAAACCATGCAAAATGCATTTCATGGCTAGTCCACTTAATTTTAATTTTTATTATTCCATTTCAGTGTTTATAAAACTAATAGCATTCTGTAGGGAATTAGCCATTATAGAAGGAAATGAGTAAACAAATAAAGGAGACAGAGTTTTAAAAATGAAGTATGGAACAAAGTAATTTATATTCAAAGAGGAAAAATGTGAAATCACTGTTAAATTTGTTAGTAGCATTAATGTGTATTTTTTGTAAGACATTTTGTAAAAGCCATCATAACTGATTTCAGGTACTTTATACAATGTAGACTAAAAAGAACTTTTAAAAGAAAAATTTTAAAATGGTCATTATCTTTTATGTTAAAAAGACTAATCACCACTTGTATTTCCATTAGTTTGTTTGAGGAGAGAAAAAAAAAGACAAGGGCTTCAGAATTCCCATACTGGAGAATCTCACATGCCACAGTCATTACCCTTTTTTGGATCCGTTATTGATCACAATCACCCCCATCCTCACCCCTGTCTGTCCCTTTTAATTGTCATCTATCAAAGAGGCATTTGTGCTTCATCTTTTCCCTCTGGCTTCTCTCTCTTATCAAACAGGCAGAGCCCCATTGCTTTGCTGAATAAAGGCCCATGGGTGATGCTTCCACTTGTATCATCCCCCAGGGAGCAGGGGAGTCCTGATGACTGCAGTGTGCACTCTGGGCAAGGGCATTAAAGGCAGAGGGAGCCCCGCTTCTTGACAACCAGTTCAACCCAATGAACATAACACATAAATGCTTGTTTGGATGTGGATGTCTTTGCTACTGAGAAGAGATTCCTTGACATGCTAAGACCATGAGCTCCAAAGTGACCTATACTTCCTCTAGATCTTGTGATGTTGAACTGCACATGTATGTGCATCGTGGGGATCCTCTGAGGCATCTGATTTACAGGGTGGCCAGCAGGGTTGTCAAGAATGAAGGCTGATCTTTTCCTTGATCCCTTATTTGGTTCCCTTATATTCATCCTAAAAGTGAAACCATCTGATATTTTTATTTTTCCTTCTGATTTATTTCACTGAGCATAATCCCTTCTAGCTCTATTCATGTTGCTGTGAATGCCATTAGTTTATCTTTTTTGATTGCTGAATAGTATTCCATTGTGTATATGTACCACATCTTCTTGATCCAGTCATCTATTTTAGGGCATTTGGGTTGCAAAAGTAAGAAAAACCAAAGCACAACACAACAAAAACAGACAAAGACAAATCAGAGGCATTTGGAGGGGAGGATGAGGAGTGACTGATATAAGGGCAGATGCACTGGTGAAATAAATGGTGGTGGGAATTTCATGGGGACTACAATTGATGTCAAATATATATAAATAGAGAGGAAAAAAGAAAAAAAAAAAAGAATGAGGACTGAGCCAGCTATGCATGGCCTCATTCTGATACTCAGGCTCACTAACTTGGTTGATTAGCATCAGAGGCCCTTTCTGGGCATTAGATTCTAATTTTACTACTAGATTTCATCATAACCCAATAGATAAGTCTACTTGGATCAGAGCAAATCTATTACTACATCTGGGAAAGCAACTCTAAGACATATCTTATCAGGGGCAGATTAGTAGGAACTCCTTCCTTTGCATACAGAGGAAAGGGCAGGGCCAAAGGTGAGCCTGTCAGTGACTTCTAATATAACAGTGTTTAGACTGAGGACTTTGGAGTAAAATGTGCACATGTCTAAGTCCAGCCCTCGATATTAATAATTCCTGCCAAATCTCAGTTTTCTGAGTAGCAGTTTCCCTCTTAGTAATGTATAAAAACAATACCAGTTCTCAAGGACTAAATGTGATAATATATATAACATGTTTTGCATAATTCTGGTTATAGCAGATAACAATAACCTGTTATCACTATTATTTCTCTAGTAATAAGATTATTGAGTGCTATTTATTTGACTGTATAACATAATAGTTAAGAACATGGCTTTAGGATTCAGATTGTGTGAGTTCAAATCCTGATATCAAAGTTTGCTTGTTGGGTGTGAGATCTGCTTAACATATGTGTGCCTCAATTTCCTCATCTGAAAATTAGGAGAAACTAACAATACCCCACCCCCCAGGGTGGTATGAGCTTTGGTCCTGACGAGAAAGCATAATCAAAGCACTTGGAACAGTAGATGTGACCTGTTTTTATTAGCAATTCAAGTTATTTAATGCTCGTAAGGTACATCTGTTAACACGAAAAAGAAATTATAAAGACATCTATTAAAAGAAATAACTGTATCCAGTAAGGTACATATATTGAATAGCAAAAATATAAATAAGTAATAAATTCTAATAAATCTGCTAAAAATAAGGTAGTAATATGTAAGTGTGGGTACGTATATGTGTATACACACACACACACACACACACCTGTTCTAAGTATAGCAGAACCAGTTGAGTTGAAAAAAATGTAGTGACTTTTCCTACAATTGTTGATGAGCAATGAAGTTTCATCATGCACTGTCTTTTGATGTTGACTTGAAACAGGATTCACTACTATGATACTGTATTTACTTTGAAGGTAAATACATTTCAGGCTAAAAAAAATACCATTTAAGCAGTAAGTTTCCTCATAAAACACCTATCTAGAGATTGCAAAGTTTTGTTTGAAATGTCAAATTGAACTGAACCTCTGAATCTGGGGCAGAAAACTTGACCATCCATTTTCTCCTACTTGGTTGTACAACCAGCAAAAGGTGAGCAGTGTGTGTACCCAGTTGTTAGTTATCCCTTAAGCTGGTCCTGGAACTAGACCCCGGGAAAGATTGGGCACTGGAAGGCACAGATTTAATTCTCACACCCTTTGGTGTCAGTAACAATTTTACAAATTCCACAGAGGTTCTTGGAAAAACTGGATCTGCCTTTGTGGTTCATTGCCTCATCAATAATCATCAAAACTATGTCCAGCATATAGTAGGCTCTCAATAAATGCTGATTGAGACAATTTATTAAAATCCTACTAGGTATCAGAAATTGTTATAGGTGCCAGAAGAAATGGGCATTGCCACCATCTTACTGGTGAAAAATTTAAGGACAAAAACGACTTTCTTGGTACTATTCTAAATGGGAAGAGTTTCTAGATTTCTAGATTTCTGACCTTTACTTTTTAAGAAAGTTTGTTTCAGCATGTAAGCTCTCCTGACCTAATGTTCCCTGCCCTTTTGTAAGGAAAAGGCTTTTCCAAGAAAAGAAAAATTAATTTTCTCACAGTTTTGCAGACTAGTAGATCGTGGTGTTAGCTGGGTTGGCTTCTTCTGAGGATTCTTTCCTTGTGTTGTATGTAACTGTCTTCTCCCTGCATTTTCACATGATCTTCCCTCCAGGCCCATTTTTGTTCTAATGTCTACTCTTCTAAGGACATCTGTCATATTGGATTAAAGCTCAGTTCAATGACTTCATTTTACTTTAATTACCTCTTTACAGGGCTGATCTCCAAAGGCACTCACATTCTGAAGTACTCGGAGTTAGGACTTCAGTACCTGAGTTTCAGGGGCACCAGAATTCATCCTATTGCACTTGATTTTACAAAACACAGGTAATGTCCAGGCCTGGTTTAAAAAGTCCCTTCATGTGGGTATTATAACCGTGAAGCAAATTATAGCCTCTACACATAACAGTCCACATATACTATATATAAGACTCCCTGCTGTCTCCTGTCTTGGGTGATTGCATCTTTACTCTCCTGCTTGGACCCACACTGAGATCAGCAAGGCAGTCTGAGCAGTCACACGGGGACCCAGAAATCCAAGAAGAGGGTTTTATACCAAGTATAGAAAAGGAATTATCATCCATCTAAGGTACTGTTTAAATTACCATGTTTATTTATGTCAACACAAAATACAATAAAACAACTTACAAAAAGAACCCTTTTTATCTTCATGTAACATAACTCTTCAATGAACAGAAGTACTACTGTTAATGTTTTGACATTTTCAAGTTCCAGCCTTGGGTCAAAACAATATTCAGAGAAATAGTAGATTATTTTCTACTTTCTCCAATATACAAACAAAGGAAATTTATATTTTCTAAAATCCCATTCCAGTAACAACACAAAATATCACATATAAAGGTGAGAACTACTTCCGTGCCATCAGTATTGCAACTTCTTTGTTGCTTTAGATTTTCTCCAGAACCTGGGCTTCAGTCAGGAACAGAGGAGGCACATCAGTCCTCTATGTTCCCAAGCTGATGGTTCAGTCATTCTTTCAATATAGATATGTCTCCCCAAGTGTCTGATTTACCTGAGTTATTTAGAGACAAATAACTAGTGCCGATTTGTGGTCAGCACTAGTGTGGTCAGCTCTTTACAGATTCATCTGGCAGAAATGAAGAACCTTATCATGGGTAGCTCTGTGCCAATTCAGTAGATAAACATGAAGCTTCCATTACACCATGAACTAACTATTCACCTAGTAAATGACTTCATATTATAATTAGCCCAAGTATAATAAACACTGAGTAAAAGTACAATATCACACCTGTGCTCCAATAGTTTAAAAGGTATATGTACAGTCTCAGTACATTTTCAAATGATTTTTATGGCTTAACAAATGTCTTTCAATATTTCACTGGCAAGAGTCAGTCATGTGCCATGGAAAGAAGACACGGCTGGAGTTAGAAGATCTAGATTTGAACCCAGTTCTTCTATTCACTCTCTGATAGTCTCCTCTTGAGGATTAAATGAGATGAAAGTGCTTTGTAAAGCAGTATTAACCAAACAAGAAATTATATTCTGTAGAGTCCATCTCTTTAGTCAACTGAAGGATCTCTAGTCATCTGCATATATTTTGCAAATAAAATCTTACTTTTTAAAGTTAATATGATAGTCAGCACATGCCATTGAAATGTGTAAGTGGGGTTATGAAAATGGGAAAAGAATATAGATATTACTCATGAGAAAATTAGTACTCTTATTTGAAAACCATTTAAAATTTTATTCTGTTTTACCCATGTTCCTTTTGTATTATTGGAGGTCATTTAGTATAAACTAAACAGTTAAGGAAATTTTTCAATAGTCACTAAAATTTTCATATGACAATTACAGGTTTTGGAAGATGATGCAACTGAATAAAATGGTAAAGTGGATTAAGAAGTATGGGAGAAGTAATGTGCACTTTGAAAACTCAGGGTGAACTGGAAAACTGAATGTAGAAGTTTATTTTTCAGGTAATTAATCATAAACTATGCCTATTATCTTGCTTTTTTATTGGTGACTTCCTAATTAAAATATTAGTTTATTACTTCTTTCTCATTGATAAAACAAATAAAAGAGTTATTTTTGTACCTGACTTTTAGTTTCATTACACAAACCCACAAAAATTACTAATACTTAGTTTTCATTCTTACATTGGATTATCTTTAGAAGAATTTCATCCCTTCAGCTGAAGTAAAATCAGAGTCTCATTTCTTATAGATTAAAAAAAAATCCTACTTTAGGAAGGGGCAGATTTACTAAAAGTTTAGAAGGAATTGGCAAGTATGACTATATAAAGTGAGCATATGGACTTTGTGACTTTACTGAGACAGAGTCTTCAGTTAGCTGCATGCTTGCAAAAAATGGGATTCTAATTTCAAACATTTTTTAAATGCAAATCGGCCCCTATGAATCATTTTGATAATTTTTTGAGGCATTAATGCAATAGAATTACTATTCCTCAACTGAACCCCAAAGTCACCCCTTTGCTAAGGATATTTCTCTTCTTGATTATTTTGAACCTGTCAACATAGTCTCTAACCTTCATACCAAGAATAACTGGTCTCCAAATGACCTATTATTATCTTAAACCAACCTTATATTGAAGCAACAAAGAAAAAAAATTAAGTAGTGCATTAACATTTCATAACAGTGAAACAGACTTTTTCCATGCATAAAGTAGTTCTATCCATCCGTGGAAAGGTTCATCTTTTGTTTTTCCCTGTGCTTGTATGTTACATTTTTAAAGGTACTGGTGGAACCTCTATACAGTGGATTTGTTCCCTAAAAGAAAAAGTTAAATGAAAGTATTATACTTTATTATAACACTTTTTTAATATACCTAAATAATCTTATTGTACACTACAAACTGAAGAAAGAATTGGCTCAATCTTGAAGCCTTTGGAATAATTTTGATTAATTTTCCTAACTACAGCATTTTAGACTATGCATCTTCATTTTATGTTATTTTTTAATTGAGTTCACATTGGCTTATAACACTGCATCTGATTCAGAGGTTTAGGGTCATGCCCCTGTAGATGTTTGTTACCACACCACACTCACCACAGAGGTACCCATAGTCTGCCACCACCATATTCCATTGAGCCCCCTTCTTACTTTGCTCATCTTGCTCCCTCTCCCCCTCTGCTGGTTTCAATTCTATAGTCAGATTTCTAGGGTTTGTTATTGCTCATTTATTTATTTTTTTATTCTGCAAACTAATCCCATATATCTATTCTAGAAATCTTTTTGGAAGTATGCTAACAGATGGAGTAAAAGCAAGACTTTGTTCATGTGCCTGTGGAGAGAGACTACCTTGATCAGTAGAGCAAACAGAAAACTAGTTCTTTGGTGGGGAAAGATGAGTGAAGACCAAGTCACCACATTGTTTCTACTCATGAGAACAGGCTGGATGTTCTGAGAACACTCTAGTCCTTAGTTAGTCCTGCTGACAGAGAATTTAAGATTTGGAGGATAAAGGACAGACCAATGTGGTCTTAGATGCAGGAGGAGGCTCATTTGAAAATAAAAAGTATATATGCAATTTATTAATGTTTAAGAGACCAGAAGCTATTTAGTTTAACTTGGCTATAGAAAAACAAGGGACATAATTAAAGAGTTGCATAAGGAAGGGCAGGGAAAAAATAAGGGCAGGTTTACTGTTGCAGAGGAAGAGGGAAACTCAAGGAACAGAAAAAGACAATATGAGCATGTAAATGCTGTTAGTAGGGCCAGCTGAGATCTTGAGAAACTTTCATAGGCTTCAACCCATGCTATATCAAACATATTAAAATGCACTTGCACCTCACATAAATATAATTTATAAGCACTATAAAAAAGGTGACTTGAGTTGCAATTGACTGAATATCCAGTACTTGTAGATAGTGAATATTTCCTTTTATGCAGTTTTCACTATGTATTTTGTGTGTGTGTGTATATATAGATAAAACATCATTCTATGAATGATGATATTTATGGTTTATATAATGTTTAATATTTAAATATATAATACATAGTATAGTATATAATATATAAATATATAATATATATTACATCATTATTCATTATTGTGCACTGTATACTTTTCTCCTCTCAGGTGTAGTCCCTGTAAAATTCCCAGCACCAATTCACCCATTCATTATCCATCACCATAGTCCTTTGTGTATTTTGAAGCATCTTCATTTATTCGTGCCTACAATATTTTGGTGACTTTCTGAAAAGCTATTTATAGACCTGGACATACTAATAGGGACATGCTAATAGGGATGTACTAATAGGGAACAAAGCAGAGGGTAAGAGGGTGAGTGGAAGTTTAAAAGTCCATATTTCTGGGGGGTTGGGGGGGGCAGGTGGACAGCAGAAGTTTCCTGGACTCAGCTGATGATCAGAGCTCAGGAAAATGAGCTCAAACTAGGTTTTGTTGGCAGGAGGAAGTGTGGCAGTGTCCAGTACCATCTTCTTGTGCTATCGGGTGGCAATCTCCCTACATAGAATCTCCAGCTGGCACACTTAGAAGGTTCCATCTTGGGTAGGCCTGTACTCCTTACTGTTTAGACAAGGTCAGTTCCCCCAAACATCAGTGGTGACCAGACTGACCACCCCAGGGGCTTGGGGTTGCTAATTTAGGTTACAGGTTCAGCAAATGCAATGGCACATTTTTAGAGCTTGAAAAAAGTGATAATAAGAAATCTCTCTGCCATGACCCACCACTCTCTTAATGATTGTCTAACTGCCCGTCGCGGATCTGATTTGCTTAGCACAGTACAAATCAATCCATGACGGCTAGAAATGTCAGGCAGAACAGTTTCTGCCTCTAGTTAATGAGTTGCCATCCTAGAAAAAATGTCTAATCAAAGATGAATTTAAATATCTTCCCTTTGTGTTTCCATGCAGAATATAGTGTTTTTTTTTCTAATGTAATAGAACTTTTCTTTATGGCCATGATGAAATATTTCAGGAGGCAAGAATGAGGCTTTATTCCTCCTGAATGCTGTCATCTTCAGACTCCAATAGCGGCCTATAGGTTTTAAAGCCCAGTCAAATTCAGTTCTTAAAGAAGAAAGAGGGTTTAGGGGCAGACAAAATCAAAATGAGGATGCCCAAATAGATGCGCTGAAGAAGTTTCTTTTTCCTTTTCTAATTGGATATATTAGTGAAATTTGAATAGAATTGCTTGAATTAAACCTCTTTTGCATCCAAGTAAATAATTATTATCCAGTCATTATCTAGCCAAGAACATCAAACATTAGTTATTCAAAGAAACTCAATTTAACAAGGGAACAATATTTTTCATTTATGCTTTTATCTGTTTAATGCATATTTTGTTCCATTTTAGAAGAACAAAAATCCAGCATTTGAATTTCAGTCATGTTCTACATCCTGAGGGAAAACAATTCATGTTTTGGGAAAATTAACTGTTAATTAAAATGTTATTTTAAAGATATTAATCATTTGTCAGTAACTCGTGCCTTTGTATGAGAACATTAAAATGTGCTGGGTGGTAGATGTACATCACATAATTGTCTAAGTGCTTGTTTGTGGAATACCTGCTATTATTTCTAGGCAGACAAAGGCTGTGTTGGGAAGTAGCTGCAATGAGGACTTGGACCCATAGTTTGGGAAGTCTCTTAACCACCCTACACCTCTGTTCCTTTACATTCAAAATGGAAATGTTAAGACTACTTCCCAGGGCTGGTGGTGGTTCAGCTAACTTCTGCTATCGTTTTTTGTGTTATATTCTTTCACTTCATCAGCCTCCCGATCATTGTTAGGCATGGCTTGACAGTTGGTAAAAGTTAAATATAACATCTAAAACTAAGAGACCATATAAAATTAACTGTCCCAACCCTGTATCAATCTCTCAGTCACCAGATTAACCCACAAGTTACATTTTACATTGTTAAAGAGGTATAGATTCTATCTTCACTGCAAATCCATGATTTACTTTCCTAAAGAAAACACACATGTGAAAGAGGAGGGAAGCTATATAATGACTATCTGTAGATCCATCACCCAGATTTAACATTATCAAGATTTTACCACACTTACTTCAACTAATCCCTCTCACTCTTGACTGAATTATTTCAAACCAACCTTTATTTCCTTTCACTCCAAAGTATGTATATTTTCTAGAAAAGCTGTCATGTCATTATCCTATTGAACTGAATTAGTCATAATTTCTTGCTATCATTTAGTCTATATTAATATTTTTCCAATTGTCCTAAACATATATATTTATAGTTGGACCATTCAAATCAGGCTCAAAAAAAGTTCCAAACAATTCATTTGGTGGTTGTATTTAAAGACACTTCTGTTTTATTTTTCTAAAGGCATTTTTAATGGGAAGATGAAGTAGATGATAGTTTTCATCATACGCTATCCTCTACCATATATTATGATTATTTTAAAAATAGTTGCATAAGATATAAACATTCCTTATCAAGATAAATTTATCCAAAACAGAAAATTCCATTTGTTGTAGGTATTGACGATATCATTATAGACTTAGGAAAAAAGTGTTAACATCAATTTACTTGGGCAGATAACCCAAAGGAATATTGTGTTTGCCTATATTTTCTCCTATGATATCACTGTTTTTAGAATCAGCAATGTAAGATAATTGCTATCAGATAGCTGGACACACCATTAGAGATAGAGAGATGAAATTAAAACCATGAAATTGTTTTTCAGGGCCTCTAGAAATGTAATTATCTCTCCTGTGGAATAGAAACACAGAAAATTGGAGTCCTATTTTGTGTCTGCCTAGTGTGAAGAGATGACACCTAAATTATATCTATTGAGCACATATATTTAAAGGTTGATAACTTTTTTTCAGATAGCTATTTAAAATTTATGTTATTTAGAAAACTAAGTAGATGTATTTTAAAAAATCTTTTCAACTTTGCTTTGTAACCGATTATCAGTAATGACTATTTCCATGGAAATTGGCATGAACTCTCATAGTGCTCATGAACATTATTCCATTAGCTATAACATAACCAATTTATGGAAATATTTAGATATAGCACCTATGCTTTATCAAATGGGGCCTGAGGGATCCTCCTGGTGATGAGGAGAAAATATATTTCTGTGATGTCCCTGAGTAGCTACATGAGGAGCTTCATGAGACTCTTCGGAGTGGTAGAAATTCCCCTTATCTTAGAAGACAAGAGTGTGCTATGCGGGCCAATAGAGTCCCAGATAATGGGCAGAGGTTCCTTTGTTCCCATACCTGACTAGAAATCAAAGCTGTTGGGGAAATGATGAGAAGGACATAGAAAGAGCATGGCACCCTAATCCTCTGTTAGAGCAGAAAAAAACCTGTGATCCCCACTCTCTGCCACAAGGCACTTTCTCCCCTAGACAAGGAGAAGCCCCACAAGAGTTCACATACCGTTTGCCACTTGGCCTTAGATCGTTCTGCTTCAAATTTTGCAACTTCTTTACGATCATGAAACGATACCAGCAGCTTCCAAATGCACAGTAAGACAACACCAATGAGAAGAATAGCTAGAGAAACCCCCAACATAATCATGGGAATGTTTGGAGGTTTTGGACAGTCTGTGGAAACAATGAAAATTATATGAAGAATAAGTTTTGATGCAGAGAAAGCATTTCTCATTACGTTTTCCAATGATACTTCATTCTAGTAGAGGGAAAATAGTAATAGCTTTTGATCTTGCTGAATATTTCAACAATGAACTACTTGTTAAAGAATAGCCCTATACCTTCAACGTAAGAACAAAAGAGAGTGTTTGGTTATAGGCTTAAATGACTGACTCGAAAAGAGTTAGAATCCAAGAGTGGCAGTTTATATTCATGGATTATTTAAAAGGTCATGGAAAAGATTAAAGTTCAGTCACTAAAGATGGTCTCTTCTGGGTATCTGGTAAGTAGAAAAAGAATGTGCATACACATGCACACACATAAAGCTTTATCATGGATAAAGGAGATGATATAAAACCTACTTCTTGAAAAGATTACTATTTGCTGGGTTTTCGTGTTTTGTTTTTTGTTTTTAAATAGAAGATAGTCACAGCTTTTCTTTCTAATTCAGCTCAAATGCAGTGCCCTTGTGTCCTGGAAATTTCTTGGACTGTGGTCAGCAGAGGTGGCTTGAATCACCCTCAGATGCATACACTAGCTGTGTGACTGTCCTCAAGCCCCTCGACTTCTCTGAAACCAAGGAGCCTCATGTGTGAAACAAAGATGGAACTTCCCTGTTCCCTTAACCTCCCTGACCATAAGATTAACATCATGTGTTCATATTTTAAACCCATTGCTTTTGGATCCCTCCATGATTCTGACTCAGTGGACCTGAGATGGTGCCACAGAGTTTTTATACCTAAAAGCACCCCAAGGGAATCTTATCTTTAGGGAAGTTTGGGAAATTAGATGTTCTGTATAGTCCTTTTAACTCGAACAATCTATGAAATGTTATTTTGACTCTATTGATGATATTAATATAACTTCCCAATTATACAGTACCTTCCTTCATTGACAGCAGAATGGCTAATAATCCTTGCAATATGCCTGGGAGAGGATACATTTCTTAATGAAACATTATAATTAAGCTCTCCCTTGCTTTCATGGGAAAAAATAAATCCCACATAAAAATTATCATTAAATATCTGTATCCCTCTGCAAGAAGTGAGGCAACTCTGTGGCATCTGGGGAGGAAATGAATCCTACTTACTTTATCCTAATTCTTATTGCTTTTAGTATTTAATAAGGAGAGTTATACACATAGGACTAGCCATGCTGCTTTCAAGGTAAGGGACTCTAGCTGACTTTGAGCGAGACTAATGACCCTCTAACAGCTTGAGGCCTGGCCTCACACAGTTTTGTTCCTTAGCTTAAAAAAAGCCCTGTAAGGAGATTATGCAGTAATAAGTAAAGGAGCTAATGAAACAGCTACTACAGTATAAAGTATTAAAGACCAATTTCTAGCATAACAAATGAACCATGGCTGCTTCTAATAGGCTAGCAACACTCCGACAAAGAAAGCAGCAGGTGTGTCTCTGAGAATATATACTGGCTACATCTTTGACTACGAAATGTGTGGCTGTAAAAAGCGAGTTCTCACTCAAAGCAAGATAAAACTTGTTAAGATCCTGCAGCCAGAATGTGAATGAGGAGGGCTTTGCTCTGCGGTAGGGAATAAATAAAGGATGAACAGGCATTATTTAATGGCCACTTAATTAAATAATTAAATGGCGGAGATAATTATTTTAAGATTTTAAACTCATTGGAGTATATAGATTTCTCAAGAAAAGGTTTTGGCCCAAGTACCAGAGCAATTTTTACATGGCAAAGAAGTCCGTTTTTCACTTGCTGGTATTTCTTGGGATGTTCAGATGGTAGACATACATCTAGGTGGAAGAAGCTTGTCTTTATCTTTTGGGTCCAGGTCAGTGCTGCATTTAATTCTAAGGTCCTGAGTGTCTGATGCTGCCAACCTGGGAGCTTTGTCATGCGTGACTGTTGGACACTAAAAATGTGACGACTTTTTTGAATTATGTTGTAAAGTGAATGCAAAATACACATAGATTTCAAGGATTTGTTTGAAAAAAGTATCTCCATAATTTTTTCTGTTGATTATACTTTGAACAATATTTTGGACACAGTGGATTAAATAAATTATTAAAATTCCTTTCACTTTTTAAAAAATAATGTGGTTACTAGAACATTTTAAATTAATGTGTGATTTGCATAGTATTTGTATTGGGCTGTGCTGATCTAACATATTTTCAGGATTCAGATATTTGTCATAACAGCATAGCCAGTGGGAGGCAGTAGAGCACAGTAGTTAAGAGCATGGGCTCCAAACCAAACTGCCAGTTACTAGCCAGCACTGGCACTTAATTGCTGCAAGACCCAGGAAATTATTGAACTTCTCTATGCCTCAATTTTCTTACCTGTAAAATGGAAATAATAGTAATACCTGTTTTACAGGCTGTTGAGTATGAAATGGAGCAATACATGTAAAGTATATAAAACAATAGCTTGTATATTATTAATGAGGACTCAATAAATGAGAACTGTTCCTACTGCAACAAATGCTGTAACCCTCTACCACCTCCACTTTAATCCTCAAGACCTCAAGGGCCTGGAATCTCCAAGTTGGATTCCCTGTGTGTGTAACATCTATGCCCACATCTTGGCCTGGAAGACTGTCTGCTGTACTCTTCTATATGTGACCCTTTGAAAATTTCTCCAGATGTAAGAAAAAGATGAGTGAAGCTCCTCTCTGGCCAGGTGCACCCTGATCTTGACTCCTAATTTGGTTCTTTTTTCAATTTGCTTGGAGGACCCTAGGGACCATTGACATTTTTCTCATTTTGCTTCTTTTCTACCCCTGCAGGCAACAGGCCACCCTCAGATTCTCTGTCCTTATACTCATAAGAGGCACTCAGGCTGCAGACTGCAGGGAATGGGCTCTGCCCTGCACCTGGGTAAGCTCTTGCCTTGAGTTTGCTGGAGAGTGTAGCAGCAGGAAAGGCGGCACAGGAGCAAGGTTTGGGATGGTTCTGGGCAGTAGGGTCAGGGAAGGAGTCTTGGAGCTCTCGATGGCTTTTTATACTTTTTATTAGTAGAGGTGGCCACGTACATGGCAGGCATGGGTGCCGGGGGACCGAGAGTCTGGCAGGCCTCCAAGCCCCTGGTGCATCTCACCCTCTCGGCTCTCTCTCTCTCTCTCCCTCCCTCTCTCTCCCCTGCTCTCAGTACTGTTGGTCCTGGCATCCTCATGACGCCGCCCATTTAAGCCCCTGTCCAACATGCGCCCATTTGTGCGTGCCCACCCTGGAATGCTCAATGCTCGCAGCACCGCAGGTGTCCATCATCACAGTGGTGAGAGGGTGGAAAGAACTGATTGTTCTCTGACCCTACAGTGATACACCTCTTTGAGCTGTTGGGGGATTCTGGGTAGCTACAGGAGGTAATTTTCGCTTCCCTTTCTCCACTCCAAAAGGACAGGGGGAACAAAATGACTTAATGAAAAGGCAGCAGAGCATTTGGGTGGTCTCAGAGCAATGGCACATTGATATACCACTCATAATGTGTAGAAGAAAAGAAAAAAAAAGGCAGGCAACGAGGAGGCATTTATCAGCCAAACAAAAAACAAAACAAAAACTAGATTAAAAGCACCTGACTAAAAACATAGCCTCTTCCAAAGGTTTCTGTTGTTTGGAACTTGTTTTTCCAGTAGAATCATTGTTTTCAAGGAATGGCTTTGATTTCAGGAGCATTTGCTAAACCTACTGTAACACACAACAGGACCAGAAGTGTAATTGATGATTTTGACTTTATAAAGCAGATGATGAGGAGGCAGGTTTTTTACATTATAAAGTAATTCTTAGAAGATTTCTCTTTTACTATTGACTTCTAAGATGAATTTTATATATGCATTTCAAAGAAGTGATGTATATGAGATTTAAGAGCAAGCCCCCAGGGCATTCTGCCTACCTGAGCTTCAATGTCACCTGTGCACCAACAGAGATATATCCTGTGTTTTGGCCTCCCCCTTTTCCTGACCCTCAGCCCTGCAATGTAATACTTTTCTAATTACATTTTCTGCTTGGTTTGTAGTGTCTTGAACTCACTTTTTGGGTTATATTAGTATTGCTTTGGTTTTTACACTCTGGTGATACCAGTTTGAGATTCACGGCTTCAGATTTGCAACTTAATATTTTATCTGTACATTGATAAAGAAGCACATACTGTAAAACACAACTGCCTTCAAGCCTGCCCTGGCCACTATTGTCTGGGGCAGGACTTGGGTGCCAGGCTTTTGGGAGAGGAGGAGATGGCTGACAAGGTCTGGTGAGGTCTGATTTAATGCAGCTGGTATTTTTGCAGGCAAGGTTTAGGGACACAGTTTTAACAGCAGAAAGGTGAGGCACCAGAGAGGATCTGAGAATGCAAGTTAAGGCTGAGCGCTCAGAGGAGGGCTTGAGGCCTCGTATGAGTGGCACCTGGAGTACTGTTATAACGGGGCTTCTGGGCCCACATCAGCTCTGCTGACTCAGGATGAAGGCATGATTACAGCTCCCCAGCTGAGTTTGATTCTCACTAAAATTTGAGAACGCCTCAACAAAAATGCATTTGCTCTCACTGATTTTTTGCTTCCCAAAACAGGTATCCCCCTGCCTTAAAAAGTTTAAGTCACTTGGCTTTTACAAAGTCAAAAATCCTCAACATTAGTAACCGTTTCCACTAACTGAAAGAAATCCAAAGAGAATTTTAACTTTTATAGGAAAAGTTGAAGAGCAAAAACAGGGATCCATCCGCGCTTGTTTTGCAGGGAGCCTTTATAAAGGCTGCGCAGACCCCAGCGGAGGGAGACGCACCACCACCCCAGCTCTTTTCTGGAGCTACATTCAGCGCTGAACTGTGTGAGTGTCTGTGCTTTATCTCGATTTATTTTGTGCCTTTGCTAGCAGGTTGTGTACTAAGACATCAGAAACTGAAAAGAGTTGGGAAGGAAATGAATGTGTAGCAGTTGTGTGGGATTTTCGCCATAGTTCATGGTGCTGCAGTGATTGCAGAGAAGTATGACTGTAATTTTCAAAGGGTACGTACGGAAGTTTAGGTAGTTTTGCAGGATGCTTTGAGTGCCTCCAAAGAACTGTATAATATTGGGTTGTTGGAAAAGTCATGACTTCGTTTTTCAAGCAAAAATGCGTCATGACTTTTCCATCAACCCAACAGTGTAAAGAGTGAGGCTAAACTTAATAGATGACTCTATTCCTCTCTGTTCTACACCCTAGTCTGCTCTATCTCCTACCACCCCAACTTCTAAGGACTCGGCCTTACCATCACCATCATCATCACTTTTCTGCCTTCCAGTGAAGTTGCTGTCGTCTGATTCTGGTAAGTGAAACCATGCTGGATTTTACTTCTTTGTAAGTTTGTATTTATCACAGCATTCCTGCTTTTACTATGTATTGATGCTGTTTCAGGTTCTATGTGTTAAAGTGGTAATGATTTGGTACATTGTTTTGGGTTCTGAGACTGCTAAAAAAACTTCCGTGTAAATTAATACTTTTGCTTCATTCCTTAATGACATCTTGGCTTATGAAAGGTTTCAGAAAATTATTTTTGGTTGGAATGGAAATGTGTATAATGTTCATCTGTCCTTACCAAAGATGAGATTTTTGGTTGAAAACTTCCTGAGTCCCAGGCTGACTCCATGATTCCATAGAAGCAATAACTTACTTTATAGATAACTTGGCTCATGTGCTGCTTAACGTCTTTTTTGATTTAACATTATCATTTAATGACCCATGACTGTAGGATATGAAATGGCACATGTTTTACAGGCATTATTTCACTTAACCCTTGAGGCAACCCTTAGAAGAAAGTGCTGTTTTCCCCATTTTACAGATGAGGATATAGAAACTTGGAAAGGCAAGTATATTCCAGAATGTCAAGCAGCTGTTAAGTGGTAGAGCAGGATTCAGGCCAAGGTTTTTCTGATTCCAGACTCCTCCTCTTAAACTCTTATGCTCCTATTAGCCTTTCCTAAAGATAAGCTTTTGCTTATCTTGCATTTAATTGGTCTACCTTTCTACAGTTTATCAATTGACATTCAGGGAGATGTTTGGACAAATATACTCCTGTATTTTGGTTTAAAGAGATGTTGGTATATACCAAACCTTTTTAAAGGTGTTTTACAACTCTTGGGAAAATAGAGGTACTCAGTCAAGAAACTTGGAAATGCTTTTCCTGGCAAGCTACCCAAGCTGTCTTTCTGGTGGTTTTAGTGGTATCATTTGCTATTGACAATGGAAAAATGAGACACTCACCTTTTTCGTTGATGCTATGAATGATGGTTTTCCCCTCATTATCTGGAGTTATTAGGAATGTAATAAGACATTCATTTTCTCCTTGCAGAGAGCAGGAAACAGAACTGTCCTTTGAGAAATCTGCAGATAAAGGAGTCATTCATTAGGTTAAATGAGATTCCAACAATGATTATTTTAAAAGTAAAGCAATATTGAGTTTCAGTATGCAAATAGGAATTTTTGCTATTACAGAATAGGGATAAAAAGGATGCAAGTCTAAAAAACTTTTAAATTTTTACTCATAGGCAGAAGAACAATGCCAGGTGTTATCAATCATGACTGACCATCAGATGTACCTCTCATACTGGTGGCGGCAGAATTTCAATAGGAGTACTCCGAGGCAGGTGTCTTGGCAATAATGGTTCTGATTATCCTAAGGGGGCTGTGTTCCTCTTGACTGAGAGCATCTGTGAGGATGCCTAGATTACATTTCAGAAAGAGATTGCGCAGTCCAAACTGACACTGATACTTCTAAAGGGGTCTTTTCCATTAAAGCCATAGGCAAGATTGCTGGCCATGTGTTTTCACACAGTAAATATAAATTAACATCAGGAAATGGAGATTGAAGTGTTATGTAGTTCACAGACCGGCAGTTTAAAAGCAAACTCTAGATTCAAATGAACCCGGATAATAGTCTGCTGTCCTGCAGAGAGCTGTTTTATTTCTTAAAAAGTGTAACTTTTCCTCAAATCTTTGTTCTAAACAAAAATATTTTCTTGGTGAGCTTATTTAAAAGGCAAGAAATGAGCGTCATGACAGAAATGGAAAACAGTAAAATAGTCAACCTGAGATGTTAATGCTTTTTATTGAAATTCTAGTTATTTAGCACCTGTGCCAAAATTATGTAACAGTTTCCTAATTAAAAAAAACAACCCAACTTGCTTAAAGTTCTGTTTTCACAGTTGGAAGCTTTTTAATGATTTGGTTATAAGCATTTTCCCCAGGAAACTGTAAATAGAATGTTTGCTTCTAATCAAACATTTTAGGACATATGATGCAACAATAATATATTATGGCATGGTGGGTCAAAATAGGAAAATTGGGACAACCTCAGTCTTGGACATATTCTTGCCAGATGGAAACTTTTATCTTTAAAGATCAAACGTTTTGATAAAACAGGATCTACATGTGCTCATCTGATTCTAACAAAGAAAAAATAATAGGTTGTTATTCAAGAACATAGTCATAGGAAGATAGAAGTATTAGATTGCTTTATGTTTAATTTATAAGACAAAACCATATATCAGGATCTGTGAGATGTAGACCTGTATTATCTTTGAAAACAAGACTAAAAATATTTAACATTATTTCTAAATTTGTAGATGATAGATTTAAGTGAACAAACTGTTTTTGGCTCCATTAGAAGCATCCATTTACATAGGAATGTAAAAATTGAATTACAGACTATCATCTGTCATTCCTGAGTGCTTATTATCATTAAAATCACACGAGAGTTTGGAAAATGTGGATTCCAAAGGTGCACCCCTTTGGATTCCAGAGGCCAGTGGTATACACGGGACCTTTGTTTTCATGAGATTTTTAAGAAGGTGATTCTGATTATGAGATTGGTGAGCTTCTGGACGATGCATGATTAGTGAAATCTGTGTCATTTTGTGTGTTTGTAGGGAGAGTACTGCATATGTCATTCATACTTGGTCGTTTTTAGGTGGCCTCAGCGCATGTCCTTCTGACATGTGCGTCTCATGAACGAGGACTTGTGAATGCACAGAAACCATGCTTTTTCTTGTTACTGTTTGTCGTCTACCTCACCCTCTGTGCATCGAGAATCCATACCCACCCTCTCCAATGTATCAGTACTTACAGGAGTGTTTACTTCTCAGGTAGAAAATATGTACGACTTATAATACTCATTTCAGTAATATTAATCCTGCTTTTTTAGTTTCTTTTAAATAGCTATGCTGAAGCACAGGGAGGCTTAATTTACTTGGCCAGGATTATTTAAGTTTTAATGGAACTGCTAATATGACCTTTGAGGCATGACTCCCTTCTTGCTTTAATTACTCCACCACTCCTTTTCATGATTGTTACGACTCTAGATTTAGCCTGTTTTGTAGTGTTTTGGCTATTAAAATGGTATTATTGAGTGTGCAGTGAAAGGGTCTAGCATATTGGAGATTTGCATAATTAGCTGCTAAGGTTTTCTTGTGTGGTTCATAAGAAATGAATCTTTCTAAACCCACCTTTATATGCGTGCCAGCAGTGCTGTTCTAGAATAATACAATGAAAATATGATCTCAAGTGATCCATGAAAGCACAAGCAGAAGAGGAAGAAATGTGAGAACGGGGGTGAGTGGGCCAGGGTCTAGGAAGGTCTAGGAAGGATGTGGAAAATATAAACCACCTGCACCACTGAATCAAGATAACTCTATGTTTAAGACCTCTGCTCTGGAGCCAGGTTAGTCGTTCTCCGCAAACAATTTCCCAAGGAAAATAAAAGGTTTCTGTGGTTAAATAGCTTTTGGAACACTTCCTTACTCTTAACGGCATTATTTGCCTCTCCTGAAACTTCATAATGCTCATTTAATGTGTTCATAACAACATTTAGGAGCCCTGCAAAGGAAACAAAAAGTTTCCCATTTCCAACATTTATATGACATGAGTGCTTTTTTCCATTTGACACTTTCAGAACTAGTGTCCCATGGAATGCACTTTGAGTAACACACTCTGAATGCATGAACATTGGGGTAAATTTAAAAACACCTTTCAGTAGAGGGAATAAAGTTAAACCACATGTCCTTAGACACAAACAACCACAGCACAGTCCAGCAACTTCTATGGATTACATAGCAGGGCTCAATGCACTTTGCTCTCTGTCCTTGTTGGGGGAAGGTGGGCTGCTAAGAGACCCCATGGAAGATCAAACACGTGATAATTCCAAGAGGATGTGACCCCTAACATACCTGGTGAGTAGCTTGAAACAGAACTTCTAGAAAGGCTCATTAGAAAACATTGACAAATATATTTTTTCTCTCATTCTTCATGATTAGTGCTTCAAATGGTATAAGTAAATTAAGTATTGTTTTCAATTTCTGGGTATGTTGGTTGTGTTACTCTATTTTGAAGCTAATTTAGTCAATTACATAAGAAGAATACAAATATTTTAAATGCCACTTGAGACAGAGTCTTCTTCAATCCAAGTATTTGATAACCTACTCAGAAACTGTATTTAAATATAGTAACTCCCTTTTCATGATTTACATTTTTCGAAGCTTACTGTTTTTTCTCTCAGCACATTGATTTCCCAAGTTGCAAGTGAATTGAGATCTAGTAACTTGCAAAGCATCTTCTGCAATTTTTAGTTCCCTTCCAGTAGCATGTGTTAGATATCCTAATTGTCTGCTGTGGAATGAACACTGAAAGATATGCTGAGATTTTGTACTGGCTACTAATGTGGACAGTCCACAAATGTCACTTTATTCAAAGCCTTCACTACATCCTCCCTTCAACATTAGTGTATGGGACACACCATCCTGTCCAATTTACTGCTATTTGGCATATTTATCTGTAGTCAGCATCGAAGCACAGACGACATTAGCATGAACACTAATCATGTCCCTTGGTATAGGGATATTCAACTGTGCACAGTCAGAAATCTCAATTTTGAAACAATGTAGGCAATTTTCAAAACAATATAAGTCACTAACTTATTCCGTTTTGGAATTGGATTAATTTCTGCATTCTAATTCCATCTATTCAAGATGCATATCCTAGAGCGCCATAAATTATGGTCTTGATTATTCCACTTTGCCTGTGATGCATCTCAGTGGCGTCTCTAATGTGTGCAGAGCAGCAGTTCTGCCTGAGCAACATGATAATGCAGAGTTTGTGGTGATGGAAAAACAAATCCCCTAGCTTGTCCCTTTAGCAGGAGTCAATCATCATTTTTGTTTCAAAGTTAACAATTATTAAATGGCCTTCCCAGCTAAAATCCAACTTATTTCAGTATTTGAGATCATATTTTGCCATTAGAAAGAACGTGATTCTAAGTAATTAAATTTAAATATGACAGGCAAATGCAAGAGTAGTTTGCTTAGCAGTTAAAGGTAATAGGCCCTTTTTGTATTTGGGAGTGGCAGATGAGCTAACAGGGAATTATGGATGGTGATGTAATGGCCATGCTTGGAAATTGGGAGTAAAAGCATTTGGATGGGAGGGGAGGAACAAGGACTGCTAACCAGAAAGTCTGTTTAAGGGCTGTTAATAGAAAAATCATTTTGCACCGGGCTTGGTCTATGTTGAAATAAAGTAACTAGATGAGAGACAATGATTTAAGAATTGGGGGTTAATATTTAACTCTTGTCAATTATCTAATTAAAAATATACAGCCTTCTGGAATTTTCTGGAATTGCATTTGTTAAGAAGAAGTAAACTTGCCAGTGGAGCAGAAGTCAGGTAGATTAGGCATAACTTTAAATTTCTTGTATCTCAAGCCATCAAGTTTTTAGCTTTATGGAATGCATTTGCTCTCAAAAGCTAATGTGAATGAACTAATGCCCTGGAACAAATGAGGTCTAACTACTGGAAAGCCCTTCATAGAGACTTTGCCTCTCAAGAAGTTTGCAAAGGAAATGAAAGCAATTTAAGACAAGTAGAACCTTCTTCTTCATTGATGGTTGCACCAGCTAGTTTGCATTTGTCAACACATTCTTCTCTGGGCTGGCCATCTGCAGACAGGTGGCATTCAATGCAGCTCCTGGAACATTATTCAAAAGAGTTTATCAGTTCATGGGAGTGGAAAATAGATATGCAACTGGGGTATTGCTTGAATGCTGTTTCTGTAGTTTGTGCTCCACGAGAGTCTCATAGATGAGGCTGCCTTTTGTAACTTTCATAAAAATCATTGGGTGATGTTCCAAAAGAATTGCTGTAATCTGAATTCCACTCTGTAATCAATGTTCTCTGAGTCAGCCTAGATAATTTATCTATAATAATTGCTTCTGATTGGTTAAGTAAAAAAACCATTACTGGGTATTTGATTCCCCTGTGTTTTCATCTGACTTTTTTCCTGAGAAGGGTTTATGGTACTAACATAGTTAGGAAATAGACAGTTTGGAATTCTTAATGGAAGTGGTCTATATTTTAACAAGAATTCATAGGTCATAAATGACTATTTCAAAGATTCACTTTTCTATAACTCTTAATTCAATATCTTAATAAGGGTATTTTCAAAAACTAAGGCTACAGCCTGCATCTTCATTAATACAGACTTTTAAATAAAGAATTGCCATTTATAGTAAAGTATATTCCGAGGATGGAACCTAAGAATTAATTTACTCTGATGTCTATACACAAAGTTAAACCATAGAATTAATCTTATGCTGAAAATCACTTTTCAAAAAGATTGTGTTTGGAGTAACCCAAAACAGCCAGAGTGTTTCTGTGAGCACACGGCATGCTGCCCTCTGTCCCCCTGGCCATGGTTTAACTTCTCAGGGCTTGAAACGCTCCCCAGTGCACCCATGCCTTGTCGGTTCTCAGCTGAAACCATTCTTCCCTTGGCAAGGCTTTCCTAAACCTTAGATCAGTTATCAACAGTTCCCTTGCTGTGAAGGCTGTGAATTCTGATGCAGGAAGGACTCAGGAACTGTAACCTGTGTAGGAGAGGGATAGAGTGTTTTGAAATTGTCTTTGCGCTGTGAGCATATTACAGTGATCTAGGTTATCTGTTTATTTGGATTGCCTTTGCTGGGAGCTGCTAGTGATCGTGGAGGTCCTTAAAACGTCTACCCCTTTGTGCTTTGTGGCTGCCCTTGGTCTGGTAGTCCTGTCTGCTACCAAATAGTTCCATGCATCCTCTAGGACCCTCTTGTAACTGTCAGCCCAGATATCATTGTAATTACTCTTTGAAATGTCTTTCCCACTAGAGTCTCCATGGTGCCATCCTGTGATGGCAGGAGCTATAACTGTTCAGTCATTGCTGCATGCCCAAGGCCTAACTTGATTCCTGGCATACAGTAGGTACTTAAAACCTAGTTGATAAAAGAATGCATGAATTTATAAATGGAGGCTACTACTAATTTCAAAACTAACAAAAATACCAAGGAGATCACTCTACCCAAGTCCCCAAATTCAAACTACTTTCTTAACTTCATAGCTTATAAACCAGATAAGTCATTAGACAGAGAAGATGAATCAGTAAAATAATAGATGAAACATATCGAAAGGCTATTTTATAAGTACACGTTCAATACATCTAACCATGTCCTCAACACTTCCTTTTGTGTATGTTCAGATACAGTGATACCTAAATGGTGAGCGATCATTGAGTGAATACTGATTTTTCTTACTTTGTTTACATCAGAATGTGAATGTCACCATTTTCTGGAGTTAATGCAAGAGGGACCTGTTTGTACACTTGTGGTATAAGACATCATGCACGGCAATGCCATAACAGTCAGTTCAGAGACTTGCCTCATTTGACTTTCAAATGTTGCCCCAATAGCTGCCAATCAAAGAAGTCTTATTTTTTAAAAAGAAAATAAGAAAAATTGTTGTTCAGATGGTACAAAGGAAAATACAATACACAATAGCTGTGTAAAATGACAACTAAAAAAATGTGCCAAAGAGCATGAGTGATAAACAAGAGGATAGGCATTGAAGACCAAGATTAGCTCTGCCTCTTTGCCTCTGCAAGTCTATAGGTAGGAGTGAATCAGCAAGGTCAGCCTATAAACTTCTAGAAAATAAAGAAGCTTGTCTGTTTCCCTGAAAAGGCACTGAATGTGGGTGTCATCAGTTTCCCTCCAGGGTATTCCTCCTTGTGGCTGGCATTGTAGCTGAGAAGCATTTGATGTTATCTCTGTGGGACATCAGCTCAGCATCCTGTGCTAGTTAGGTGACCTTGTGGGCCTGGATAATCAGAACTGAAGAGGCGGCAAGTGAGTCTGGGGATCTCAGGGGTCTTGCAGATATGTGTGTTTCGAGGATGCTTAGAAACCATACATCCATCAGAGTTAAAATTTATAAAATGTCATTGTAACTTCAGTCATCATGAAGCCTAGGCACAGAAGCGACAGAAGAAAGTAGCATTACCATTTAGAGTTACAGGGGTCACCACAGGTAGGACATCGTTCACAAGTTGGTCCTGAGGCTCCAGGGTTCGTGCAAACACATTTGCCACAAATGCAGTCCCCTCGGCCACTACAGAGCACCCCGTCTTCAGCCATGCACGAGTCCGTGCTGGTTGTGCAGTTGCAGTACTCGCCCGTCCAGCCACTCCTGCACACACATTCGCCACAGTCACAGTCGCCGTGATCTGTAACACAGAATGCTCTTGGTTACCTGGGGCCAACACCACTTCTGGATTTGGGGGATCATCTTTCCTCTGTCTTTAAACATCATCACAAAGACTGAAGGAAAGCATCAATGTTAATGTGGTATGAAAGAGGCAAATGTAACTACATTTTCAGCAATGTGTTTTGCTAACTATGTATATTCATTTATCTGACCTCTTAGCTGCAGATCAACTTGGTTGCTATATCAAATTGACTGTACAATTGAGTGACATGAGATTATCCAGAAGCTGATAACCTGTGATAGATATTTAATGTATGTGCATTTGTGTAAGAATATATATATATATATATACCTTAAAATAAGGTGTCATAGAGATGTAAAACAGACCTGGGTAATATCCTAATTCTATATTAGTCAAACTCAGTGGTCACGAAAGCCTCATCCATAAAAATCAAGGAAATGAAATCTACTTGCAATCATTGTGGTCAGATGAGAATGCATTTCTCCTTGCTTTGCTTCTAGCAATTAGATGTCCTACCTATATATCCCAAGTGCTCAACAAATTTATTTAACAAATTTTAATGGAACATATATCATGTGATAAAGATTGTGCTAGGCATGGCAATATAACATTAAATTAGATAAAGTCATTGAGTATACAGTCTAGTTTAGGAGACAGTCAAATAACTACTACTAATAAGTACAATATAACATGGTAAGTGCTACATAGACGGGACAATTTCTAGGTTAAGCTAGAGACTTGTGGAAGTTTCCAGAGGAGGTAATAATGAGTTGATTTTAAAGATAAAGATAGAGGTTAGGAAAAAAAAGGGTTATATGCAATTTAAGTGTGTGTCCAAAAGGGAGAATTTAAAAGAAAAATTTCTCAGTATTAATTTACATAAGTATATTGAAAACCAAAAAGAAGTAAAAGAAATCACAAGTCAGCCAGGATTCTCCTTGTAGGAAATAGCTTTCTTTTTACTGTAGAGAAAAAGTGCTAGGTTTTCTCTCATAAACTTTGGTTTAGTAGGTGGTTACTTTTCTGTCTTCAGGACCTAATGTTAAGAGACATGAAATGATGTAGTCTTTGCCTTAATACTCTTCTTTGTTAGAAATCACAAAACAAAAGCAATAACCATCAAGAAGTTGAAGTTGCATCCTGATTGTTCCTGGTATGTGTGTAGTAAATATATATGTAGTAAATCAACATATGTACAATAATTAGCAATGAAGTTTACCATAGTAAGACTTGTTCCAACAACATCTGTAACCTGTTTAATTCATAATTGAATGAATTCAAAGCTAAGAAAAGTGATTTGTGCCAAAACCATTCATTTAAATTTTATGTGTATGTGATTCTCTAAACTACAATTTCTTCTTTAGCAAATAGGGGAAGTTATTTTAACGATAATGGAGTTTATTCTGAAAAAATTAATGCAATTTATAAATACTGTGAAACTTCCCAAAAGCTTTGATTATGCCCAAGTATATCACTAGATATACTAAGAACCACTAAACAGAAATTTAGATAATCTTCCCAAGATTTCCTTTCAGAATTTAGAAATCCTCTTTCCTATGGGGCTTTCAGAACCATCAATCTGGTTACAAAAGTTGCTCATTTATTTTCTCAAGCATCCAATTATCTAAAGCCCGTTCATATAACAAAAGTAACAACCACCACTGCTGCCTTCATAATGGCTTGACGGAGAGGCAAGATGATAACCAAAGATAAAAAAAACGGTATTATCAGACTCTTCAGAGGGCTAGATCTTTCTGGAATCCCATTGACTGATAAGTGTAAGTGCATAATGGCAGGAAGTTGTTTTTGTTTTTTTAATATATATAATGCCATTTGCCTGTTTCCAGTCTCTTAGAATCAAAATATGAAAGACTAATGGAATTTGGGCAAGGAAAAAAATCAATGCAGGCCTATATCTTTGAGTGCTTACAGATGGATGAAAGAAGGTGCATGGAAAGGAACATTGTGATAATAGCCCTTCGAAGAAGTGACATATTGCAGAGTATATTAGTTATAAAGTAATGCGATCTGAAGAGAGTGCAACTGTAACAAACTGGGTCCTTGTTTTAAATAGCTGTGTTCACCAGGCCAAGCAAAGTTTATGTCTCTGTTCAACCACAGTGCTGGGCACATAATAGGCACTCCATAGCTATTTGTTGAATTCAAAGAGCTCTATTTAATTTCATTGTAACTTTTTAAATGGAAAGCTACTAGTAAGGTGACATCCTGTGTGACTAAAAAAACAAAATTGCTTTTAAGAAATGGTAATGATTAAAGGTGGTACAGTACCCAAAATAGGATGGGGAATGGCCTGGGTGAAGTTTTCTGAGTCCATTTGAAGAAATGTATTTTCTAAACAGAATTTCTTTAGCAAAACCGTTATCTGATTCAAAGACAGACACTATTGTCAAATCTTCCAAACTATCAATATAATACAGAGATTAAGTTAACTCAGTTTATTTCTGTTCACAAAGTAAAAGACCATCAGAAATGGGGAAGGACTGGGTTTGGAAATTTAATTTGCCCCAGATCTTTTCCTTTAAGATTTAAAGGGTAAAATGCAGTTGATGTTAGTACTGCTATTATATTTATACTTAGGATTTTTGGAAAGGTACTTTCAAATGCTTGCAGCACATATTTTATCAAAAGATTTCTATTAGAAATGCAATCTGGGATTATACTGATAATCATCTTTCCAGAACATGGTCCTGGCTTCTGGTTTCAGATTGTGTCCTGACTGCCCTTGTGTAAAGAGGACCAGGGTGGGTTTGGAAACCCACCATTAAATCAGGAACTACACCTTTGAATGAAATGAGAGAAAAGGCACCTGAATTGGCAGAGACCGTAAACTTTTCACTCTCTAGGGGAATAAAAGAAGGCAGCCTTAGAGGAACTTACTGGTAGTAACAGCAGTTGCGGCAAATAAGTGACTCGTAGGTACACTTCTAAGGGTTTCAAGATAACATTGGAATTTTGTCTGGCTTCCTTTCATAGACCTCTGTGTGTGTGTGTGTGTGTGTGTGTAAAAGTCAGTCTTAGATGTTTGACATTATGGTTTGAAAACATAACTTGCATAGTTTTCTCTACAGTAAATAGCTTTCTGTTTTGAAGAAGTGCCTACTCATGCTGTAAACAGAGACATTGGAGCTTAAATTCAGCAGTCAGTTAATTTATCCACTGTAATGCAAGTTTTTGTCACATTACAGTATATTAGCACATGGGTAATTCTTGTCTGAATACACTATACTTAAATATTTGTGTATATAGCAGAATGATTTTATAATAGTCATGTCAAATATAGTCTTAAATGACAGTGATTTTACACTAAAAAGGATTTTTAAAAGCATAAATCTGCTATGTAGAAATTTTCTCAATCTCAATACTGTAAGCACCCATTTTTAATGTTTACTCTTTCCAAAGCTTTCTTTGTATGCCTTTATTCATTTTACTATGCCCAGTGCCTAACCTAGTATTTAGTACATAGTAGGTGTCTAATAAATATTTATGGAGTGAATGAAGGCCCTGAAGTTCATTAATATTTTGTACCCCTAGTTATTGGCAGTGTGCTCCTTTAGCAGCAGAGCTTTGGATTTCTCCAAAGTAACAGGTATTTAAAAGTTGGATCTGATACCCAACAGGCTGATCCAGTAAAGTCTGGAAGATAATGGAGTTCAGATTACATTCAATTTTGTGGAGTCTGGGTAATAACCAAAGAGAAGACTTTTCCATCTCTAATCTACTTACTCTTAGGGAAATAATAATAGAGATGTAAGTTCAGTTGGCAAGGTCTCACCTAAGTGAAAATAAGATCAGAAAGAATATGAAAAGATCAGTAACTTTGTGTCTAAAGATTAACCTATTCAGTTGACGGGCAAGTATCTGACCACCCACTTTGCCCGGGCATCTGTGCGAGGTGCAAAGGATGCCAAGTTCCTGCTTGGTACTTGCCCAACTGCAGTGTAAAATGGATTTGAGTATAGCCTACCTCCGCAGAGCAGCCCTTTGTGTCTCACGCAGGAGAAATTGTCACACTGGCAGTAAGGCCCATAAATGGTTCCATAGGGAGACAAGTGGCAGATGCACTGCCCACAGTAGCAGTCACCCCTTCCGCTGCAAGAGAGGTGATTTGGTGTCTCCTTGCAGGAATCTGTGCTCAGCATGTCCTCCCCACACTCACAGCGAGGACCCATGTGACCAGGGTTGCAGGCACACACCCCACACTGGAAGGAGCCGTTCCCATTGTGGCATTTGGAGCTGTTCACTTCCACTTCTTTCTGACAGTTGCAGTTGCATTCTGGACTAATAAGAATTTCTAGGGCATCCCCCAGCCCCACAGGCTTTATGATAATGTGCCTGCTTCTTCTCTCACAGTTGGGTATGCTCACAGTCACATTGAATGAAGCCTGGAAAAGAAAATACTTATTATCTGATGCTTCTATCCACCAGAATGCATGGGAAGAAACAGAAAAAAAAATGCAAGGGGTGGGGATCACTTTTGCCAAAAGCATTTATTAGGAAAGCTTTGAAAATAACTTTTGAAAGTTCTTGAAAAGGAAAATTCTAGCTTCAGTGCCATCAGGTAAATTCTGATGTATCTGAATACTTTTTCAAATGATTTACTGGTTATCTACTTACTGTGTCTCCCACCTTCATGTGAGAGCATTTCTTTTGGTGTGGGAAGAGAGTCCCGTTGTTACATATAGCAGTGAATGACAGGTTGAGTCCTTCTGTATCTCCTAATACTTCCAATTCAACCTCAGACCGTAGTTCCTTTAGTTGAGTCATGAAGAGTTAAATAAAACCACAAACAAAAATCACAGTCAAAAGAATCTGTGAATCATGTCCATTAAACAACTGAATACAATTAAACCAGATCTAAAAGAAATTCACCATATCAAGCAGGAAAGCTGGTATACACACACAAATACAGACACATACACACACTTTATACAATGTAAAGCACCATCAACTATTAAAAATGCCATTTTCTGCCAATTAAACTATGAAAAATACTGCAAATTGTCTGTGCAACATAAACCTGTCAGTCTATCATTACTTTGAGTATTGTTTTATCCATTCTAAGGGACTGGGCAAACTCCAGTTCTGGGTTGCACTGCTTTGCATATGAAAGGCTACTCTTTTATTTGTATTTTAATAACAAAATATAACAACTTCCTTCACTTGTGTGTGTATATATTTCTTTGGTAAAGCAGCTGGTTGTTGCTTTGCAGGGAATATAGAATTGCAGTCATTCCTTCAATAATGGATATTTGCTTCACTGATATTGAATTTATATCCTGCCACTTTACTTTGGTACATTGCAGCATATACAATAATTTTTTTTTCATTTCAATATTGATTCATGGTGCAAACTTTTTGAGGATATTTTAAAATCGCAATTAAACTCAACACATAGCATTTACAGTGCACTTAACTGAAATGAAAACAATATTTTAGGTTACAACCAAGTTCATAAATGTGCAGGCATCGAAAACTACCAAGCTAGTAGCAACTAGAAGACGCCATTAACTATAAAGGGACCCTATTTTCAGATATGATAAAATATGGGCGAAAACTGCCTTAAAATCAACACTGGAATTTATCAAGTACCTTCTGAATATTTAGTGTAGAGTCAGGTCTCAAGGAATGAGTAAAAGACTGGATATCTGCCCTCCGGATAATTCTCATGTTATTGAAAAAACCAAGATGGAACCAAGTGAAATAGTTAACATACAGTGTGAATGTACCATTCAGTTTAAAAAAATTTTATAATGCAGATGAGTTCAGCTCAGTACCGCTCAGAAAAGAGGGCCATCAGTGTTCAAGTTAGGAAACATTTCCTGAACTTTTGAAGCAACATCCCAGTCTACTGGAAATATAGCTGTCTAGAAGGTGCGTGTGTAGCACCTACTGTTGGGGATAGGAAGCCATGAGTCAAGAAAGCTGGGAAACTGTGGCATTCCCCCTGGTCTGATTTCCTGAGGGCCAAGAAATTGGGTTGGTTGGTCTTTGTGATGATGCAGATTGAAGGGAGGAAGGCTAGTTCTAAGGCACATGGTCAGGGCAGAGGGAGAAGGTAATCAAGATTTCCAGGAGGAAGATTATCAGGAGGAATGAAGAGATTGCTCTTTGTTTTGGTGAAAGCTGGTGTTTTGGTCCCCCCCCCCCCCGATTCTTTGTTCTTTTAACAAAAGTCTATGGAGGGGAGAGGGGAACAAAACCATATTAAACATAAAGAATATAAGAGAATTATAAAATAACCTGATTTAATTAATACTCAGTTCATCTAAAAGGATTTGCGTTCATGTATTCTTTTATCACTGGCATTTTAAAAGCATATTCAGCTTCCAATTATCCTTCCAATTTTCACTATATAATAGCTGTCTTCCTGCATATTCTGTTTCCAACATCATCTAAGTCGCTCTTCTTCACTGCTATTTTATTTGCCCCCTTTAATCTCTGATATATAGTATCTCTCCTTCAATAGATGGACACAGGTTGACTTTTGATTATATGGTCTTCATCAGAGATTGAACTGTCTTGTCTCACTCCTAAGAATTAATCACATCACATATTGAAGATTTCAAATTCTTCCAAGTTAGAATTTGTTAGAGTTGTTTCATTTCAAATAGCTTTATTGTAAGTTTACTCAGAAAATATTTATCGAGGGCCTACTATATCTAGAGGTTGTTCTCAGAGCTTGGGAAACAAAAATCCCACTAAAATTGCTGACTTGTAATTTATATTCCAGTGTGAGAAAACAGAAAGGCATAAAAATAAGAAAATTATACAGCCTGCTAGAAGGTGTGAAACACTGCAGAAGAAAGTTAGTTTGGAATAATGAACATTATGGGAATGTGTGCTGAGGGGTATAGGCAGCAGTTTTTTAAAAAAGGTGTCAGAGTAGGATCACAAAGACAGTGACATTTCAAGGAAGTAAGGAGAAATGAGCCAGTTGTCTGTGAAGGGTACTCTAGAAGGGCACAGTAACTGCAAAGGTCCTAAGGCAAGAATTTGTCTGTTGCTCTGGGAACAGAATTGCAAGGAGACCAGGTTTCTGTACTAGAGCAGGGTAAGAGGAGAGTAATAGAAATGGAACTCAGGGGTAGTGATGGATGGAGGGGAGCTGTCTAGTAGCATTCCAGTAGGTCATTATAAGGGATTTGACTTTTGCTTTGTGCAATATGAGAAAACAGTTAGGGTTACATACAGAAAAGTGATATAAATGACAATGTTTTTAAATGAAAATTCAGTTTTGTTGAAAATAGTAGAAAACCAAAGATGGAAGTAGGACAAAACATTTAGGAGACTTTTGCAATAATACAGGTGAATGACAAGAACTATTCCCACAGGATGGGAATACAAGGGAGTGAGGGCATGAGAAGACAGTATAGAGGAGGGGAGGGACAAAATCCTTTTAGAAGTGGAGTTCCAGAAACTGAGAGGCCAATGTATGGAAAAGATAATCTGTATCTATGTAATAAATATTTATGTTCACATATGAACATATTCATATATAATTATATATTATATTGCAAGCACACATGTATACATATATATATGCGCTATATTGCCTGACACACAGATGTCATGAGACTGAAGTCATTAAGAATTAAGACAGGAATAGTTTTGGAGACAGTGGCACTGGGAGTTAGGAACTAAATGAGAAATGAGGGATTTGACCTAGAAGTCTGAAGATAACAGCGATTAGGAGTAGTGGTGATATAAATCATCAAAATGAAGGAAGTATCAGTACTAATATAACTGGAATACCTTATTGCACATTTTACCAGGAGTATTTTAATGTGAATTTCCCAAAGGACATAAATGCTTATTTGTGTATTTCATCACGAGATTCATTCACTTGTTGAGCCTCTACTATGAACCAGGCAAATGAAAAACTGAGTCCTTTCTGTTCTGAAGCTTAAATGCCAGCAGAGGAAATTGTCTTTGTGGTCATTGATATGTCAGTGACTGTGGTAATGGGGTTAGGGAAGGAAGGAAATTAGCAAGTAATGGTCAGATGAATATGCATCTGTTTTTTTTAACATCAATATGAACCACACTATAAAATATTGAGCTCAAGTTCGTAGCTACTAATTATAAACAAATTGCCCACAAGTCAGTCAGTCTGAGCAGTTTATGTTTCCTCTGAATATATTTTCCCCCTCTCTCTTCTTATAAGTTGCAAAGAAATAGTTTGTCAATCCCTATATTTAAAGTCCTTTTAGAATTTAAAAATAACTGAAATTTATTGAACAATAACTGAAAGAAAACATAACTTGAATGAGTGCCAAGATATGTCACCCACTTTTCCCCGCGAACCATGAATTTCCAGTAACTCCAGAGCAAGATTGTTTTGTGTCCAGTCCAGATACTTCTTTGTGTCTCTGAGATAGTAAGTTATAAGGACACAAGATTCAAGTCCAATGTTGATGCCTCAATTTCAACTACTAAGTTATGGGAGTGAGTCAGGACCCTAAAATGAGCCGTGACTGACACAGCAAGTAGAGGCATGGATCAGACTGGTCAGACGAAGGGAAATATTTTTGACAATTCACTGTTTCTAATTTTTTGAGTTCTTTGGATGGTAGTGGCCAACCCTGTTTTGAGAATGCTGAGGTAAATAAAATTGAAATACGCTAATTCAGTGAAGGATTGCTATGTGATTTTATTTCATTCCACACATTAAAGCTTTAATTACTGCATGAGAGGGAGGAAGGTTTTTATAGTATTTTGTTGACAGGCTTTCCTGTCTAGAAGAATTTCAAGCATGAGCTAATGTGGTGATTAATTTTTGATGTGAGTTAAGAAAACTGAAGTTTCTGAGGATAAGAATGGAAAAGCAACCTTCTATAATTTTAGTGAACATGTTTATATTTAATCTCTAAGGAAAGGTATTTGTGAAACAATACCTTGTTTTCTCCCTTAAGGCGAGTTTCAAATTAGTGGGGTGATATCAGCATCATTTCAAAATATGTAGCTTGCCCTTCCCTTAAAGTTCTCCTAAAACATCTGCTAGAGGAATCAGGACAGATGTATTTTTAAACATGTTCCCAGATGACTCTTTATGTCAGTTAAGGAACACTGGCTCCTTATATGCTAAATATTCATATAAGGTACATATGGATCATTTAGTTGTAATCAAAGGCCTCAAAATTTAAGATGTTATTCATTTGGTATTATGTAATTGTTGTCCAGGGCAGATGTTTATAGCTTTACTGATTTATAAAAGTTTACTTTGTCCATTCCTGTCCTAAATTAGAACTTCATCTTCTATGTATGTGTGTGGGGGGGGGGAGGGGACGAATCCCTCTAAGTATGTCCTGTATGTGAAGGCAAAAAAAAAAAAAAGGGAAGATGATATTTAGGAACTGGAAATAAGGGACTGGCAACTGGCCATCTACTACTGATATATTGAGTTCTCAAATGGAAACAAAGAAAAAGAACGTAGGAACCCTATAACGATATATCTTAAAGAAGCAATTCTGTCCTCAGGTAATAATTTGCAAAACCAAGGCAAAAATTTTTGTGTGATGTGTGTGTGTGTGTGTGTGTATGTATGTATGTACGCTATGTCTAGAAAAGCAAAGGAAAACTTCCCTGGTTCCCAAAGGTGGTAAAGTGGTGTTCCTGGTGAGCTTTTTGTGTTTTGGCCTAGACTTATGGTGTAGTCTCATTAAGCCACAAAGCTCTGATCTTCATTGTCATTTTAAACTTAATTTTTTTCAGGCAGAGAAGAGGGAAGCTTAATTGTATGACTCAATGAATCTTTTTGAGTGAATTAAAATTTTGGACGTGATAGCTGGGTTATTATTATCAAAACAATCTCAACATTAAGATTAGGCTTATGGTGTTTTACACTTTCTGTCCAGCCTTTCAGGAAGACTAGCTGCAAATAAAGTGAGCAATATTTATATTTTGGTGTCATTAATGCAGAGATTTTCTTTAGATATGCATTCTCTGTTCCAACAAATGGGAGTACCTTTCACTACCTAAAACACATCTTAGTTCTTGAATATCAAAGAGAAGCAAAAAAAAAACCAACAAAAACCCAACAATAAAATAATCATACTTCATAAGCAGAGATGATCAGCTGGAGAATGTTCCCAGAGTCCTTCTGTAGTAGCCCTACTGTAGCACCAGGAATGAGTTTTGCATAATTCTGTAAACAAACAAAGCAAAAAGTTCATCTTTGTTCACTGTAGTTGAGAAAGTGTGGGATTCAGCTTGCTGGCTGAGGTGGCTTCAATTTAACTGGGGAAACAGGCTCCTGATAATAATAGGCCTTTTTCTTGAAACTTTAGATCTGCCTCTTGTGCCCAAGTGGGAAAAAAGGCTGGCCAGAGCTATCATTGGGGGAAAGCTGGTGTCTGTGGCTCCCTTAGTTGAAGGCTATGATTTACTTGACAGTGAGAATGAAGTCAGTGATAATAATGACGACAATGATGATAATGCTTATAGAATGTTTTCCCTTGATGGAATACTCAGTGCTTACTACCAGAAACTAGCTTCTCTTTTTGTAAGGTGCGGAACACAAGGTTCAGCATACAGGCTGGTCACCACAATCAGCTTGCTCCATAAGTCATTCAGTTCAGGTTCTTAACTGTCAATGGCTTGGTGGTGAAAAGGAGTGAATGTTTGGATGCTTGGTGTTCGCTCTCACTTTACCAGTGGCTGTGAGTGGGCGTGCCAGCACATTGTTAGGGTTCCTTGGAAATCTCCACCCATCTCGACTGAGTGAGGGAGAGCCTTGCTCTATAGTGTCTACCTTCTCCACCTGCACTGCTTCTCCTGAGATGTTCTTCCCACCTGAGGGTAACTCATGGTATCGGTTCCTCAATGCTCCAGGTATGGAGCAGAGTCTGAAAAGAAGGCATTGCAAAGAAGGGAATTTTCTAGATTAAAATTATCCTTCCCTTAAGTTGAATATTTCTAAACTTTAATTTCAAACAAAAGGGTTGCTTGATAAAACAAGAATGTGTCCTATACACTTTAGAAAAGACTCTCAAGCATACTTTGACTTCTTTCTTGTAGAAATACTAGAACCAAACATCAATACAGTAACTATAGGCTCTGTAACCATCAAAGGCTTCTTAAATCGATGAAGATCGCATCCATGCCCAGTGGACCCCCAACTGTTTTTCTATGATTCTGTGACTCATAATAAGAATACATATTTGATCTTTGTCACAGATTTTGGTACTGAATTCCTAAAACCCTTAGAATGACCTGAGAAGAGAAATAAAGGTGTCTCTTATTATGTTAATAGGTAATTTTTTGGCTCCAGCTGAAGAAGGGGGCTGGTTACCAGGAGGCTCCACCATGTGATTGGAGGGTTGGAATTTTCAGCAGGGAAGGGGGGTCTAGAGGTTGAATCATTCACCAATGTCTAATTCTTGAATCAATCATGCCTATATCATGAAGCCTCCATAAAAACCTACCAGAACAGCATTTGGAGAGTTTTCTAGTTGGTGCACACACGAGGATTTGGGGAGAACAGCATTGATCACACGGCGGATGGCATGTTCCCTGAGAGCATGGAGCTCTGCACACTTAGCATGTACCTTTACTGTGTGCACCTCTTCCGCCTGGCTATTCCTAAGTTGTAGCCTTTTATAATAAATCGATGATCTAGTAAGTAAAGTGTTCCTCTGAGTTCTGTAAACTGCTCCAGCAAATTATTTGACCCCAGAGAAGGGATCTGATTTATATCCATCAGGTCAGAAGTACAGGTAGGAGGTAACCTAGATGTGAGGTTGTCTTCTGAAACCCAAAGAAAAGGGTCATTGGAAGCTCTGATGGTAACTTGGATTTGGGGCTGATGTCTGAAGTGGAGGGTAATTGACCCCTTAACTTGTGAGATCTAACACTATCTCTGAGTAGATAATGTTAGAATTTAATTGCATTTTCAGATCCTCTGCTGGTACTCAAGACTTGCTTGTTATGGGGAGGCCCCCCCACCCGATACACAGTAGAAACTAGACTGAGGAACCCAAATGATTTTGCTGCTAATATTTGTAATATTTGTTTTTAAACAGCTTCTATCTTATGAAGCTGTAAGATACCACTTGCCTAACAATTTACTCATTTACTGTTACTTTCCCATCAATTAAATAAGCTTAATATGCTATGCTACATCAAGAGACAATCACTTTTTGTCAGCTGTGGTCTTCTGAGTGGCTGTGTTGTGAAATCGGATGGCTGAATTTATTAAAATTGCATGTAGAAAAGAGTAAACAGCTTTGAGTGAAGGATTGAGGGCACCACCTATAGTTCAAACATAATATTCTTATTCCAAAGAAGATTTAAGTAGCTTCTAAAACACATAAAACTAAATTAGAATTAATAATTAACATGAATTATAACTGATAATAAGTTAATAAGCAAATGAAGTGAAAGCAGTGTTAGAACACCAACATTCTAGCAGTCTTGAGCACTTGCTAAAGGTGGGTGCTGGGGTTTAATTAAGTTCAAGTCTTTTTTAGCTCTTATGTGGAAAAATGGGTTTTGGTTTTAATCTGTGGGCTTTGTAAAGTGTTCTGCTATTTGAGTATCCATGATTGTATTTAAGTTTGAAGTTGATGGAAATCTGAACTCCTGAAAGTGGCTCGTTGTTGCTCTGCCGTTACTGATGGAGCTGTGGGCAGTAGTCCAGGTAATGTTCCCCCCTTACTCTGTGAACTGGGGCCCCTGCTCTATTTCCCTGAGTCAGGTAGGACTTGTCAAATACAAGGAAGACCCCGGTTCATTGACTTACCTTTTCAAATAAACACATGTCAAAAGAGCCATGAAGCATGAGACCTGTGGTTAACAGTGAATACCTAAATAGGAGCTTGAATTTCACTGAAGTGGATCTGGAATGTGTGTAAATTTGACTGGTCCCAGAAGAGAAGTCAGAGGAAACCTTTTGAGCTTGGCAAAGAAAGATTTAGATCCTTTGGAAAAAAGAATTTCCAGGCTCTTAGTGTTGCACAAAATGGTTATTTTAGAAAATGTCCTGGACTCCTTTTGGTGGAAGGGTACTGGGTATTTTCCATCAGCATGACTAGTTCAAGTAGCTTCCAAATTTGGGGTTCATTCTCCGTTAAAAAAGCCAAACCCACCTGCTTCCTAAAGCGTAATTAGGATCCCGCATGTGATTTGGCATTTGGCTGTTAGGACAAGTACTTTAACGTTAATCACATTTCCTGATTGTACTGGAGCAAGGGCACAAAGGAGTTGGGAGCCAGAAGCTGTACCTAGTGTTGACACTAACTATCATGTAGAGCAAAACAATTCTGAATAATGATCCCTCAAAAAGTATTGCAAATAACAAACTAAAAACATAAACAAGTTGGCTTCCTAGTCAAACACTGTAAAATATCACACTTTAAATCTTGGCATATTATGATTACTGTAAATATCATGTATCAAATGCCTTTCTTTCATGAAAGCCCTAAAGTGCTATTATAAATCGTCCTGATTAAACATGTTTAATGCTAGAAAGAGGCTGATTTTCCCTGACTGGATATGATGAATTACAGCACAGTGACTCCAAAAGATGACTCTTGGATATTAGAAATGGTGAACTCTGGAAACACCACCTTACATGAGCTGATTAGAAATGCAAATGTCTATTCTTTATTCGTGGGCTTGAATTTCTTCGACTGGAATTCCCTCTATCTAGCCATGGATTACTCTAATGATGGGTTTTTCCCCCTCTGCACAAGACCACCCAGGAGTTTCTGAGGTTACTTTTCTCATTCATATTTTCAAGATTAGTCTTTTCTGATTGCCTTAGTTTTCTTAACTTCCTTTGCCAAGCCATATTTGTGTACTCTGTTCCCAGCTCAAAAAAGATTTATTTGCCCAGCAATCTGCATTTACTTCCTGGAAATCTGCTCTTGAAGGGCAGCAGGTAAAAGGTGAAAGAATCAGTTAGAGGCCAGGCATCAAAGGGTTCAGAGGAAAGGTCCTGAGGTCACACCTTACTCTGCGGGCTACTCTCAGAGAATGTGTCCGAGTTTAGTGTCTCTTAGTGTCTGGCTGCAAGAACCAGCTGTCAGGTGGGCACTCCTGCCTGCTGAGGGCAGAGGAAGCTGCAGGCACATCGCTCTGCCCCAGTGAGCTGTGGGAAGGCAGTTGGTTGGTTCCTCTTCAGAGAGACTCGGGCTGAGGACCTTGGCATATTTTTCAGCTGCTTTTGGTGCTCTCTGGCATTCCTCCCAGGGAGATCACTTCTGGTGTAGCCTTTTTTCTGCATTTCCTCCTGGCTGGTGACTCTTGTCTTTAGTTTCAGAGCTTGGCTATGTTCTGGAATATGGTTTGGTATCAATTGTGCCCTTGTTGATGTGCTCTCATCTTTGGGTGTGACTACTCAACACTATGTCCCACTCTTGTGATAATTCTGCTATAGTTGGGCTTCCCTGGTGGTGCTAGAGGTTGAGTGCCTCACTGTGGGTCTTCTGCAGCCACTGCAGCGTGAGTTCAATCCCTGGCCAGGGAGGGGACCCACATGGTGCAGCACACCTCTCCTGACTCGCCCATAGATTTGCCTGTTCTGCTCCCCACTCTGTCTCTGGTGAATCCTCTCACCACCCCTGTGCCTCTTGCCTAGCTCTTATATGAATAATCTTTAAAAAATCTGCTATAGTTGCTACTGATTAGCAGGCCTTCACAGAGACCACTCTCCTCAGTGCCACTCAGCAGAGGGTGGAATTCAAATGTTGACACTACATATCTGCTAGCAGCATTTTAGTAAAGGACTTGTAAAAGTAAGTATTTAGAGCAACTTGCTGTTTGCTTTTAGGGTTAATTCTTCCTGTGAAGTTTCACTAATATCGAGGGATTTTATGTGCAGCACTGTTTATTTTCAGTTCTATTATTAACCAACATTAGTGTTTCTGATCTTAAACCCTACTTAACTAAAAGTGTTTTGCTAAAATACGTACTCTTCACAAATATTTCTTCTAATCAAAATATTTTTTGTCATTATCTTTCAGTCGGTGGGTCCTGTTTGGCATCATATTCTTCTGTTTCTCTCCCTCTTGTAGTGTTCACAATTATTTTCTTTCAGGAACTTTAAGGGCAGTGTAGTTTCAGTGCAGCCACAGAGTACAGGTAACTAATGTGTAGGCCAAGGAATATTTAAAACATAAGTGTCACTACCCCCAAGATCACAAAAGAGGACACATTAGCCCTTGGGACCCTCCCTTGCACTGTCTCCCAGCCATTGCTCCTCCTCTAAAAGTGTAACCAGCATTTGAACTTTTATCACTATAGGGTTAGGAGATAAGTTCAGGGCCTTTGGAGTACCAAAAATGTCTTAAGTAGGGACCCTAAAAACACTACCCTTAAGGGACAAGGTTGATAAATAGAACTTAAAAATACCCTTTTAAAAACAGAAATCCTAATTTTAAGAAAGTTAAAAGGAACCATTGAGTGGGAGAAAATGTATAGTACATGCATCTGACTCAGTGCCAGAACGTCTAAACAACTCCTACTTATCAACAAGGAAATTATTTCTTGATAAAAATGGGTATGTAAGTGGCAAACAAGCATGTGAAGTGTTCAACATTGTTCATCATTAGACAAATATAAACAAAATTATGAGATGTCAGCAAGTGCCCATTAGAATGACTACAAAGTAAAGAACTGATGATGTCCCATCTACTTAAAGAAAAGTCTAATGGGTTTGGTTACCTTGGAAAACTGTCTGGAAGCAGCTACCTACAGTGAACTTGCTTAGGTGATCTAGGTCACTCCTAGGAGGAATGTTCACCTGGCAGAAACAGACCCACCTGTGACTGTTCAGAATCAAGCAAATGAATAGAGAGTCATTCGTTCTTGTTGTCATGATGGTTCTGGGTAACAAAATGTCACCTAATCGCAGAAAGTGCAGGTAACTCTTAGAGTCTCAGATGGGTCAGGTATTTTGCCATAAGGAATAATTAGTTTTATCTGATTTCCCCATCTGGGAAAGGATCCAAGGAGGGGTACACTGGGGCCCTTCTTACCCTGCCTCCTTTGGCATCGCTCCCCTTCCTCCAGAGCTTGTCCTAGGATCCAGCGGCAATTATGAATTCCAGAAACTTCACAACAAGATGGAAAGGACCTCCCACTTTCTACACCTCCCAAGCACTTCTGCCTTTCATTGCCTGCATCCTGAGGTACCCACAGCTCCTGGGATGGCCCTTTTGTGGGGACTAGGGGACAGGTTTATAGAAGTGGTGGGAATGCCAGAAAAGGGGCAAAGGAACCCAAACTTACTTCCTACCATCATCCTGGAAAGAGTAGCATTACAACCTAGCAATGTCATCTCTCATTTTTCACAGAGCCTCTATTATTATTCGGACACCATTATTATGCTTGTTTCCCTCCCAAGATACTGAAGCCCAAAGAATTTAGTTAGTTGACTTAAGGTCACCCAGCCAGGAAGTGAGCTGGACATACTCCCTGCATTCTACCTTAGAGCCAGATCTCTTAACCAGACTACTGGCACCAGGTCCCCAACAATGATTTCCTGGCTGGTGAGGTCACTGATGAGCCTGAGAGGGCTTAGTGAGGAGCTTAAGTTAACTGGAAGTGCTCATTTCCCTTTCCTAGAACACTGAAACTTAGTACCACAAATTAGGTGGCTTAAAATGATGGTATTTTTTTTGTCTCATTGTTCTGGAGGCTAGAAGATGAGATCCAGGTGTTGCTATGCTTCCTTTGACGCCTGTAGGGGGAGAATTTATCCTCGCCTCTTGCTACCTTTGGTGGTGGCTAACAAGCTTGGGTTGTAACTGCATCACCCCAATCTCTGCCTCCACCATTACCATTATTCCAACAAACCCATGGTGTTTGTTCTCACATTTTCGTCTCTGTCTCTTTGTACAAGGACATCATCAGACTGGATTAAGCTTCTACCCTGCTCTGGTATTACCTCATCTTAATTAATTAGAAGTGCAAGCCCCATTTCCAAATAAGATCACCTTCTGTGGTATTCGGTCTATGTGGTATAGCACCTTACCATACCTTTTGGGGGTATACAATCAAACTCATAACATCCTGCTAGGATTCTTTGATTTCTTTAGCCTTTAAGTCCTTAGTTTTAGCTGAAGTGAGTCCCTTACTTAGTCAAAGAGCTAATAAATGGTAGAAGTGGGCCATGACTCCAAAGATGGTGTTCACTCCACCCCATCGGAACCCCCCTGCTTATGTCAGAAACTGGTGGAAAAGCCAACAGCCACTGAGAAGGGGGAGAGTCTCATTAGCAAGTTAAAACCAAAATGCCTTATATTTCCGTGTAGGGGCATGGAGGTTATAAAACGCTTTCCTATCCAAAGCAAAAGGAGAAGAAGATAAAGGGTTGTGACTGAATCACTTTAGAACTGAAAGGCTCCATCTGGAAAGAAATATAGGAAGTAGCAAAACCATAGAGGCAAAAGCATTTTTTTTCCTGGGGGACTGTATTGTGCTATTTGTCTGGTCAAAGGAAAACAGCTCTTTGCTGGTGAAGCCTTGCTTTTGTTGAGCAGTGCGCTGCTTCCAGAGCTAGGGGCGACTGGGTTTGCTGAAATATGTCTTCCTTCTGAAGGCAATCAGAAGGCTTTCTTCCCGTGAGGTCTTTCATTCGTGTGGGGTTTTATTCCACTGGTTCTCACGTTCATTATCGGTAAATGCAGGGCGCCCAGTATTATGCAAAAGTTTATCCCCAGGCTTGAGTGAGTTACTAGGACACCCAAGATTCCAAAAGGAATATGTAATTGTTTCTGGCATAAGGTATCTAAATGTCTGTCTCTAGGTTGCAGGATATCTGCTTTGCCTTCAGGCTTTCAATTGTCAGCATTCCACAGTCAGGCAGGCAGCGATGGGAGTGTGCTAATTAGATCAGGTGCTTGATCTTGAAGTCTGCACCCGCAATGACTAGGTAGTCAGCTTTGGAACTTCTGAGCACTACCTGTCTTTCTCTCAGTCTGCCCTGGAATGTAATTATCTTGTCAGCCAAGAAGCTGTAGCACACAGCAGAACGAGTTGCTCAGCTGCGGTAACAGAGTGATAAGGGAAGACGAATGGACCCACAGTGCATGACTGTTCTGAGACAAACAAACGCACAGAGAGGCACTGGAGAATGGAGACTTAGAGAACAAAGAGGCTACACTGAGTATTTGTTACTGAGGATACTTCAGATCTTCTCTTAATAAGATTACCCCGCCTTTTGAGAGGGATTGCAGACTTTTGTTGGCGAACACAAGTCCCAGAGCTTTAGAAAGCTCTTTTAAAATGGGAAGCGATGTTGGATTCAGTAACAGCCTATGTGCTTTGCAGACCAAATGGCAGGTAATAAAACTTTGAAGGATGACTGGTAGGAACACAATGAAGGGGGCTAGAGAATAGAAAGCAGTTGTATGTACGAGGACTGCAAAAGAGGGATGGATGGCCCTCAGAGTGTGCTGGGTGAGCCCGCAGCATCAGCGGCATCTGGGAACTTGTGAGAAATGCAGAATTTCAGGCCACAGCCCAGACTTCTTGATTCAGTCTGCATTTTAACAAGCTCCCACTGCCACCACCATGATTGGATACACCAGGGGAGCTTTAAAGGAAAGACTGAGCCCTGGGTCTCAGTCCCAGGAATGCTGATTTACAGATGGGGTGAGGTCCTGGGCAGTGGGGTTTTTTTAGGAAGCTCCCACAGTGATTTTAATGAGCACCAAGGTTTAAGACAGCCAATGTGAAATGGTCTGTTCAGGAAGGACTGTGCCAATTTAGAAAATAAAAGTGTTAGGTTTCTAAACCTGTATGGATCTAATTCTTAAAGGGTCTGTGGCCTGTTAATCACCTGTGACATCTCTGTTTGATGACAAATGTGATGTTTGAAAGCCTGCTGCCCATGGAATACCACCATGTCTACTCCCCTTTGTCTTCAAGACTGAGAAGACTGATGTTAGCCTACCTCTTCTACTCCATGCCTTGCACCTCAGCTCATATCAGGCTGACTTAGCATTGTTCAGTTTTGCAAACATACTGAGCACCGAGTCATCTCCTACCTCAGGAACTCTGCACATGCTTTCTCTAGAAAAACGCCTTAATTTTCAAACTGCTGCTGCATAATCACTTCTTGAAAGGGGTCTTGTTGAAGTGAGAGCTCACTCTATCCTCTTCTAGTACTTTCTATCACTGGAGACTCGTCTTTTCTAGTTTTTAGCAAAATCTCCAGAATTTTTATTGTGTCAACTATTGGATAAGATATACTTAACACTAAAAACTGGAAATTTATTTGAAATTCAAACATAGCTAGACATCCTAGATTTTTATGTGGTAAATTCGACAACCCAAAAGAAAAATCGCATGCCAGCCCCTGAGTAAATGAACAAAGGTACCCAAACTGTTCAAGCTCAAAAGTTATCTGTTTACTTTTTGAAATGTTAATACTGAAAAGACAAAAAATAATGGAACTATGTGATAATATCACCCCCTTCCTTTGTAGTATATTTCAGGCTCTTTCAGATTGGGCACAAAATTAAAATGTGTAACACTCCCAAACTCTTCTCATGGCCAGCAGCTGCCCATTTAACCTGTCCTTTATGCCTCAGTGCTACCTATAGCTGGTTAAAAACCCTACCACCATGTGGAGAATGTGGCTGCAGTTACATTCCTGCCTGGTGCTGCATGCTGGGGCAGTGTCCTTAGCAGAGCTGTGATTTGGATCAACCTCACAGGCATGGATAGATGACCCACTGTGCCCTAGGTCAGGCTTCAGGGCATCTGAGTTAAACAGGAGTCCTGTACCCTGTGGGGCTCAGAGTACAATCCGAGAAGATGCTTCACAGCTCCTAGGACCTCTGGTTGCCTCTGAAGAATTAGTTTGTTTAGATATTAGTACTCACAAGCAGGCATTTTCAGGAATAAGGAACAGCACTACAAATAATTTGTTGGTGCTTTTAAAGTTATCACATAAACATGTAAAAAAGTGAGTATCATAAAAAGAAATTTTGTGGGTAAAAATATAGTCATTTTGGATATGATGGCACTGCTAGTGGGAAGGGACCATGTTTGCTTTTAGTTTAAAGCAAACACCTGAAAATATGGGAACCACAGAATCAGAATTTTGTAGAATGACTTTAACTTCATCTACAGTTTACAATAAAAGCTATTATTTGGCATATAACTGCAATTTAATTTTGTATGCCTTTATAAGATTGTACATACCTAAACTCATTGAAAACATTGGAACATACTTAATACATACAGTGTGATGTAAATTGTGTTAAACTATGTAATTGCATGCAAGGAAAAAAAAGAGGTACTGTTCTAAAATGTCAAGAGTGGTTAGCTATGTCTGAGTGGTGAGTTGATGAGTGATTTTGTGTTCTTTGAACTTTCCTGCCTCCCTTCTTCTTTTCAAATAACATGTGTTACTTTGATCAACACATTTCATGTATTTTTTGGTGGGTTTTTTTTTTTGGCCAATATCCCACATTGTTGGTAGGAGTGCAACTGCTACAACTACTTCAGAAAGCCACTTAGAGATGCCATTTCCATGTGACCCTTTCACTTCTAGATGGACGTCCTAAATAGAGCATGACCGGAGTGTGCATAGCTGCAGCATTTGGAGGGATGCACAACTGGGAGTAATCTCAGTTGCAGAATGAACACAGGACAGTACATGCATTTCACAGAACATGCGCAGCAATGGGGCAGAATAAACTAGGTCTGTGCACGTCTCCATGGCCCACGCTGTGAAAGTACTCAGTGCCATAGAACTTAAATATGGTTAAAAAGAGAATTATGTTTTGTATATTTTACAGAAGAATCTCAAAATACAGCATTGAGTCAAAAACCAATTTGCATCATGCATTTAAATTTGTAAGCCAAAATTATATAATTGTTTTGGATATACAACTATTTTTAATATGTTACCAAAAAACCAAACACAGGACAGGAGTCCTAGACTCAGAATACTGGTCATTTCTGTGGAAAGGTATGGGCCAGAGTTAGAGAATTATACATCAGGCAATTACATTTGGGAGGCTTTATGGCTTTTAAAAAACCTGAAGCAAATACGCTGACAAAATGTTAACATTTGAGAAAAACAAGCAGTGGTTATGTGGACATTTAGTATATTAATTTACTTTTCTACATACTTTAATTCTGTCAGCATAGAAACCTATAGCCTTTGCCAGACCTTACGCTCCCTTTCCCCTTTGGTTGGAACTGTAGACAGTGAGATGATTACTGTGATGGAGGCTGTTTGAGATGCATCATCAGTGGTACAATTCTGTGGCTGTGTAGCCTGTTCTTACCACTCAGAGCCTGACCCAAGGGCAGAATCCAAACGTCCCATTTTTTTTTCCAAGTGTACATATTTTTTAATTGCTCTTTCTGTCTAAATTAACAGCAACAGCAAAGGACTTTGGAACAAGAGTTTATTGGTCTTGAAGGACTCTCCCATTATAGGGAATTCACCTGTGATTCACTGACAGATGAACCGTAGGCAGTTCTGCTCTACCCTTAGTTCCTTATTTTTCTGCTCAGCGACTTTCAGTCAGTTACTTTATTTAAAAGACTGCTGCTGGTGGTCCGGAGTTAGGTCTTGGCATATTTTTTTCATTAAAGTGGCCTGGGGGTCCAATTGCAATTTAACTCTGGGGTTGATCTTGGCTCTTACATGCAACTTGCTTTGTTGTTGTTGTTGTTTTTTGGGGGGGGGTGTTTAACAGCCATAAAAGTCTTCAATTAAATGACAAAACAAGTTAAAATTTCAACCCTAGATAGCTACCTCATAAGCACTCAGTAAAACTCCCTTATTATTCTCGTAGTCATAGGTGCACGTCTTGGGTTTTCAGTTTCCAGCATGATAAAATGACTGACAATTTGTTATCCCTTCTAACAAAGATGGTAAAAAGGAAAACAGTCAAAACTTTGACAGATATGAAAACTCTGGCCCTTCAGTAAATTCTGCCATAAGATATCTTTCTAGACTGTCTAACATTCTCTTATTCTATATTTTAAGTAATTATTGGTTTAAAAGTCTGAATTGATATTCCCTGAGGTGGACACAGTGTCTTATCCCTATATTCACAAATCCTGGATGTGTTCATGGGAGGTGCATGTTAACATTTGGTGAATGAATAAATGAATCCTCATGCAATCAATAGCATAGTGGTTCTAATGATGTGCTAGATATTCTGGGTGTTGTGTAATTCTGGAAACATTTAGGTCTTATATTGAAATCCCATTTCATATTTCTACATGGTTTAATATAGCGTAGTAGAATATCTCCTTAAGGCCCTACTTTAAAACTATCTTTTTTTTTTTTCATATGTATTCACTTCTGAATTCAGAGTCTTTGAGTTCTTTAGAAGTATTATGTGAAACCTAAGGAGTAATTATTAGTGACTTTACATGGTTGAGATTTATTAATGAGTCTGGAAAACACTCCTAACAATTTTGTCCTGGTTATCAGAGGACAAGAATGTTCCAAATCTCCTGCTTCTGAGAGGTGTTTTTATTAATGAGGACAATGTAGGCAGTTGTTTTTCCTCAGTCTCTGTCCCCACATACCACCAATTAAGAGGAAATCAAAATGCTTTTCCATTACACTGGGATTAGGAATAATTTATTAAATCATAATCCATAGTTGAATTTTTTCCTTGATGATTTTATTTTCACTAAAAGCATGAATTTGGAATACTCCATTATAGGGTGGGATTAGAGTTTAGATAACTTTTTAGACCATGCCCTAAACTTGGTTATTTTACAGCTTAGCTATATCTTATCTCTTAGAGGAACATTGGAATTCATGGGGATTTCTTTCCCCTCCAGGCTCAGAGTCTACTACTAATAAAAGTGGGGGGTCATTTGTCCAGTGCTTTCATTTGGAAAAAAAAAATGAGGCCAGAGATAAAGACATTTTCATCAGAACAAAATTGCTTTGATCTTCTTCAGCAGTGACCATTATAAAACTAAAACAAAATAAGACAGGTAACAATAGCAAGAGGGTTTGTTGAAATTTTGTTATCTCCCTCGCTAATTTTTCTCCTTCCTTTCAATTCTTTTAAATTATGGTATAAATACTGCAGTGCAAAGCTGAAAAGATGAACAAACAGAGGAAAGAAAGGGTAAAATAGAAACTGGGGTTATTCCTGAAAAATGGAAACTTGTATATGATTTTCATAAGCCACACAGTATATTGTGGCTATTGCTTGTGCTTGATTTTAGGTCTAATAAATGTCAAGTGCGTAATTTCTCAGGGGTTTTACTTTCATGGCCTAGTAAGAAGACTCTGGAGCTTCTAAAAAGCTTGTTCTAAGATTGATGCAGAATGCTCCTTTCCTCTCTGGTGCCTTCTGTATCCAAAGTAGAAGGGGAGGATGAAGGAGCAGTGGGTCAGGCACCCGCTCTCCTGGTCATGGGTTCCCATAACCTTGACAGCTCTTCATCATACAAAACTCAAGTTTCTATTTAGAATCGTTGACCCAACATGGGAATGCATGAGGTAGTTACATTGCAGTTGTTTTATGTCACAAATATTTATTCAATAACTTTTTACGGAGACCCTACTATCTTTAAGAAACTGGCATAAACAGAAAGATGAGGAAGACCCACCAGTTCCCTCTGGAGGGGCTTTTTGCCTCCAGAGGGAAGGGCCCTTTGGTGATAAAAGAACCTGTTTGGGCTGCCTGTCCCTATGTTTTACACACATCATCCTGTCCTAATAATCATAGAGGTTAGTGATTAAACTGGAAGTTTTTCATTTCTAAGTGCTGTCTTTCAACATTACATCATAAATACTAAGTCATAGAATAATTATTGTTATTAACTTCACAAAGCCTACTCAGCCAGATGTAGACATTCTGAAAGACTTACAAATAATCCCAGGCCATTAATAATATGATTTGACAATGTAGTAAAGAACACTAATTTAATTGTTTATCTCCCTATCTCACTAGGAAGGAAAGACTAGTCAAATTAAACAGTTGGGGTTTAGTAGCCTGATACTATCTTAATGTAAATTAACAATAAACACTTAAACAACAGCGGATCTAAAAAATTTTTTTGCGCTCGGGTAATTTGAATCCTGATTCAAAATGGTACTTAGCACTAGAATGTAATATACTACCTACAGCTCAGTCCATTATCTATCATTATCTTTTGAACCCTGTAATTGGACAAGCAGGAAACTATTTATAATAATAAGTTTGCTTAAAATCATCTGTTTGAAGTCTGGGGTGCACACTGCAGTCATACTGAACTGCAGACAAAACTGCTTACTTTATTCTTTCCATTTTTGGTTCATCTGCTACCACAAAATACAGCAACATGACATCCATGGGACTCTACAGCATATTAGCAGAATTATTGAAAAAAAATCATGATTTCCCCCCTGGATTCCATAAATGGGCACCATAAATCTTACAGTGAGGGGGCCACCACCGAACCTTCCCATCCCGGCCAGCTGTGGGTGCACACAACTATGCTTAAGCCAGAACTGGGGCAAAACATTTGCCTTCTGAAGTTTCCATTAAATTCTACTACCTAATTGCTTGATTTATCCTATCACAGGCTTTATTTTTCAGTAATTATCTGGCAGTTATATTCTTTATATTGTAGCCTTCAAAAGATGGGGTTGCATAGGGTACCTACCCACCTAGGGCTCCTTCTAAGATTTCAGTGGCGAGGCAACGCAAGCCATTATAGGTCTATTTTCAGGTTTCATTATCAATAAAGCAAGAGATCAGCATTTTCATGCTCTTTGAGGCTTCAGGGAAGTGCATGTTGCTGTTATTATCTTTAGACCAGACTGCCTCCTGCCTCCACCACAGCAGACAGAATGATGAGTCCAACAAAATGAAAAAAAGACTGAAAGGATCAGAGTCATAGAGTGGGCTGCTGACCTGTCCACTGCGTGGCTGCCAGAAAATGTCCCTTTGAATTTAGCAGAGCCTGGCTGGTAAAGACCACAGACCACGGCAGAACATAAATTCACCTCATAATGAGATTAGTAGGCAGGCAAAATAAATGTCCTGCTGTTACATTAGAGAGAGACTCTAATCTGGTGTTTTCCTTGGAAATCATTTTCTTTGCAACTGGGGACCAATGGATGCAACTAACTTAAATGCAACAGATTCTGGTTTGGTGTATCATTAGTTTTCATCTTCCTCTGTCTTTTTAATAGTGGTTTTGAGGAGGCATATAAATGAGTCGTAAGTCTTAAAAACTCTTACCAAAGTGAGTAATGGGCCTCTGTATTCATGATAATCAACTGTGTTTTCCAGATTTCCCTTTCAGGAAAAGTTCTGTGCAACTCCCCACCCCCATTTTAAGCAGGCACTCTGCTGTGGAGGGGGTGTTGCGACGCCCCCAGCGTACTCTCACTACAGTCTTACGATCAAAGGCAGATAGAATTACTGTTGTTCTTGGGGGTATTTTTTTTTTTTAAGTCTGTGCCGCAAGTCTACTACTTAAAAACCACTGGAAACAAGTATCATATACTAAAGAGTCTTAAAGAAAATGCCCAGATCAAGTGAACCCACATGGTCTCTGAGTAGAACAAAGGCTTCGAGTATATTGTTTGATTGCAAGGGACTGCCTTGGTTTTCAGCAGAAGGCAATCTCACCTGAAGTACAATACCCTCCTCTCATTAAAAATTCAAGATAGGATCTCCTCCTGGATCCTTTCTACAGAACTTGATGCAAGTTCATGGGCTGCACTGGCCTTAGCCATGAGTGACATTTAATCAAAGCTCTCTGTGAAATCTCAGAGTTTTCTGAGCCCTGTAAAGTCACCAAGAAAGTTAAGCGGTCCTTTCAAAAGGAATGGGAGATCAGACTCTGCATATGGGAATATTTGAAACCTGTGCATGGGAGGTACAGACAATTTAATGCACACCTGTTTTCTCTACAAATTTCAGGGTCTGGTCTTCTTACTTCTGTGAGCCTGTGCAAAAGCAGTTGATCCTTCCCTAGTGCTCCAATTCATAGTGTTTTTCTCATGCTGGCAAGAAATCATGGAAATCTTTTGCATGTGCATGTGATTTTTACAGTATATGCAATGGTTTATGAACAGTATTTCATCTATACCAACTACAATTTTTTTCTGTACATCATCCTCTGCACCATTCTGGTGTACAGAAGGAAACTGTAGTTGGTTGGTACTTCCATCCAGAAACTTGAACTGCATATTTAGCTACTTGAAAAGAGATGTTATTTTTTGACCCAATTTAACAAGTTTTCTTTCAGCTTTCCAAACTTAAAATCCTGAGTTCTATCTCCACTTGTATATTTTTTATGCATCTAATTTGTAGATGATAAAGAAATTAAAGTTAACTCTGCTCCCCCTTTTATAATTTTCTCTGCTGTTAATGGTTTCCTCATCAGATGATGTAGTTCGGGGAAAGGTAGGCTAATTTTCCATTAGGTAGGTGGTCGAATATTTATTGCTACTTTCTTCCAACTTATCATATTCATTTCCATAACTCTTCCTCTCTCTACTATATTTGTCCCCCACTCCCCACTGCACCTCAATCTAGATTGCAAGCAGTAAGTGAATCCATTTTGCCAAATGCCCCACATAGTTGGTATTTGTTAATGATTATCTATCTGCTCTGTTAAACTCAGAGTTAATGTTAGTTTCCTGTTGAATAATTGCCCTGAGGAATTTCCCTAATTATATTTGCTTACCTCATACAAATGAACTTGTTCTTGGGTTACAGCAAAGATCAATAACACATTATTTTGCACCAGTTTATCAATGAGTTGTCCAATTGTTGGATATTCCTAAAATTAACATATAGATTATTAGCATCTTAACAACAGTTAAGGAAAAAAGAAATATTTAAAAATATTTCAAAAAATACCTATTCAGTTTGGCATTTCATGCTCATAGGCATGATTGTACTATCATTCTAGGTAAACAAATACACAATTAGCATTACCCACTTAATTGGCTTAATAATTGTTTCCTAAATCTTGTAAGTGCCATTAATTCCTAAGAGTTCCTGTCAATTTAGTGAATTGTACTCCATCATTTCTAAGGAAATCATTTGAAATTTACTTAAAGATTTAGAATGTGCATGTTTTCAAGGGCACAGACACTTTTCTTCTCCTATGTGCCAGTTGCCAGCAGGTTGGAGTTAGAGGGAATGTTAGATATCAGGGAGGGGCTGGTAGATGGTGACAGATGTGACTGTCATAGCCCTGAAACTCTTCCTGGAATTGGATGAGCTGGGTGATGGTGCGGATGCGACACAGCCTGCTGAGAAAGGACACCGATTGCTCAAATGCATCTGACCTGACACATTCCTGAACCAGTTGTTGGATTTAGTCTTACTGCTTTTTTGATGTCACTTATGGATTTTAGGGGATCCTGCAGGACATTTCACAGGACAACTGAAAACACAGCGTTCCACTGACACATTCATTCCCATGTGCTATGAATATTTTTAAAAAATAAAGTCATTAATTACCATATTTAAGGAAGGCCTTTACTTTCCAAGACTGGAAAACATGGAGCATACTTGCTCACAAATGTGGGTACTATACAAAGAGGAAACTCAAATGAGGGAGTAGTCTGCATGCAATTAAACTAAAAAATTTATTGATTAAACTGAAGTTCACCAAAGTGGAGGAACACTGATAAAGAAGCCCTCCTGTCCACTAATATGTTGTGTTCATATATTCTCAACATTTCTGGAGTATTTTTGTCTAAGGTCTTCTTTTGGCACAAGATTAAAGTTGAGAGAAAATTATAGTTTTGCCTAAAATACTCCAGTAAATGATCCAACTGCAAAATTTGTTGTGTAATTCATACTTTCTATCCTGTTGGGATTTTTATTAGTAGATACCAGTAGAATCCAGCTAATTATAACTCTTCCTGAGTGTTACTCTTTCAGTCTCCACTTTTCAACTGCCCAGCACTAAACATCCTTATTCTTAACGAATTCTTCAGTGCTGGTCTTTCCTTATCTCTGTACATTCTTAACCTTTCAACTGCTGTGTGCATGTAACCAGGATGACACCATGTACCCCTTCCTAGGTGAATTTTTTATTTGATCCAGGTCTGTTGATATAAATTCCTTAAGTGTAAGTTTCCTCAAGACCAGGAACCATGCCCCGTTAGTCTGTGGCCCCCCAAAGCTTGGCCCAGTTGCACATAAGAAGTGCTCGAAGGACCCCAGTGCTTTGCTGCACACAGCCATGGAATCATCCATGCGCACTTGTAGCAATTCACTCAGCAGGAATGAATTGAATATTTGTTTAGGTTATATCAGGTAATAGGTCGTGCTTGCTTTTATGATCTTGCCTCTTCTGAGGTATCTATTATGGAACATTTGAGTAGTTGCAAAAAAGAAAAAAACAGTGAAAGAAGGAGCCATTTCTCAGTTTTTTTGCTCCTTTATTGGCAAAAAGACAAAATGTGCCTAACCTTATTGATATTATAATGTGGAGATTCTTATATGACTAAGGAACCATATGATTCTTATGTGAGAAGTTGACATGATTAAATATTATATAAGTTTAGGAATATTATTGATCAAAAGTTAGGGGAAATTTGGAAATCTAGGTCAAGGAATGGTAGCAGGTAATTTATGAACCAACTATATATATATATATATACATTTTTTTAACTAGTTGCCAGCATTCTATCAAGCATTTATAGATATTAGCTAACTGAATTCTTTTTTTATAGAATAGTTTTTTTTAATATGATATTAAAATACCGGTGGTTCTCTCTCTTACTTACACTTCTATAAAACTGTCATTTTATGAAGTAACTTAAATTCTCTGCACCATATTTTCCCATGTGTTAAGTGGGTTAATTTGATTTCCCCAATTGCTGCTCCTTAGTTTCATTCTGTTTTATACCTTAGTCAGCGCTTACTATTCCAGGCACTGTGCTATCAGGAAACTGAGATAATAACCAATCCTGACCCTGAAGAGCACACATTAGAGACAGACATGAGCAAACACATTTCTATACAGTGACAGGGAAGAAGAGATGGGCTCTCCATGTATGAGAGCAAGGGAGAATCTGAATGTTTTGGGGCCTCTCAGGGGTCAAAAAGGGATTTCTGGGAGCATCATGGCTGAACCGAGTTTTTTCTCAGCAGCCTGAGAGGAAATGACAAGTGTGCAAGCCTGGCAGCCTGCTGGTCTGTGTAAGGAAAGTAGTTAATACTTAGGGTTCTGATGATGATTAAATGACGTATGTGTGGAGAGTTCTGAAAATTTTGCCTTGTCTACAAAAGTAGTCTTTGAAAGCCACCAGCAATTTTTTTTTTTAATGACAAAAAGTCAATTGTTAATGAGCACCAACCAAGCAATGCCTGACTAGTTGTTTTCCATGGCGCCCTGTGATCTGTGAAAGCATGGCATAATTTAGGGGACATGGCTCAGGGACCATCACTCAAAGCCACTCCTAGATGACTGCTGTTGTGTTCTGAGAGTCTCTTCCTAGAACAGAATGAGCTGACTCCTGCTTTTTGCTAGCTGTGGGCTCTCTGAAAAATTGGAGAGGGTCTGGGATCACTGTCATAACAGCGCCGAACTTCTCACATATGCCCACCCCTCCTCTCCAACCCCCCTGCGTCCCCCACCCCTCAGACTCCTGTGAGAACCTCTAAGAGTGACAAAGACAGAGAGGGTGAGTTGTTAATCTCAAATGGGAAAATGTGTACTACTTTCTCAATGCATGTGGTTATTCTGCTGTGTGTTACAGCAACTGTGGCTCCACTCACCACTTTGTAAGCCTAAAGACAGTGTAAAGTGCAGGTTACACACCAAGACAGTTGACATGGAGTATTCATTCTTGCTGTCCAAGTGGCAGAGCCCATCGTTAGGAATGACGATGCCTGCCAGTTTGCTGTCCATGCCAAAATGGGAATCGGCATCACTCACGAAGACCAGGAGGTGGAGGGAGTCATTCCGCCAGCCAATTTTTTCCTACATTGGGAGAGAAACATTTGAGTTGTATTGGCTAGAGGAAGGCATTTATTAAGAATGGGTCAATTATGACTGGACACATTCAGACTGTAAAAGATATATATTTGAAACTTGTCTTCATTTATTGTGAGGTGACAATATTAATGCATTGAAAACATGACATTTGCTTTATCCTGGGTAACATTTCAGATGATTTATGTTTCAAAAAAATCTAACCCTGCCCCATTACAGTCAGTATCTAGTTAATCTTGACAGTCACATAGTTATCTTTACTGTCCAGCTTTTAATTCACTAGGGTAGGAAGTTTCCAAGCTAAAGCAAAACTAGTAAGAAGGCAACACAAAACAGACTCATGCCTGTTTCCTTAACATGTCACCTAACACTGAAACACTATTTCTCTATTATGAATGTAGTACAAGAATAAGAATTACTATCAAAATGTGTCCCCAAGTTACTGTTCATTAGCATGGGCTGTTGTCTGTTTCTTAGAGAACTCTCCCCTTTAATATTAGTCTATAACAGGTGAGACAAACCTCCTTGCTGTACCATCCCACCTTAACCTTCTTCTCCTAATTTCATGGTCGTCCTTCCCCTTCAATGAGTTTCAGTCCATTTCCTGATACTGTCCATGAAGAGCTGTCATTCGGAGTAGGGGAGTGTGTGCTTGTCAAGGCAGAGTATTGCTTTTGTATTGTGGAGACAGTGTGGCATCTGATGCTCATTTGAGTTGAAAACAGTAAATATCTAAATATATGTAGAGTGTTATATTGATTTGTGACCTTTTTACCTTTTTAATTAATTTCTGCCTTTGATTTTTTTTCCACCATGGTAATTCAAAGGTTAATTTTAATCCAATCTCTACCTTTTGAAAAATTAGTCATGCATGACTGTGGTTTTAACCAATTTTTCTGACTGGTTCAAATTATTTAAACATTTGGCATTAAAAAACAGTACTCATTTCATTATGACTGAATTTAAAAATCTATAGAAATTTTGTGTTTTAAGGAAAGAACAAAAGGTGTTAAAGGAAAGATAGTTAACTACTTTTTTCAAAGTAGATTGTTATGAAGAGGGACATTTATGTTAACAGTGAAACCCACCCCCTTTGGCATACCTTACACACAGCTGCTTGCATAATAGCATCAAATCCACCTTCAGGTGTGTCAATATTAGCAGAAATTTTCTGATTCTTCACAATTTCATTGAATCGTTCAGCATCATTTGTCAATGGCAAAATATGCTTGAATCCAAATGTAGGTAAGCAGAAGTATGGGATACTACTGCAAAAGTAAGATATGAAAATATTCTCAACATATGATATGACACACAAGGAATAACTAATGGCTGAACAATATTTCCCGAAATGAAGATTAATTTTTCTCAAGTGCCTAGCTCTGTAACTTGGCTGGGTCTCACTGTTAAGATTGTCATGATAATCTCTCACCACCGCTTCCAAATTGCCTATATTAACTAATATTTACTAAGTTAGCCTGTACCAGCTCAAACTCAGAATGAATGATCAGGTTATCAAATTCATAACTGGTGAGTGTGTGTGTTTGTAATCACTGCCTTTTATTGTCTGCCAACTAAAATCCCCCATTGAACTTACATGATGACAATTGCTTTATATGCTGATATCTTAAGTAGGAGTCAGCCTGTAGAAGTACTGAGTAGGAAACTGACTTCCTCCTCCTCCCTGGTAAACTCCCAGCCCTGCCTACTGAGGGCCCTCACATCTGAGCAGGGCATTTGGTTCTAGAGCCCAAATCTACCATGCCTGAACAGACTGTTGTGAGCCAGTCTAGGAATCAAACCACCACAAAAAAATAGCTTATGTCATGTTAGGGTGAGTTCTGCCTCAAAGACATTGCAATAGAACAGAAAGAACTTACCATGAACTCAGCCACATGTTTTCCTGAAATTAGTAATTATTCTTGAGATTTTGGGCAAGTTCTTCAACCCTTCTGAGTTAGGGGCTTTCATTTGTAAGGTGGAGTTGCTAGTATAGACAGTTTCTCAAAGTGTAGTCGCTGATATCATATGGGCCTCTAGTATCAATGCAAAAATCTGGACCTTTCCCCTAGACTTACTGAGTTAGAGGGGGCAGATTCAGTGATCTGTGAGTCTAGTGAATCAGTATCTACCAAATCTTGATGCAAAGAATTCTATAGAAGTAGAGAGAAAAAGGCATAACCCCCAGAGCCGATGTGGTGTACTTCCTGGGGAGAGCTGGTTGGCTCTGTTAGAGCAGCTTTGCAGTTTTCAGCAGCCACCCTGTCTCTTCAGCACACAGACGACATCTTCCGTGGTAGAGGGCTGCTCATCTGAGGTAAGTCCTCATTATTTATGGGTTTCACCTACTCACTAAAATTTACTTGTAATCCCAAAATCAATGCTCAGCTCTTTCTTGGACATTCATGTACATGCTCAACTCAGTGAAAAAATTGTCACCTGACAAATGTATTCCCAGTTGAGGTGAAACGTATCTCTGCCTTCTTGCTTCAGTTCTCATACTGTAAATGGTATCCTTTTTGTGATCTAGTTGATGCCTTTATTTTTTTGCTTTAAATTGGTGATTTTACTGTTCAGAACGGCCCCCAGTGCTGTTCTAAAGTGCTGGCTAGTGTTCTTAGTTGCAAGAAGGCTGTGGTGTGGCTTATGGAGAAAAATGTGTTAGATCAGCTTGGTCTGGCATGAGTTACAGTGCATTGACTGAGCCCAATGGGAATGAATGAATAATATAGAATATGATTTGTTAATGAGAAACCCACAGAAAACAAAGTTCAATGTGGATCAACTGGAAAAAATGTGAACCAGGCTCATAAGAACCAAACTCTGTGTTTCCTCCAGGAACAAGTGCTCAATATTTGCTAACTCACTGTCAGCAGGGACTTGATTCTTGTCATTCATGGGTGTCTTATTTAAGTAAACACCCTCAAAATGTTTGCTAGAAAAGGAAAATTTAACCTTTGTGCTACTAAGTATTTTAAATGTACATTACAACTCAACTACAAATATGAATATAGAGAAAATATTTTTTTTCTTGCTGTACCTTTGACAATAGCACAAATTCTTTAAAAAATGTAAACCATGTCAGCATTCTTACATGGTAAAGTTGCTAGTGACCCTCCATCCATAAAGATAAAGCTACTCCAAAAATCATTCAAGATTAGATTAAGAAAGAGGTTTTTAAGTGTGGTGAACAGACCCTCTTCATAGAGTTCTTAAGGTCAAACTATTTTCACAATAATGAAAGATGCTATTTGTCGTCTTCTCTGTATTGATATTTGCACTGATGATGCAAAAGCAATGGTGAATAAACAGTGCTGATGCCTCAGTGCAGATCAAAGCCATGGCTTCAAAATGTCTAGTGCTCTGAATATTTTTTACTAGCAAGCTTTCACCATAATAATAATTTAAAAATTCTTGTCTCACTTGATGGTCCTTGATGAAACTGTTAAAAGCCATTCATTTATTAAGTCGACACTATCAAATACATGCTTTTAAAAACTCTGTGATCAGTTTAAAAATACACAAATGTCACCTACAGCACATTTAAATACAACGTTTAATTATAGAAAAGTGCTTTTTTGATGATTTCAACTGAACTGCGTCTTTTTTTTTTTAAATGAAACACCATTTTTTATTTGAAAGAATGCTTGACAGCCAGTCTGTTTTTCCAACTTCAGTATTTATCAAATTTGGTCTCGTAAATGAAGAAAGTGTGCCTGTCTTTTCAAGGAAAACAACCATATATTTTTTGCCAATTCTTTTGGTTGCTAATGATAAAATTTGAGTACTTAATGAAAAAATTAGAACTTTAGAAAATTTAAATTTGTAACCCATGAGATCAACAGTTTCCCAATACTCCATGAATTATCTGATAAGATTTTTGATGAAATTTTAAATGTGAATTTTTCAATATTGTATCTTGAGTTTGAAAAACTATATGCAAAGTCTAGTGAATCAGTATATTCCAAACAGCTAAAGCAGTATATCACAAAATCGTGCTCATGTAAGAGGCACACATAAGATAGACCAGTGCCTTTTAATGTAACAGAATGTGAAAAGTTCATTGACAATTTCAGATTCCACACTGAAACTAGTTTTTACCTTTTGTCTAGTTTGAGCGTACTATCGAAGAAGAAAGTTTAGTCATTAGAGAAAATTATTAATACTTTTCTATTTCGCAACTATATATCTATGTAGTTAGACTTTGTGGAGTTCAACAAAACAAAACATTACCACACATTAAACATAGGAGCAGATATGAAATTCTATCAAAGCAACAGTTTTTAAGAAATTGGTAAAAATGTGAACAATAGTTAACATACTTAGTGGGAAAATATTGAAAATGTCCACATAAAACCACAAGTTAGATAAGGAGCCCTCTCCCTACCTCTATTTGAAATTGTACTGGAGATGCTAGTCATTGCATTAAGGCAAGGAAAAGAACGGGTATAAATATGGGATGTGAAGAAGTTACTCAAAGATGACATATGTCACAAAGAAATTTCTAAGGAAATTACAAAAAATCAGATTAGAATTTAAAAATGTATAGAATTTGCAGGATGCAAAATGAATATGCAAAATCAATAGCATTTCTATATGTTATCCACAATAATAAAATGAAATTTAAAAAAATATCATGAATAATAGCATAAAAAAGTCTTAGGAATAAAACAAAGGATGCATTGGCTCTCTACCCTGAAAAATGACAAAACATTGATGAAGGAAGATACAAGTCTAAATAAATGGAAATATATGTCATATGGAATCACTGGAATTTTTGAAATTTTTGACATGTCCATTCTCAAATTGACCTCTGGTTTCAAAGCAATTCTAATAAATATCAGCATATATTTTGAGGTAATTGTAAATTACTTTGTAAATCGTAAATTATAAAGTAATTACAAACTGAGTGTAAGCTTTTTAAAGAAAATGCAAAGGATCTATGGTAGTCAAAACTAAAGAGTAAAGTTAGAGAACTTATACTCCCGAAAAGAAGACTTTTAAAATAATAAAACTATAGTAATCAAAACTGCAAGATATTAATGTGGTTGCATAGATCAATAAACAGAAAAGTGTCCAAAGTTAGATTCACATATATTTAGTTTATTGCTTTTAACTAAAACATCACCATAATTCAATGGGAAAGAAAAATCTTGCTTGACAGTAGTGCTGAAACAATTGGATAGTTGCATGGAAACAAAAGATGAACCTAGACCTTTTTCTTTATTCTAGTATGTAATATGGAGGTCATAAATGTAAATGCAAAAAGCTTTAACCATAAAGCTTCTAAAGAAAACATAGGGGGGATTTTTGCAACATTAGGGCAGGCAAAGATTTCTTGGGACAAAAAATACACTAACATTAAAATGAAAAATTGATAAATTGACTTCACCAAAATAAACTTTGGCTTGACTAAAGACATTGTTAAAAAAATTAAAATGTGATTGCAGACAATGAAAGTGTTTGCAGAAATATGTATTTAAGAAAAGCTTTATCTAGAATATACAAAGAGTTCACATAATATGTTTAAAAAAACAAAAAGCTAATTCTAAAATGTAGGGAAAGTATTTGAAAACCTAGTTAACAAAACAGTAAGAGAATGACAAGTAAATAAATGAAAAATTGCTCAACATAATTTCTATTAGAGAAGTGCAAATTAGAACTTCAGAGAGAGACACACCTGTTGGAATGGTTAACACTAAAAAGACTGGCATTACCAGTCTTTTGTTAGCAGGGATTTGGAATAATCTCTCTCACTGCTGATGGCTGATGGAAATTCACTTTGGAAAAAAATTGATAGTTTAAAAAGTTAAAAATACACTGATCACACAATCCAGCCATTCCAATTCTAGACACTTATCCTAGCTAAGTAAAATCAGGAAACCACAAAATGCTTATTTGCAAGTGATCATAACAAGATTTTCCATGATAGCCCGAAAAGAGGAAACAAGCTAAAGGCCCATCAATGGGAGAATGAATAAACAAATTGTAGTAAATCCATGCAACAGTCTTATTACTTAAGACAGAAAGGAACAAACTGCCGATAAACACAAAATCATAGATAAATCTCAAAAATGTATTGAACAGAGTAGGAAGACGTAAAATGTATATGATGGTTTTTTCCATTTATGTGAAATTCAAGGATAGATAAAACCAATCTAAATTATAGAAATTAGAAATTATTTGCCTCTAGGGAGTAGAAATGACATGGGGCATGAGGGAACTTTCTGATTAATTTTTAGGTAGTGACTACATTGGTATATTCAATTATCTACACTCATCCAACTGAACATTTTTTTTAAAGACTTATTTTATTTATACATACAAGAACTGGGGTATAGGCCAGAGGTGTGGGGGTGAGAGGATTCACCAGAGACAGAGTGGGGAGCAGAACAGGCAGACTGACTGAAACATACTGCTGAGCGAAGCAGTGGGTGAGGAAGGAGAGGTCTGCTGTGCCATGTGGGTCATTCCCCTGCCCGCAGCAGGGATTGAACTCCTATTGCAGTGGCTGTGGTTTGCCTCATAGTGCATTGCTTAATCCACTGCCCCACCAGGAAGGCCCCCCAACTGAACATTTTTGATGTATGCCTGTTAGCATATGTCAATTCTATTTCAAAACAGTGGGAGACAAATATATTAAATCCCTAAAAACTTGATACTGGCAACCAAACATAAGCATTTCAATCAGTGATGAGTTTCTTTTTTAGTCAAATTATGTTTTATCACATCAGATTCTAGCTGGGTACTATAGTGAACAGTTTTAAAGAATTATAAAAGTTGTTTTTTTTTTTTTAATAGAGGCTGATTCCCTAAGTCTGTTGAAGTATAAAATGTCAGTATATGTTTAGAAAACCATTTCCTGTATTTTAGATTCATAATATTAAAGGGCTTGGTTTTGGAACAATCTAGATATTGGTACAAATCACTGATTCATTATGTGGCCTTGGACAAATTCCAGGTTTCCTCTGCTATCTGAAAGTAGAATGTTCCTTTTTGGTATGATTTGGTAGGTTATTTTTTGGGTCTGAGAATGAACAAAAATTTTTCATATAAATTAATGATGATAGCTTTCCCAGACCCAAAAATAACTTGCCAAATAGTTGTACTTTTGCATAATGGGGGAAGCCTGCACTAACTTTCCTGAGCCTCTGTCACTTTTTTTGACTATAGGGATGATGACATCTGCTTTGACCTGCTGTTATTATAAAGACTGAATGAACTGATTTGTGTAAACCTTCAGCATAGGGCATGGCACAGAACAAATGGCAGCTTTTTCAGTAAAAAAATATATTAAATAATTTGATTTTGAACATCCTATTGACTGCACAAAGGAACTTGCCCTTGACCATCACCTGGATAATACATGGTTTTAAAAGCTGACGATAGCATATTAAATAGTGTCAGTCTTTAATTTGATAGCAGTGAGGCTACAAAGGCCTTATAGCAATAAAAGAAATCAGAGAAAGCTGCAAAAATTACTATGTTAGCAGTAGTCATTGTAGTGGAGAAATAATCTGATAAAGTTGCTGAAAAATAGCTTTAGGAAGTGGTGGTCGTTGTGGCTAGAAAGCCTCCAAGGAGCTGGGGATGGGCAAGTGCAATGGATCTTATAGTGAAAGACTAGCTGCATAACATGAAGCCAAGTTTGTCACACCCTGACTTAAAGTGGGAGACAGGTGCTGCAGGGACCCAAGGCTAGAACTCTAAGTTGTCTTTACATTGCTTCCAAACAACTGGTGCAGCTAAAACAGCTCCTGCAATCCAGCTATATTGGAGGTAAATGCCAGGGAATTTGCAAGCTCCTGAAATGACACTATTTCCATAGGAAATGGGTATTTAAAGATGCCAGATAATCATTTACTAACCTGCAAGGATTGACAATTTCTTCTCGTGTTGTTTTCATAAAAGGGGAGACAGGTTTTTCCACAAAAGAGCCGAAGCCCAGTCTAAAGTTGCTGGTCAATTTAGACATCTCCTTGGAAAGCATGGAGCCCAGCTCTTTAATTGTGTTGAGGTCATCATCCATGGAGGCTGAGAGGTCCATGAGGTAATACAAGTCTACCGGGTAATCCTCAGTCTGGCGGACTTGCACTTGCAGAGTCTGTTCACTGCCTGCAAAGCACCCACCAGAAAAGTCAACTCATAAAGCCATACTGAGACTTATATGTAACTAGCCAATCACTTGACTATTTCATTTCAATAAGAACTAACTGAAGATCACAAACTTAGAATAGAAACTCAGCAGTAAAGTTTATAAATGAATGAGCCCATGAAAATCTTAAAGCATTTGAGTTTAGAACTACTGAAGGAGGTGAAAGTTAGGATATTTTATATCTCTTTGAGAACTAGCATCCATTTAGATGGAAGATAAGCTGAATTTTTTTGTATGCGGTTTTAGAAAAGAACAAAAGAGTTTAAAGCTACATTATGACCTTGAAGAAATAGGAGGTAAGCTTTAACAACATTTGAGTAATTCAAATGATTACTCTCAGATAAGGCCTTATTACTAACACATTTGAAATGCAAGTGACCATGTGAATGAAGGAAAGTATTAGTCCCACATTTCTCTTAAGAATAGGAAATCTGAGACATAATAACCAATGATATGCAATATGGTTCAAGGTATATTAGCAGAATAGTGGTATTATCAGATATAACATTGGATTTATTTACATGAGTCAGTGCTTTTGTAAAATCATAACATACCTGGTCTCAATTTAAGGGTCAAGCTTTGAGGTGAAATCTGAACAATGTCAGAACTATTTTTTTGTCTGCCTATACTTAGAGGCTTATTTGTAAGTATTTCTACTTGGGAGATAGGATTTTCGATGAAGATTAATTGACATCCTTTAGCTAAAAGATTTGCTGGGGTATCACACCTTTCACCAACTCCAGATGGATGGGTAAAGTTCTAGAAAAAGAAAAATAAACAATGAAGAGAAAAAAAAGACGCATTTCTTTATAAGACACAATTTTTGTTTGGTTTGCTGTTTAGACATTTTGCCATACTCAGTATATTATATCCTCATGTGTCTGATCATTGGAGGTCCAGCTAAGTTTTTTTATTTTTAATGCTGAGGGGAGCAGTGGGCAAGTCAGGAGAGGTCTGCTGCGCCATGTGGGTCCCCTCCCTGGCTGTCAGCAGGGATCGAACTCAGGCTGCAGTGGCCATGGTTTGCCTCCTAGTGCATTGCTTAACCCACTGCGCCACCAGGGAGGCCCCCAGCTAAGTTATTATAACTGATATATAACAGTTTTATATATATATATATGTCTTATATATAACTTACAATAAAATTATTATAAAAGTTATTATATACTGCCAGAGAATTCTGGCAGTAAAATTGGAGTCTCCTCTTAATTGCCATCAAGTGAATTCACCCAATAGTTGTCATTTGTGTTGTTGTCTATGTAGAATCCTCCCTAATACAGTGTCGCTGTACCCCCATCTTTGTCTTTGCCCAAAGATCAGAGTGGTGTTAACTACAAAACTCATTTTTTACCGAAGCCAAATTTGCTTTGCTCCCACTGCCTTAATAGATCACCTGCCAACATAGTACTGTTAGTGACCTCTTTGAAAAATCTGGCCTGAAAATTTCACTACAATTTTTTTTAAGATTTGTTTTAAATTTATGCATATAGAGCAGGGGTGCAGACCAGAGGCGTGGGATGTGAGAGGATTCACCGAAGAAAGAATAGAGAGCAGAACAGGCAGATTGACTGAAATACACTGCTGAGGGGTGCAGTGGGTGAGACAGGAGTGGTCTGCTGAGCCATGTGGGTGTCCTCACTGGCCAGGGATCGAACTGGTGCTGCAGTGGCTGTGGATGCTTCGCAGTGCAGTGCTCAACCTGCTGCACCACCAGGGAGACCCAAATTTCACTATAATTTGACAAGTGTCATTAACAGATGAAACTTTCAGTAGTAACTTAAGTTCTTTTAAATGAACGCTTAAAAATACATCTAATTGAAAATGTGCAAAGGGGGGAATTTTGTTAGACTGATTTCTTATTTGATGTTTCTGACTTGAAACCAAGAGTGTCTTCTTTAGGGAGCTAGTTTTAAAAACCATGTTCTTTTCCTCTCTGATGTAGCTGCTCAAATATTGTAATTCCCTTGCACTTTTGTCTGTATGCTAGTGGTCAGAGCAGCTGTGAGCTGGCCAGTCTGGGGCTGGGTTTGGATTTGATTGCCTGTGGTGCCTTCCTCTATAGAGACATCTTCAACTTGGAATTTAGGTTTTAAAAGTTAAAGATAGCCTGGTGCTGAGTCTGGCATCTCAGTATTTTGCCCCCTGAGCATGCCGCTCATTCTTATTGACACTGGCATTCACATGGCTTGCTTTGTGTTTAGTTTGGTTCTCTTTACTAGATTCAGTAGGGAATTGTTTCGATTCTAGAAAGAGCTAAAGCCTTAGCTCTTTCTTACCATGGATTACTTATATAGGTTCACAAGAGGCAGTGACTCAGGGTGACTTGTTATGTATTTTCCAAACGCCCTTCTATTACTGCCACGTATTTTGGTTCAATCAGGTAAGAATGTCTGTTTCAGGCTTTGTCATGCGCGTGGTACAGTGTCACCAAGCCTGGGGACACACAATTCCTGAAAGAATTGGGGAATGTCTGAACAGTATAGATTGCCCCACACCTAGAACATTCCTCTTAGACCCAAGCAGTGGTTAGAACGGACCAGATGGAATAATTATGATTGAATCAAAAGTGTGTATATCATTAGAGGAATATCAGACCCATGTTCACTGATCACACAGAGCCTCTTGGCATTTTACATGTAGTCAGTTAAAAAGGGCTTTAAAATAAGAGGAGGAATCAGGTTAAAGAAAAGATCCTAAGTTAATGCCTTTTTCAGAAAAAGTTACATTTCACCACCTCCACAGATTGCATTTGAAAATAACCACATGAATGACATTTTGATCTAGGGATGTTTTTATTTTCTTTCCTGTAATTCCACAGAAAGCAGGCCATAATCACTAATGGAATTAACCTGAGTATTACTAGTTTTTACAAATATGTTGAGGTCATTTTTTTTTTTTTTACCTCCTGAGAACACCAGGCACATTGGGGTCCAATGAGTAAGCAGTCTTCACAGGTCTCTGCACCTCCCATGGCACAGCCACCTGTGTTTAAACCCACAAGACACAGGTATTCAGCACACTCTTTGTCACTCCATTTATGAGACTTATGGATCTTAAAGTACTTACACGAAGCAATGTCTAAATTTAGTCTTCCAAAATCAACCCTCAGAATGTTAGCAAGTCATAGAAAAGTTCAGTTTGCATTTCTCCTATTAAAAATGTCAAAAATGATCATTCTTTTTTCTTAAAATATGAAACTTAATGTTCACAAATATAGGATCATCATATTTATTATCCTCATTCACTATCACCCCCTGTAATTAAAAAACTATTTGCACCCATTTAAAAAAACTTCTCTCTTACATGTACTCTTTTTATTTCTTAAATAAATCCTTTTCCTTTCAAGGCAAGTTTAAGTGGAAGATCTTGTTGTACAGTAAGTTAGAAAAGTTACCGAAATGGTTGCCACAAAGATATTAAGAAGTCCTGTTGTGTGACAGTGCTGTTTAATTCCCTCATTAAAATGCCCTCACAACCTTTGTATTTATTTACCTTCAGCCTGGAGCATTCACTGTGGGAGCAGCCCTGCGTCTGCCTGTAATTTGTTAAAGTGTTCGCTCAGTGGCAAAAGAGCAATCGAAACAGATCAAATAAAAAATTACTTCAGATCTAGTTTTTGACCAAATGGCAGATTTGTCAAGCACACTTTGAAAACAATAAATTGGAGAACTTAGGTCTTACCTTGTACGTGATCATTCCTTCCTAGAAATAGAAAGAACAGGCAAAGCAGTCCAATCCCCATTCGTTTCAGTTCTCGCTGTGCAGACAGATGAAAAAATGAATTACCTTCAACATTACAAGACTAAAGCTGAACATCGTTAAAGTCTTTCTTTCTTGAAGTAAAAATTTTAAATACTACTTACACTGCTTTGAAAAGAAACTTGAGATGTAAATAAAAAAGTTTTCATTAAGACTGAAATGAAAACAGAGGCTACCTGGACAGGTAAAGAAGAAAAGCTGTGTTTAAAAGCAACTTCAACATGATTTACTTCCTTGTTCTCCTTATAAGGAAGGCAGGTGTACAATCCCAAGAAGGTGGGGAAATTCATTCAGTAGAAATTTTTGTGTAAATTCTATTAGACTTTCTGCATCCTAGAGAAAGTTAATATCTTTAGTGAAATAGCAATGAAATGTCAAAAGAGCAATTGAGATATGATCTAAAGTTGTTTCTAAAACAATTTTAACAGTGAAAACATTAAAGACAAGTGAAGCACAAGCGTGTAAGTGACATGTAAGGACGGTTTTAGATAATGACCTAAGTGAAAATACCTGAAATTTTTGTATTTCATTGTTAAATCCTTTGCAGAGAATTGAAATGAACTCTGAAAAATAAAAATTGTTGTTTCAGTTAAATTGAAGAAAACAAAACACTGTTTCTTTGTTTTTCAAATCAGAGGAAAACTTTTTTTCTATAAATTCAGAATCATGTTCAAGAAGTAATGTTGGAAATAAATGTAGTGTATGAAAATCAAATTAGACTAAAATGCATTTCAAAACAACAGTGTGGATACAGACAGACAAACTGGTGCCCAAGATCCTGAATCCCTCTGGATGGGGACCAATTTGTGCACTGTCCTAGCTTCTAGTTCACATAGCAGGTATTTATTTGCTGAATAAAAGAGTGACAAATTTAAAATACATATATACAATAGCTATGATGTCAATCATATATATTTTCCCAGTGTATTCAGGAGGGTGTTTTGAGATTTCTAGAAAATACAAACAGGTTAAGAATAAAGCATTTACTTGGTTACTTTTGAAACTCTCTGATCTTAAGCTTCTTTGTGGCTAGGCTTGTGTCCTGGAGATACTTTTAAAGGTGTATTTCTAGGCAAGTATGTGAAACCTACAAAAAGAGGGACAGCTTATTATACAAGTTTTTCTCAGAAGGCTATGTTCAATTTTGAGCTCCATCATACACAAAACTTGGAGAAATATGGCAAGAATCCTGTAGAAAGAAATCAAAATTATGAAAGCCTTAAAAGTGTGCTTTAAAAATGAAATTGGTTCATTTTCCTTTGAACAAGATTGAGACACAAATTATATGTATCCCTGATATTGCCTCCACTTTTGTATCTGGTATTAGCTGTCCATTCATTCATTCAGCATTAATACTTATCAAGCATCTACTTTACATACAGTGTTGTTCTACAAGCAGAAGATATGTCAGTGAAAAGAGTCAAGTTGTTGACATAGAATGTATATATTTTAGACTGGGGGTGGGTAGTAGGAAACATTCTAAAATCAGATAGTGATAAGGGCTATGAAAAATGATAAAGCTAGGTAAAAGGAAAACAGGATAGGGAAGACCTATTTTGTTGAGTAAGTTAGAATTTCTGTCTGATTAGTTCAACCCCCTTCAGTGAATCTGAATGAATCCTCAATGACTTAGGAGATAAAAATCAGAAGCTCTGAGTCAGCCTCATGATGACATTTTTAAGATAGTGGAGTTCAAGAAGGAAGTGGAAGTGTGTAGGGAATCAGGGTGAGATTTAAGAAGCAGAGGCCACATCATAGTCTTGACCTTGAGTTTTATTTTAAATATGCCAGAACATTATTGAAAAGTTGAAAGCATGGGAATATTCACTCTGCATTTTCAAAGCACTGAGGTATGTATTCACCAAGATTGGAAGGTGTGAGAGCAATTAAGATTTTACCTATTTGTAAGAAAAAAGCAAGGGGGTTGGAACTGGGATATTGGTGAAGTAAAATGATAGACGTGATCATATACAGAATGTAATATATAAGCATAATATAAAATTGATTTATAATATGTAATTTAACTTATAGTACTAAAATTACTATTTTAACAAATTTATTTACAATAACAGAGTAAACTATGGAAAAAGGTTTTTTAATCTTTGCAACTAAATGCATAATACTGTCTGGAGAGGGGTTACCCCATGGAAGGGCTGGGTGTCATGTGAAAGGAAGAACTTATGCATAAACTAAGTTTAAGATACCTAGAAGATAACCAAGTGAAGATGACAGTTAGGCAGTTTGCTATCTTGGGCTGGATGTGAGGGCAGTGTTGAAGTGTAAACTATGAACTTGGGATCATCAGCATGGATTTAAAGATGTGGGCTTGATAGTATTTAAAGATACCAGGGTTAATGAGATCCCCAAGGAAGGGAGTGTAAATAGGAAAGAACTCTAAGGACTGAACTCTGGGACTTGCCAGTTATCTAGAGGTCAGGAGGAGAGGCATGCAGCAAAAACAAGCTGCTATCTAAAGAATATTCTTTCTTGTAGAAGGAAACCTATCTTTGTTGGAAGTTAGTTCTCCAAATTGCTCTCATATTTCTGCATATCGCACAGAGGAACTGAGGGCCTTTGTTCTGTATTATCTTTTCAGAGATGTGTGTAAAATGACTAGCCTTTGAATAAGATAGTGTCTTTTTTACAGCTTGGGAGGGCACACTGTCTCCAGATCAGAAGTAGGCATGCATTTGGCCCATGTTAAAAAAATTCAGGTTCCCTAAACTCAGGGTTCCACTCTTATAATCCAGCACACCATGTACACAGGTGTCACCTCTTCCCCTTTGGATCACTTTGAGGGTGACTGATGAAAGAAAGTGCTATGACACGTTAGTCACCAATAGTGCAGTGAATTGAGAAGTCCTTTATCTCCCAGGCATCTCTTGTCCGTCAGCATCCATGGATCTGTAAAGAGCTACTTGCTAGCTTGCAAGCGAGGCAAGCCCCTTCACAGTTCATGATGGTCTCCTACTTGACATCTACCTCCTTCAACAAACTGAACATGCAACATTCAGACCTCATTTTGGAAGAGATGGTCTTGCCTTGAGCTAACTGGTGCTGCCCTGGTTCTCCAGGTCTCCAGAGGTTTCCCCAAGTCTGGAGATATCTCTGCCTACCTACCTCCCTGGGAGCCGCCATCAGGTACTTTTGGGGGAACTGGGATCAGGGATACCTGCACAACTCTCCATGTGCCCATCCCTAGAAACTTCCCTCTAAGGTGTTAACCAGCACCAAATATCTCCTCTTCTTGAGAACACAGTTATTATACCTCTCCCAGTGAAGAGAACTGAAACGACTAGCTGATGCCAATGGGATGTGAATGGGAGTGGTAAAGGCAGCAGCAACAATGTCCTCAGGGGCTCCAGACAGTCAACTTGACCTTGGGTTTAAATTGAGGATATCATCCCACCCACCTCCCCCATACAGACTTTCATCCCAGTTCCTAAAATCATAATTGCACTGTTTTATTTACTCTCTGCCCCAATCACATCCCATCCAGTTGTCATCTCCTCCCCCACTCCCAAGCATTCGTATGTGCCATCTGTGCTCTCTGGATGCCCTGGGCTTCATCTCCTTCTCCTGACTGGGTAGTTCAGCTCACTGTCCAGATCGCAGTGTAATGTTAGTGCCCAGAGGAGGGACTTTTCAGGCTTCTCCAGTCTTCCTTTCCAGTGGACTTTCTCTAGGATAGTTATTTTCATTCTACCTACATTGTGTAAATCCTTGCCTCTCCTCTTCACTGGGCTATGAGTCCCTTTAAGGCTTTTGTTTATTCATGTGTTTATTGAATTCTTACTATGGGTTAGGCAGGGTATGTCCTAGTTATCCTTAAACCTCAGCAGGTAGCATCATGCTTGCAAGGAGTCAATATTTGTTGAGTAAGTGGATGAATTCTATGTCTTCAACCTGTAGCATTTTACCTGTTTAAAGCAGGTATTCCATGAATATTGAGTAGATAGAGATGAGTAAATGAATATGTGGTTTTGGAAGGCAGATAAGCAATTACGAGAAGGAAAAGGTATTCTTGCTTGGGTTGTGATGAAAGTTGGGCAAAGGCTTGAGCTTCAGGGTAAAGAAAGGGGCAGAATTTAAAAGAAAATATAAGGTAGGGAAATGTTGTAAGGAAACTTCCATTCACTCTGTTTTTACCTTGGCACCACTCTGGATATTTTGCATAAGGCTATGAGACATAAAGAAAATATTTTTGCATCCTGAAGATGTGGAACCTAGGGCCCTTTTCTAGAAAGAGACCTCTTCTAGAGGTCCCTAGTTGTTTATAAGCTGGCCAGCACCCCATAGGGAACCCACAATGAATTTTGTATTCCAGTTTACCTGTTTCTGTACATACGAAACTTCAACTGGGAAGTACTGACTAAAAATCAGGAATTTGATAATGGGAGCTGAGACTAGCAGGGAGAAGGAGGAATGTCCAGGAGGAAACATGACAGCCCATGAGTGAGTCAGTGTTAGGAGGAGTCAGAAGCCCCAGGCAGAGGAAAACTGTGATGAGTAGATGAGGTGGAGAGAATCAATAATGAAAGGGCTCTGAGTCACATAAACTGAAGAACTCCAGTCAGCCACACTCTCAGTCTGTGGACGGGAGAGAATGTGACCCAGGCCCAGAGCTTTATGGGTTCCCACTAGCCTTGCAGTTGGATGGCTCCAAAGCCTGGATCTTCCTGGGTCTTCCCTGACTCCTGTCTTTTTATCAGCAATGTGCATTTTTACCACAATATTCTCAGATTGAAACCAAGGGACACTGAGGGAGGCTTTATCTTCCTTAAAGTCAAAGATCCTGTCACACCATCAACATTTTCTTATAGGTCTTTTGAGCCAACAGGAGAGAAACCTACCACCACAATTGCTCAGAGCCCCAATCTACTCCATTTTGGGTTCCATTCTCTCTAAGGGGTCTGTGAAGGAGGCATGCAGAGTGAGGGAGCTCCACCTAGCACAGACAAGGCACATCTCCTGTGCCCCGCCCTCCAACTGGCCTTTGCCTCTAAGATCTAGGAATGGGCTGTCTCTGGCGAGCCCTGACTCAGGAAGTCACATGGACCCCTCTGACTCACTGCACTCATCTCAGCCACTCATCCACATCAGAAAGGACAATCCAGGCCCAGCTGGGCCAGCCCTAGGACACCTCAGTACCCTCCTGGGAGAGCTAAGAGAATAAACCCTGGGGACATTAGTAATGACTGTCAGCTCTGTGACAGCTTTGCTATATTACCTGCTTCATTTCAAGCACAGTGAAAGTGGTACCTCCATTATCTAAGAAAATGTCTTTTAGTGAATAACCAAGTGAATGCTTGGTCTTGAGCCTGTGTGTGAGAAATTCATGAAGGGTGTTTGCAGAATGCTTTCGATTTGGGGAATGTGTGTAATGGGATGCATAAAACCTAGAGGTAGAAGCCTTTGTTTCACATGTCAGGACCTTCAAATGTGTGAACTTTCCCTTTCATAAACACCAGAGAAAGTTTTTTTGTGGTCTAGACCTTACCTTCTAGTCTGGAGTTGACTGTTTTTTTATTGTGGTAGTAAGAGATACGTAACATAAAATTTACTATCTTAGCCATTTTTAATGGTGTAATGTATTGACATTAAGCATATTTGTTGTACAGCTGCCACCATTTTCCTTCCTGAGAACTTTTCATCATCTCAAGCTGAAATTCTGCACAATTAAACAACTTCCCATTGATTTCTCCCTCCCCAGCCCAGTGCAACATCCCGTGCTTTCTGGCTCTTTGAGTTTAACTAATCTAGGTGCCTTGTATAGAGTATTTTTTTATGTCTGCTTACTGTACTTGGCATGAGGTTTTAAAGGTTTCTCTAAGTTGCATTGTATATCTAAATTTCATTTCTTTTTCAATAATATCCATTTTGAGGATATACCAGTATGTGCTTTATTTCAAGCACCACATACTGGTTATTCATTCTCCTGTTGATGGACATTTGGGTTTGCACATTTTAGCTATTGTGCATAATACTACCATGAACACTGGTACACAAGAATCTATTCAAGTCTGGGCCTACTTTAACATCTTCATGATGTCCATGATGGGGAAAACCCAGGTGTGGTAGAAGAATTTAGATTTTGGATGTACAAAGATATAATTCAGATTACAGCCCTGCTGAGTCTACTCTTTGGCCTTGGTGATAGCATTTATATCTCAGAACTTTAGTCCAGACTGTGAAATAGTTATAATACCCACTTTTCATGGTTATGGAAAAGATTTTTATTATACCATTCTGGGATGAATCTAGATTTTGTAGGACCTGAAGATTATGTGATTTTGGAGCCTTCTTTAGGAAAAGGGATCAAGGTGCCTCCCTGGTGGCGCAGTGGGTTAAGCAGTGTACTATGAAGCAAACCGCAGTCACTGCAGCACAAGTTTGATCCCTGCCGCCGGCCAGGGAGGGGACCCACGTGGCGCAGCAGACCTCTCCTGCCTCACTCACTGCTCTCCTCAGCAGTGTACTTCAGTGGATCTGCCTGTTCTGCTCCCTGCTCTGTCTCTGGTTGAATCCTCTCACTACCCTGGACTCTGGCCTGTACCCCAGCTCTTGTATGTATAAAAAAATAAAGTTTACCATAACCAAAAAAAAAAAAAAAAGAAAGGGTTCAAAATTGATAATAGGCATGAAAATGTTCTATTGAAATGATAAATTAGGACAACTTGTATCTTTGTTAGAGATTCTAGGTTCTTCTTGATATAATCTAAGGTGATTTACCAGAAATGTGTTCCTAGAAATGTGTCCTGTATCCCATCCTATCTGGAGCCAGCTGCGTGTCCCAGCCACTCTGCACTTCTGTACAAACTGTGGGCCTGTGCTGAGACTTTATCCATTTCATGCTACCTCTCCCCCTTCATTTCATTCAGGATTTATTGTAGTTATCTTTATTAAGCACTTTCCCTGCCCGCCCACCCGCCTCCCTGCCTGCATGCCTTTCATTGCCTCTTCTAGTCTCAAAACCCTATGAAGTAGGGACTTTTCTATTTCTGCTACCAGATGGGAAAACCGAGGCACCAGAAACTCCCAGACCTGCCCACACTCATGCTACTGCCCAGACAGTGGAGCCTAAGGCCAAATCGCTGCCATCCACCTGAGCTCTACATCACCCTGCAACGCCCCCCTCTGGTTGACAGGAGATACTCAGGGAATCAGGGATCTTAAAACACACTTATCTCCGAATCCCTCACCCTCTTGTTTCACCCTTGCTCTGTGACTAGCAACCTCTCTTTTGGTTAGTTTGTTGTTCATCCTGTGGATGATTCATCACCAAAAATGAGGCTGAAATGTGAACTAGATTATAAAAATCACTTACAAACGAACAGCACAAAACATGTTGCCAGCCTTTCAGGGGAAGATGAAATTGTTGGTTAGGGAGCCGGACCAAGCCAGTGTTGAGTCAGGAGAGGACTGCCAGGGCATTGTCTGCCTGCAGCCAGGTGATAGTGAGGGATTCACTCCTGGCCCTGCAGCCTCTGTCACCCCCACCCTGTTTGGAGGTCAGGGGTCACATTACTACTAGTTAAGGAAAAGACGTTTCTCACTTGGCATGTTTGAAACAAGTCTTGTATGTTTGGTCTACTTGAGAAACCCATTCACCTCTGGTTTTGAAAATAGCTTGGAAGTCTGAAAGAAGCAAGCTCTTTCTGTCCTTTAGCTGGTACAATAAATCCAAAGACAAAATTTTCCTTAAAATATCAGCAAACATGAGGTTTGACATGACTCTAAGAACTAGGCTTTCCCCCGTTATTAAGACTTTATTTTTGAAAAAAGCAAAAGTGAGAGAAAGATGGATATTTCCCAATTACTGGCTATCCCCACACATGCGAGCTTCCTTTCTGATCAACATCATTCATGAAAGTCCTAAGTTTGTTGTTGTAATCAGTGAACCTACATTGATGCAACATAATCATCCAGGGTTCATAGTTTACTTTAGGGTTCACTCTACAGTTACACATTCACTGAATTTGGATAAATGTCTGACATGCCCCAGCATTATGACGTTGTACAGAGTATTTACACTGCCCTAAAAACCACCTGTCATCACTCTGCTGCTTTCCCCTGACCCAACCCATGGCATTGACTGATCATTTTGCTTTCTCCATAGTGGGCCTTTTACAGGTTTATGCTTTCTGAATGCCCCCATTTTCCTCTCTATGAAGCCAGTGGTGTGCCATGAGAAGAAGTCCATATGACCAAGTGGAGAATTTATTGCAGAGTAGTCAGTCACAGCTTGCAAAGCTGCTAAGCTTTCATTTTTTCTTTTTAAAAGATAATCCAAGCAGACTAACCAAGGGTTAGGACTCCATGGCAAATATTTTTTTCTGATGAGTTCCATCTCTTATTTGGGGGACTGCAATGGTGATAGAATTATTCATAAAAGTGGACTCTGATTCATTCATTTACTCATTTAGCAGGCGTCTATTGAGATTTCAATGCCTTGAACTGTTCTGGGAACAAGTGTTGGTTAAAATCAATCTGCTTTATGGAAGCTACTTTCCTGTGACAGACAGAAAATAAACACATGAACAAAAAATATCAGGTGATGATAAATGTTAAGAAATATAAAGTAAAAGGTCTAAGAGTGGCTGAGATGGGATGGCTGGAGATGTGTGCGATAAAGTAGTGTTAGAGGGAATCTAGGGCAGTGAGGGTGGGAATTATGTAGTTACCTGGAGGAAGAGTGAGTCTTAGGCTCTAGAGGGTGTTTGGAGACCAGAAGGTGGCTGGTGAGACTGGAGTAGAGGAAGTGGTTTAGCACAAGCAGGTAATGGGGGACAGGTCAGAAATCGAGTTGGGTTGCTCTTCAGGAGAGACCCATGGGTCAAGGTCAGGAGTTTGGATTTGCATCCTAAGTGAGAAGTGATATTTTTATGGGTTTTGATGAGACATAATATAGCTTATGTTTTGTATGGATCACTCTGTGTGGACTAAGAAGTGGCAAGTATGGAAGCAGAGATCTATTACAAGTGATTTTAGTAGTTGAAGCTGAAGATACTGAAAGTTCAGACAAGAAAGATAGTGGGAAGTTGTTAGATTCTGGATATATTTCCAAGATAGCAGGACTTAAAATAGATTGCTTGTAGGGAAGGTGCAAAATGTACTGAAGGATGCTTCAAACAATAATGGAGTCCCCAACTTCCTAACCTGACCATTATCAACAGATTTCTCCAGATGTTTCAAAGAGACAGCATAAAATGTACATCATAAGTCATAATGAGTGTTGACTCTAGTACAGTCTGTGGAGTCATAACTACACAGGTGTTTTGTAGTCAAACAGGAAAGATCAGAACTAGCAGGCAGGTGCTCTATGGTGAGAATGTCCACATCCTTGTGTAGAGAATGTTGGTTTAATCCAGAGAAAGTCCAGTTAACTGGCATCTCTGTTCTGCAATTTTCTATAACTTGGCATCTGAGGAGAAAACAAACCTGGGAAACTCCACAGTTCTATAGTCCTTTTTACTGCGCTGGTAGACAATTGCAGTCAGTTTCAGGAGTCAAAAAATCTCTCCTAACAGATCTTTAAAAAATGTGTTCCTCATTTGACCACTGTAAAAAAAGCAGGTGAGATGAACATAGTTCACTTAAATATATATACACATGTATACCTGTATATGTGTGTAGATCTGTGTATATGCATGTATAGGTATTTATATGCTCTCACAAATTTGGATGATTTTGCATTTATTTTGACCTTGAGGATGCAATTTATGCAGGTGTACCAGTAGGGAAAGTTATTATTTTAAAAACTTGGGGGAGGACCTACCTGGTGGCGCAGTGGGTTAAGCAACGCACTATGAAGCAAACCGCAACCACTGCAGCACGAGTTCGATCCCTGCCGCCAGGCTGGGAAGCATGGTGAAGCAGACCTCTCCTCTGCTGCCCTTGGCAGTGTGTTTCAGTCAGTCTACCTGTTCTGCTCCCTGCTCTGTCTGGTGAATCCTCTCACCTCCCGCGACTCTGGCCTGTACCCCAGTTCTTGTATGCATAAATAAATAAATCTTTAAAAAAATATATTTGGGGGAGTGCTGATCAATGATTATGTTTGAGGAGGTCTGAAGAGGATTTATCACCTTCAACTGATATTTTATGAACTTCTGATTTTTCAGTGATGCTTACCCACTGGATCCTGTCAATAAGTTTATGCAAAGCAAAATAGGGACATGAATTGAGAGTGATGCACACACCTCATCATTAAAAAGGATTAGCCATTCAGTTATTCTAACTAGCTGTTGCAAATGTCATTAACCTGGTGATATGTTAAGAACTGGAAGAGAAGAAAGAACAGCCCTTGAAAGTAAGTTTAACTGACATCTAATTAAAGATGATAGCATGTTAGATTTGTATACAACAGAAGCAATAATCTGTATATTAGGCATGATTATTTCAAACAAAAAGTGACTTCAGTGTGCAGTCAGATATGAGACTTGTTTGAGGGGGTTTGGAAACCGCCTGCCTGGCTGGCCACCTGTTGTTTCAAAGCTGCTCTGGTGAAGGTGTGCTTGCAGACTGTCCCGTGCAGAGCCAGGTGGCTGAGGAGAGCGGTGAGGTAGCAGCCTGTGCAGAGTGCAGCTAAGGGCTCAGTTTGTTAAAGCAGAGAATAATTGACTTCATATCAAGGAATTCAGAGATCTAAGGTTCTGATCAAAATACGTACAATGGAAGTTTCTGATACATAAAACTGGAATTCCAAATATTTGGGGAGGGCCTCTTTGGCAAATATGTCTTGTATTGATGAGATGTTGCTATCTTGGGCACCAAGTGGACTGTTGAGTTGCCTGCCATGCTCTCAGCCAGATGTTGGTGGATTTAGGGACATTTGTTGTACCGTGTAAATTGATTCAGGGCTTCAGCTTTAGTAATCAAGGATTAGGAAGACTGGATTTAAATAATAACCAACAGGATGATTTATTTTTGTGTATGCTGCTAGAGGAAAATCATTTTAGACAATTGTAACGTATCCCTAATATTTCCCTATGTTCTGAAGAGAGCTGTTAGTCCTTGCCCTCATAATGAAATGTTTGTGTAATTAACATAGGTCATTAACGCTCCTCTATCAGAAATTTGTGACCCATATTAACCTACTAAACACTATAAGGAGGTCCACAGTGAAGAAAATTTCTTAACAAACAAAAAAATATTTGTTTAGGGGAAGTTTTTTTCTCTTTATATTCTTATTAGCACCCCATTCATCTAATGATAATTTTCAGAAATCCTAGAAGAGACAACAGATATTCTAAGAATTTTATGATTTTACCTAGACTGCTGTCAGAGACCCAGAATCAAATTTTTTAAAGGTACCCATTTCTCCTAAGGAAATCCAGGTGTAAATTCATTTTTTTTGTTTGTTTGTTTTTTGTTTTTAGAATGCATTAGTCAATTCAAAGACCTTTCAGGATGGGTTTTCCTGGAGGAAAGTCACTGAGAAGTCCAGAGGGCAGATCCATTTTGATGATAATTCAGGTGAAGCAATTTGGGTAGGGATGACTCCTAAGAAATCTGCAACTCAAACCCAGGCCTTCAAGTTGGTATCTTAAAAACTCCAGATAGTGCAATGTGGCTGCTGAATGATAATCTGGTTTCCCTTGTGAAACAGATTCCAAGCACACAGTACACTGCTACCCTGTGACAGTCCTGGGTCAGGACCTCCCTTGCCACTTGCATCCGGCCTGTACCTGTTTCTTTTCCATTGAATAGCCCATTCTCAAGCTCTGCTCCATCTGTCAATTAGTCCCTCAACTTGAACAAAGTCTAGAATAGCAGTTCCCTTAAGACAACAGTAGTCTCTTCTTTGGGTTGGAAGCATCACTTCAGGCTGGAATACATGCAGCCCTTTTGCTCCTTGGGAGCTTCCTTTCTCTCTCTCCCAGACTCTGAGAATGCAAGGAACACTCCTCTTCCAGGCAAGGAGAGACCACTCTGCTTGAATCTCATTGCCTCTCTTTATATTGTCATTCTCGTGAACGTCTTCACATCTTACAATGATCAGTTTTATGTCATTCTTCAAAAATTAAAACGTTATTCCTTTCATTAAATAAGAATTAGAGTGAACACGTGTTTATTTTACCAATTTCATGGAACATTTCATCACACTATGAGGTCAGGTACTGATATTTTCCCTGTTTAAAAAACATTTACTATTTTAGGGTGACTTCAGATAAGTACAGCATTTCCTTATAAACTCACACCTAGTCTTCCATATGTTACAACTATGGAATTATAAGCTAGTGCTGATAAATTACTGTCATGTAATGATGGCATATTATTCAGACTTCCTTAATTTTTACCTAGCGTCTTTTTTTCTGTTTAAGAATCCCATCCTGGAGATGACATTACATTTGTTGTCACATCTCCTTAGGCTCCTCTTGAATTCTCAACATTTTGCAAAGGAAAAAATGTGAAACAAAGATAGGTTAAATACCTTGCCCACGCTCTCATGGTCACCAAGTAGAACAGCTGGCTTCCTATCCAGGCAGTCTGATTCCAGGCATGTGATTAAACCCTGATGGTATTATTTCAACTCACATTACTGAGGGTCTCTGTCAGTTCAGACAGCAGAGGGTGAGCGTATCTGACCCAGGTCCTTCTTCCTCCACCCCTCATCAGTGACTAATCAGTCTCATGGGCAGTTTTCAATAATAGAACAGTAACTCCCTGATTCTCAGTAGATGCTGGAGGAAATGAGGTGACTTAAATCAACTGACATGTACTGTCTTACAGTTTAGGAGGCCAAGAGTCTGAAATCAAGGTGTTGGCAGGGGTGGTTTTTTTTGGAGACTCCGAGGGAGAATCCATTTCTCACCTCTCTCCTAGCTTCTGGTGGTTTCCAGCAGGTGTAGGTGGATTGTAGACATAGCGGGTCAATGCCTTGTCTTTACATGGTCTTCTCCTCTGTTCTTTTCTGTCCTTGTCTTCTCTTTTCATGATGGTACTTGCACTGAATTCAGGATCCTCACACATCATCCAGCACAATCTCATCTCAAGATCCTTAACTTAATTGCATCTGCAAAGACTGTCTTCCAAATAAGCTCATCCTCATAGGTGCTGGGTAGACCTATCATTTGGTGAGACCACCATTCAACTCATTACAGGGCTAATAATGTGTGAGGGGTGGTTGTAAGGACTAAATAAGATAAAATCATAGCTTAGGCATATTTGATAAATGACAGCCATTTTTATTATCACTCTTGCACAATGTGAGGCCCCAACAGGACAGTGTTGACTTGGGTAAATGACTCGGGCAAATGTTTCAATTGAAATAAATTAGTTAATTTGTGTTGCATTTATAATGCTACAATTAACCTTAATGCTTGCTTTTTATTGAAGTCTTTTTCATTTCTAACACTTCGTTCTGCCAGGAACTTGTCAAAACCATGCGAATTCAGTCGTCTTTCTTTTCTAGGTGGTGGGGATGCGATGCGGGGCACCCTCAGTCAACATTTACTGCTAATGACACCTGTCAGAAACACAAAGGACTTTCGGCTTACAAATGACCTCAAGAGAATTATAAGTCAGAGTCCTGATGAGTGAATTTCCTGTCCATTGCCTATGCTGATAGACATGCAGCAGAAAAAAACAGCTGGGCAGCCTCAGCTGTCTCTCTGCTCTTCAGCTACCCTCTACGTTCACTGGATGAGACACCCCCGTTTTCTGATTTGGATCTTTATCTCAGGGAGTTACAACTGCACTGAGCTTTCCACCCCCCACTGCCTTGCATGGCCTCTCCACCAGCGTCTAGCACTGTCTCCTGCGGTCACTTCCTGGCAGTTACAGGACTCCCACTTGCCTTCAGTGAATTCCTTTGTCAAGGAGTCACAGGATCTCTGCATGTTAGACAGGAAAGGCATTTAGAGAACTGAATCTCACCCACTCCACTGTCTCCCAATCCTTTCTTCATAGAGCCCACCACGAGTTACACACTGAGCATCCAGCTCCATAAGGGTGATAGCTAGTGCTTTACGGTGGTGAGCAGTTCCTCAGTTCCTCAGAACGACCATGGTTGCCTCCATGCTATCCGAGTAGATGTCCATATGCTCTCCAGTGAACACCCACAGCTTATGTTTTATTGATGTAATTCTTTAGGGTGTGTGTCTTTAACCTGAAGTATATCTGCTAGCAGGACCTGAGGTGGGGGGAGGGGGTCTGTGACTTTGGAAGGGGAAAATAATTTCATCTTCATTTGTACTAATCCCAGGCTGAAATGAAACATTTTCCTCTGTCATAACTGTAAATAGACTACTGTCCTATTAGCAGTACCTGAAACTCTCACCAACAAAAATCACACGTTTTTCATTTGACTTTGTAGTTGCTATAGTTATCATTGTGTCTAAAGCCAGGTGGTCATTAGCCCTGCCCTGGGCCTTGTTATGCAAAGTGTTAATAAAGAGGCACAAGTGTTACAATGACAATTCATTTGTTTTTCAGTGTTTTGATAACTGTTTCAGTCTGATTGGCTTTCGTTCTTTTTTTTTTTTTAAGATTTCTTTAGTTATGCATACAAGAACCGGGGGTACAGGCCAGAATCGTGGAAGGTGAGAGGATTCACCAGACAAGGGTGGGATGCAGAACAGGCAGATTGACTGAAACACACTGCTGAGAGGAGCTGCAGGCATGGCAGGAGAGGTCTGCTGCACCATGTGGGTCCTCTCCCTGGCCAGGGGCAGGGATCGAACTTGTGCTGCAGTGACTGCGGTTTGCTTCATAGTGTGTTGCTTAACCCACTGCTGATTGGCTTTCTTTCTAAGTCTATTTATTTTGTTTTAGGAATTTAAAAAAAAAATTTTTTTTTCTGAAAAGGTTTCTATAGGCTTCATTGGACTTCCAAAGAAATTTTTTAAAAAAGTTTGGAATGTAAGTCACGTGATTTTTCCTGTCTTACCAAGTTCAGTGTACAAGTTGGCAGAATATGAGAGACGTGATCTGGGAGAAGGACTAGTATTTGGAAATTCTGTGGCAAACCTTTTGTTCCATTGGTTAGGCTAATAGTTCTAGATCTTTCTGAATTCCAAAGTGAAGAGAGTCCCTTAGTTTGAGAGGAGCCATACATACAACAATCATCCCAAGTTTGAAAGTAGAAAATTCTTAAAGGTATAAAGAATTTTGTGCATATGATTAATGTGCTGATTTGTATGTCTGTTATAAACCTAAATTTTACTCAGCCCATCCTTTTTACCATCATTCTAGGTATGTATAATATCATTGAACTTCCTGTGAGGATTCATATTCAGAAAACAGTCTGAATATTAAATAGTAAATTTGGTTCATTTTAAAAACATTTTTAAAATTTGCATCGAAAATATAAAGCTGCTATTAATACTTCTGAGAAGAGATATAAACTGAGAAGCGATTAGGTTGAAAGTAGTACATGTTTTACCTTATGTGGATGCTCACTAGGCTTTGGATTTACTTCTGAAAGAAAAGAGCAAAATTAAAGAAACTTTATTAGAAGCATTCCACTGAAGGCCATGGGTTATGTGTATAAAGCTTTCTAACTCTCTGGAAACAGATTTTCCCTCTCCTATCTAAGGCCCCCTTCTAGTAAGGAAGTATTTGATTAGCTTTTCATCCTCATTTTCAATGTATATTTTCAGGAAAGCAGGACTGCCTGCTTTTAGACAAGCAGCTTAAAAAATTTACATTCATATTTTCAACTCCCACTCCTCAAATAACAGTAATAATTCTAGTACCAATAATACAATTTCTGTCATCCCTAAAAATGTTCACCATCAGCTTCTCAGTTCCAGACTAGTTGGTTAGGGCCTCCCTGGTGGCCTACAGGTTAAGTCTCAGCGCTAGCACCTTAAGGCCCGAGTTCAATCTCCGATCAGGGAGCTAACTCATGTATAGTACCACAGACCTCTCCTGTCTCGCCCACTTCTCCCCTTGGCAGTGTATTTCAGTAAAATCTGTCTGCTCTGCAACCCTCCATCTCTGGTGAATCCTCTCACTGCCCCTGTACCTCTGGCCTACACCCCAGTTCTTCTAAGCAAAAATAATATACTAGTAATAGTAGTAAAAGACTAGGTGGTTAAAATAGACTTTAGTCCACCTGGTGGTCTTTAAGGGATCCCTCATATCTCAGTCTTTTTCTTCACTTACACATTACACAACTGACTAAAACAATATAGGTCAATCATCTTTGGCTATTCCCCATAGGCTCAGAATAGAATCTAAATACCTTAACCAGGCATTTAAACCTTCTGTAACTTTGCCCCAACCTATTGTTATCATTATTATGCAAGACTCTCCTATGAAGACAATGGCTTCTGAAAAACACCATCTCCCCATTTCTCAACAATTTTTTACCAGTGTCTGCTTACATCATTTTTCTTCTTGGAAATACCTGTACCCACCTGGGATATCTGCCTATACTACATGTATTCTGTACATTCTTAATTTTAAAGCTCAATTTTTCCCTGTACTTTGCCTACACATCCTATATGAAATTCCATAACCCCGAATATATCGTCAACTTGAGATTTACTGTGTTGAAGTTGTAGTGTTTATAACCCAAATTGTATTTTAATTGATTGTTTATTTGGTCTTGGAGCCATAGCTTGACTTATCTGATTTATAAAATAAGAATAATTGTTACCTTGGAAGGTTGTTGTTGGAATTAGAGATAATATGTTACAAGGATCTTTTATCACAGATAAAATAATGGAAGCATCTCACCCTAAAGTAGATTATCAGTTAGCTGGAGAAGTAGGTATAAATTAAAAGAGGCAAATTGATAAAGAATAGAAGCAAGGAACTAGAAAACTTAATTCTCCTCCCACCTCAACCTCTCACTAAATTAGAAACTTTTCTGTTTATTCTTTTCCTTCATCTCAATTTCTAAATACCTAATTTCTGGGAAGGTGGTGGAATAGAAAATCCCCAAGGTCTTTTACACAGTAATATGCAATAAGTCTAGAAACTGAAATCAAAACAAGAGCATAGTGCTATAATTCTGAGTTTTGAGGCATGTAAAGAGTGGAGGATATTTATTTTTAAGAACTTTTTTTATTTCTGAAGGTGAGATTTAAGACAACTCAAAGACACTGAAGGACGTATCTTATGGGAAAAGAGTTGGGAAGGGGACAAGAAGCCCAAGAGAAAAATGTCACCAGTAAAACCTTGGAGCAGTTTTAAATAAAACCATCATACTGCTGACTGCATCTACTGGGCTGGGACTATGGTGCAGTTGCATGTGAAAAGAAGGCCAAGTTGATGGATGCCCTAAACACTGGGGTGCAAAGTTTGGCCTTTGGCAAAAGGGAGCTATTGAAGATTTTGAGCAAGATAATGACAAGATGAGAGAATTAGGAAATAACATCACAGCAACTATTCCACTAGAGAGAAAATATGGAGACACTAAAGGCAGGTAGACCAAAAAGACTGTGGGAATGCATTCACTGGGGCCAGATTCAATTAGTATTTATCATCCTGCAACTTAATAATCCAGGTGTGAGGTGAAAGGATGTTTGATTAGGATGGTGTGGTAGATTTTTTTAATGGATCAAAAGATTCACTTTATGTCATCATGAGCACTGCTGCTATGCTTGGCCATATGATTTGTAGTGCCTTTAATTACTGGCTACCACATGCCTCTTCCTACTGAACTCAGAAGCTACCTCTGACCAATAAAATATGAGTAGAAGTAATACAAGCTACTTCCCAACTAAAGCTTTGGAGCCATTGCCAGGCCCATTTCTCTTTTCCCTCTGCCATGAAACCAGCAGTATTCCCAGAGAAGAACTAGGTGGTAGAGTGAAAGAGAGTGGAGTAGAACTGCCCAGAGTTGAGATTTTGGAGTTGTTACCACAGCCTATTTTAGCCTTAGTCAACTGATACATATAGTACCTGTAAATCAAGACCATTAAAGAGAAGAAAATGGAAGCTTAGAGCAGCACAATCAGGGAGAGAAGAGAGCACCACCACAGCTCAGGCACTAGGACAGTACCCAGCAGTGATGAGGGCCATGTGACAGGTTTAGAGGTAGGTGGGAGGCTAAGGGGTCATAAATCCTGTTCTTGATCTTCTGAATTAGGGCTGACATTAGGGAGTTCAAAGGGAAATTCCTGAGGTGTCAGACCTAACTTACCCCTCCTTCCTTACCTCGCCTCTCCTCCCTAACTTGAGCTTGGTATGGGTGAACAGTGCTAGATCAGCATGAAAAGGAGCAGTTCTGGGGTGCCCAGGCCAGATCCTGAGCATGATAGATGTTAGTTACAGGAATCTGGCTTTGTACCTGTGGGCGATGGAAGGCGAATGAGATACAGCAGTGCGGTAGTGGGTGTGACTGCTAGACTGGTGGCAGTGACTTAGATATACTGGAGTGGGAGAACAGTATGAATCTGGGCCTAGGTAAGGGAATCTGATCTAGTGCAGTCATGGGAATGAAGAGGGTTAAGAGGGATGGACACTTTAGAGATCAAATTCATATGATTAATTTACAGGCTTGCTATTAATACCACTTTTGTCCTTTATGTTACACCTAACATTAGTGAGTCTTTCAAAAAGGAATCTGGTAATTATCTCCACTCTCACAACCCCTAACAGATCCTGCCTTATCCTCCATCTGTCAAGTCCTTTCACTGTCATAATAATGAAGATGATGATAATAGTTCTTTGCATATACTCGTTCCTAACACTGTGCTAAGCATCTTATGTACTTTTTTCCCCCATTCAATATCAACTGAAAGGCCATTTGGGAAGGTCATGCCTCTGAGCTCTGATTCAGTCGTCCACGCTTTGCTTTGTGGAGCCAGGACTCTGCATAGCACAGCTCTGCTTTGCCAGCTGCTTCTTGTTAGACTCTGCTAGTGGGGGCCATAGGGGGAGGCTGCAAGGCTGGGGAGGGAGAGGGACCTGCTGCTGCTTGTCTGCTTCCCGATCCAGCATCTCCCAGCAACACCTCCTGGCCCTGGGATATGTTCATTCCAGTGGCAGTGTCTGGCCGGCTTTTTTTTTTTTTTTTTAAACTCTCCTAGACTGGCTTCAACGTGCCCCTTCCTCAGAGACCCCAGTGTAGCCTAGCAGTGCCCCTCCTCAGAGGTCTGAGTCTCTGCCCTGTGGGAACCTTCAGTTCTAAGTTTCAATAATTCCAGGTCCTTCTCTCTTTTGCTCCCAGCCCTTAGGGTGGTGGCCACATCCCACAGTTGTTGTCTCAGAGATACTTTAGATTATCTTTTTAACCATTTAGTTGCCTAGTTAAGAACTTTGTATCCAGGCGATAATTCCTTGTGTTTAATTCTTTCTGTTAAAATAACTGGTGGTGTTTTCATTGCTTACTGTGACCCTGATCGGAACAGTGAGGTAAAAATCATTCCTAAATTTTCATAATAAAATACCCAATGACTCTTAGGAAGGAAATTAAGGAACTTGCCCAATGTTATGCTGATAATAATTGAAATCAAGTCAGTATTCAGATACTCTGGTACTCGAGAACAGTCTGTCTTCCCAGGCACCAGTCTCCAGCCCCTGGAGTCCCCAGCAGGTCTGATGTGTTTGCCTGTGCTGGGTGAGAGTGAGGTTGGGTCAAATGTGGGGGAGCTGAGCTTCTACCTGGCTGTTCCCTCCCTGTTTCCCAGGCAGCAAGACTTAAACCTTTCTTGCTTGCTCCTCAGCAGATCTTGGAGGGAAGGAAAAGCACTAGCGTTAACTAGTTAACCCAGTCTGTCCTTTGCTATGCACCCCACCCTTCACCCCAGCTGGCCCTGGGCTACAATGCTGACAGCTGGAGGTGGTCTGGTGGTTTGGGGGGCAGGCAGGAGCCACTCATGGTGTCCTTGCTCCAATTTCACACAATAAGAGGCTGGTGGAATCTGTCATTTGTAAACAATTAAGACTTGTCAAAAGGGCCAGATTGTTCACTTTGCCCCTGAGGTTGATGGACATTGTTAATTGAAGTCAAAGTTTACTGATGCCTAACTGTGTGCTATAGTGTATTGAAAGTGCTAGCTTCATTGAGACATCCTGGCATAGCAGGGCGCTTGAGTAAACACATTATTGGCTTTGCAGATTTGTCTACTTTTAATGACAATTTTCAAGGCAATGTACGTGCCTTTTTTCTGAGTTTCCTAAAAGACCCTGTAACCACTGCCAGTCTGTTCAGATCATCCCTTCCTCACACGCATACCTCTGCTACTGAGTTGCTTGCAACTGTTGGCATCTAAAGGCACCAGCTGCATGAGAACTATTTTCTTTCCACTTGGAAAGGGAAATTAGTAAGAAACTGCTAGAGGGAAACAAAGTGGGGAAGATGGAGAGACTATAATCTTTACTGTGTCCAGCTTGGAGGACTTTGAACTCTAGTCATGGGTAAGATGCCAAAGGAAATAAAAAAGTGCTCAGTAAGCCTTATCGAGGTGAGGTGTGGTCGGTGAACTGCCCTGGGACCCGGTGACAAGCACTGGGAGAGGAGTTTGTGCTGCACCAGCACGCCGCTGGCTCTTGGAGGCTGCAGGCCTTGGGAGTGGGTGCTGCTGGAGCCTTGGCAGAAACCCTGACCGCCCTCGGTGGGTGGTGGCAGAGAGATCTTCTGCAGCTTCGTGAGTGATGAACATGGACTTATGTACACCGGGGTGACTGATGCTAACTAGAGCTTGTGGGTACTCCTGTTCTTCGTGGGCATAGCTACAAACCTCACAGACCACCTTGCAATAGCTGTGAGAACTTTGGGACAAACTGAGATGCACTGTTTCTCATTCACCAAAATTTAGGGGTTGTGGGGGGAGTGTGGCTTGTTGTTTTATGCAGTGTGGTCAGGGTGGTGATGTCGTCTCTCAGATGACTCTAAAACAGGAGCCTCCCAGGGTGAGGTGGGATTGCAGGAGGAGGAACAAGTTCAAAGACTCAGGCAGGAGCATGTAGGACTGTGTAGATGAGGGCAGTGCAGAGAGTGGCTGAGAGGAGGGGGGAGAGCTAGCACCTTGATGGTCCTTGAGAGAAAACCCAAAAGTTTCTATAGGGTCTTTTAAGCAAACTTGGGTTTTCTTCTCCACGAGACAGGAAGCTATTGGAGGGTTTTGAGCCAATGTGGTTTGATGTGTGCAGATAGGGTTCTTGAATCAGCAGTCATTCAAGGTTTGCTGAGGGCCACTTTTATGGTGATATGATCATTATCCCTGCCATAAAGGCAGCAAGGCTTCTCTTAGAGAATTAAAGTAACCTATCTAAGGTGAGCCGGCTTGGAACAGGAGCTGGGACTTAAGCCTAAGTAGCCATCACTGATAGATACGGGATTTTCCATGGCTTAAAAAGAAAAACAAAAAAACCCAAAAACCCTCATTATACTACAAGAAGATTTTATGTGTAGCCCAGTGGTAGATGTGACAACACCCTCCATGCCTGCCAAGTCCTTCCTGACCTCCCAAGAATTTGCTTCACTCTGCAGTCATCTTCCCACTGGCTGGAACACCCACCTGTCAGTGTTCTGTTGGGGTGTGAACGCCTTTGGGTTAAGGATCTTGTCTCTATTTATTGGGTGACCCCTCCAGAGATCCAGAGATCTAGTGCCATTAAAAGTCTGCACATTTATTTAATTAAAAGCAAGTCCAAATGCTGAGACTGGGGAAATTGCCTGCCTGGTAAAACAAATCTATAAATCCCACTTCCTGCTGCTTTCAGGCTGACTGTAAATATCCTGATAATTCAGCTTCACTGGGAATGTTTTGACCATTCTGCTTCTGGCTCAATGGGTAGTAATAAATAAAAATGAAAAGTGGTGGGAGAAAAACTGGATTAAATTTATTTAAAGCTTAACACGACTCGGCCCAGGGAGGATGGTTTAGAACTTCTGGTTTGTTCCTGTCATGTCTGACTTAGTCCTTTCATTCCAAAGGGCAGGCCCTCGGGGTCTTGGCATCCATTGCTGGCCTCCATGTGACTCACCCACAGCTCTGAAGGCAGCGGGACAGATGAGTCACCATCATTACAGAAGTAGCATTTGGTAGAAAGAAGCTCAGCTTGACTATTTAGCCAGGGCAGTTATATATTCCCTACCCAAAGCAAGCGCCATTCTCTGACAAGTGCTGTACCCAAGAAGTGCTGGGAGGGGGCGGAGAGGGGAAACACATTTGCAAATGGGGGCATTCTAGGAAGCCAGGATGTGAGACTGCCACATGGCACATGAATTCGCAACAGGGTCTTGGGGCAGCTGAATTCTCCGAACAGACAGGCTGCCATTAAGAACCAATCCCTTTCTCGCAAACAGACATCACCTTCCTGGTAGCAGCTGTAGTGATGCAACAGTAATAATTACAGTTCACCAAGCAGCCCCAAGATGCTGTGATCCCAAGACTTTCTGACTCATCTAAAAATCCCCTCGAGATCCATTTGTGAAGTCAACTCTGACATAGGCGGACTTCCCAGGGCTGGTGGTGATGTTACCTGGATTCCACGTGGGACCAATGTGCCCAGCTGGTCCACTGTGTGGCCCTAGGGAGGCCTCTGTACAGACGGGCCAGTGGTGCGCAGCTCCTTTCTCTGCTACAGTAGACATCTGCCCATGAACACTGTCACCCTCTTTGGTCACCCCAGCCCTCTCTGCCCCACCCCACGCTGACATAGAGCTTTCTCTAGAGGCCATTCAGAAGCTCCTGGAGTACTTGACAATGGGAATAGGCCATTGCCCTTAGGTCAACTTTTCAGTCTCCATCCTGCTCAGTGAAGAACTTTCCTTGCAGTTGCTAAGTAGTGGCAGCCCTCACCACCGTGGGCATAGACTGATCAGTCTGTCCTTCCATAGACAAGCACCCCTTGGACACGGGGATGCTCCCCTCATAGGCCATGTCCTCACAGACACATGCAGGTTTCCAACCACCAGGAAATCAGATGTTTGACTCTAGAGTAAGGCAGGTGGGCCACCACAAAAGGTAGAATTATTTCATGCATGTCCTATTTTACCTAGACTTCAGCTCTATTTCAGTCTATTTTATTTTTCCTGGCATGTCCATGAGAAAGAAACTGATTCTCTCCATATCAACAGGATTCTTCCTCCTTCACAACCTCTGGCAGTGAGCTCCCAAGTCTGAAAGAACTCTCGTTCCATGGACTTTGGTTCTCTTGGTTAACAAGTGCTAATTTCCTACTCCGTGCTCCATCCCAGCGAGGCTTTCAAGGATGTAGGGATGTGTGAGCCCTAGCCTCTGCCCTCTCCCTACACACAAAGCTAACTTCTTTGTTAATGATACAGACATTATTTATGGCATATGTAACTCCTTATGGCTTAACTTCCCAGACCCAATATGTACTCAACCCTCTTACCATAAACCTTTTATTTTAATCTGTATGGATTTTTGTAATTTTTTTACCTCCATTATCTTTATAATTTTTAAAGATTTATCTATGCATACAAGAACTGGACACAGGCCAGAGGTGCAGAGGTGGGGGCGGGGTGAGAGGATTCACCAGCGATAGAGTGGGGAACAGAACAGGCAGACTGACTGAAACATACTGCTGAGAGGAACAGTGGGCAAGACAGAAGAGGTCTGCTGGATCATGTGAGTTAGCTCCCTGGGATTGAACTTGAGCTGCAGTGGCTGCAGACAGCCTCATAGTGCTATGTCTTAACCCCTTGCGCCACCAGGGAGGCCCCTCATCTTTATTTTCTAATTAATTTTTATGTAATTATGGGATAGTGTATGACTTCTCTCCTAGGAGCGGTCGCTGTAGTTCTCCTACCACCAAACCACACAGTCTATCACCATATTCTCTTATGTTCCTACCCCACCCCCTACTTTCACTCTTCCCCACCACCCTCCTCATGGATACTGCATATCTATACCATAGGTTTTTTGACAACGTGGGGCACTTTCTGTGGGAGTTAGTCATTGTAGGGCAGGAAAACTGTCTTCCACATTTTGTAACCTTTCCCAGAAAGTGGCCCTAGGGCAGAAGCAATTGCAATTAGCTCCTGTTAATTAATTATGCCCATTTAACACAGAAGCAGAGCAGCAGTCGGGCTTGGAGGGCCATCCCAGCACCCTCGGAGGGCTGGGCACCACAACAGCACTGTTGTTCTGCCCATCGTTGCCTTTGGCTCCCCCTTGGCAAGGGCACTTAATTGTCTCCCAGTTGAGTAGGTCTGAACCTGTTTACCAAGCCTCCTTGGCAAGGCAGTAACCCAATGTCCCCAGGCCTCCCCAGCCTGTGGGGGCCAATTAGATCACATTTTCTTAGCTGGTTGTTCCACCTGCATAGCACTAGCCTTCCATGCCTCCCTTTTTGCTGGGTCTCTTAACTTACCCACAGGATGTATCACATGTGCTCAAGAATGGTTTGTAGCTCTTGGAGGTTCATGGCTTGTCAGTCGTTTGACACTACCTCTACCAACCTCCACAGGTCTTCTGTATGTGAACACCTGTGTATGGGCCTGAGTCTCAGCCCCACCTGGCCCAGGAGGCTGATCTGGTGTCAGTCCGTCTGCCCTGTTACAGGCCCCACCAGCTCTCCAGCACTGAGACTGCACAGAGCTCTCTGGTGACCTAGGGGCAGTGAGTGGCCTGGGACTTTGATGCTGAGCAGAGCAGGGAGCACCGCTCTGAAGTGCTCCCTACCGTGCCAGTCTGCCACTCACACAGCTGCGTCGTGGCCTCTGTGCCACCTGCAATGCACCACAGAACTGTTTCTTAACACTTCCTCCGCACGCTGCCAAACCTCCTGTACTCCGTGTCCTCTTTATATTCTCAAGTCCCAGAGCCCTTGTGCTTGTGCCCAAAGATCCAAAATTCTCTGATGCAAATGGCTCCTCAGCTTCTAGCTCAGGCTTCACTCTCCCAGGGGCTTCTGTGCTCCCTCTGGTGTCTTGTATGTACCCCAGAAATGCCTTCCCCCCACATTCATACAGCCCATCAGCCCACATTCATTAAGCTCTTCTTTGCTAAAAAAAATACCTGAACATCTTAAAACCACAACAATGTGGTTCAACCAGGCAAATAAATTCTTGGAGACTGGGTGGGGTCTGGTCACCTGTGCCTGTTCTCTGCTTGGACTCAGCTGTCCCGGTACAAGGAGAGTTGTGCCTCTAATGTGCATATTCATTTTTTTGGCATTAAACAGCTTCAAGCTTGTTGGCAGCAGATCCTGATTCTTTTTTCCTTCATATCCCCAGTTTCCCATAAGGATGAATTAGATAATCAGTAAAAGTTATACCTAAACTGCTATAGGCTGAGTCAATGTAATAGAAGGTTAAAATCTTGCATGCCATTGATCCTTAATAGATAGTATTACTGAATGACTGTTGCCATGATCTTTATTATTTATGTAGCCATCCATTCAAAAAATACTTATTTAGCACCTAGTATGTGAGTATGTGACTGAGTCCATTCTAGACACTGAAGACAATAGGCATAACTAAAACAGATAATTCTTGGGTGAAGGTGAATACTAAATAACTTAATTTAAAAAATCAAATAAAATGTCAGACTGCAATGTGTTCTGTAGAGAACTGATTTCAAAGTGATGGGGCAGAGGGTGACTAGGTGGCCCTGTTATTGTGGGACAGCAGTGAAAACCTCTCTGAGAAGGTGACATGAGACAAAATCAAAATGATGGAGGAACATCTGTGAGATCAGAAGAGAGGATTCCAGGCAGAGGGCCAGCAAAGGCAAGGAGTGAGTTGAACTTGCAGAGCCTTGAGAATGGAATGAAGGTTCGGGAGGCTAGAGAAGGGGAGAGCTAGTCAGAAAGGGCCCGGACGATGGAAGGGTCTGCCAGGCAGGAGAGACACTCATTTTTTGCTCTAGCACAATAGGAAACAATTAGTGTTTTAAACAAGGGAACACATAATATGATTTAGGTTCTAAAAAGAATACTCAAATGGCTGTGGGAGGGACATTAGAACTTACAGGAGAGGTGATGGGGGGTGCACAGACAGATTTGGGGTCTTTGGAAGTAGAGCTGAGAGGAGTTTGGCGTGACCTGCTTGGAATGTGGGTAGCCTAGACGAGGGTGGTTGTCAGAGTATCTGGAGTGGCTGTCTGTCTCTCTCTGTCTCTCTCTGTTTCTGTCTCTGTTTCTCTCGCGCTCTCTCTCTCTCTCTCTCTCTCTCTCTCTCTCTCTCTCTCTCTCTCTCTCTCTCTCTCTCTCACACACACACACACACACAAACACACACACACAGGTTTTGGAGAAACATGGAGAGAACCCGTTAGAGGAATCAATTGGTTCCACAGATTTTTTTTAAAAGCAATTTTTGAAGGCAAACCATAGCCAATTCCACAGGCTAGAAAGTCAAATAACTGTAAAATAGCTTAAGGCAGGTAGAGTGCATTAAAGACAAAGCAGCTACAGGCCAGAGCTCTGTTTACCCAGGGAAATAACCATAGCAGTGGGAGGGGGGAGAGAGGAGGGGGCTGAGCTGGGCTGGGCTTGGGAATTTCTGATAAGTCTTCACGTTGGAATTTAATTTGTTTTACTTAAAAGTAAATGTAAGTGCTTGTTCTCCTGAAAGCTACCAGCCCAGACTATTCTCAAAGGACCTGAAATCCAGTCCCCAAAGAACTCCCTGCTTTGCCAACATACATTGAGTCCTGGTGTTTGCTGACTTCTCAAATGCAGGTTGATGAAACAAGAAATACCCCACAAAAGGGTAAATGTGTGAAATCAGGATCCTGTGGAAGCGTAAGGAATTTATAGATCCCCGAATTTTATCATTATACTAACTTTTAAATTAAAGATAATAACTGCTCTTTACAGGTTCTTACTGACAAATAAGAATGTTGATTTGCTCAAGCCTGTGATATGATTATTGACTTAGAACTCTAGGCGTGTCCAGGACTAGCTAATAGTTGGAACTTTTCCCTCCTAAGGTCTGAGACTTTCTTCTAATTCTTAGTCACACACAGTTACTCATTACCTGAAAAAGCACTGAGAGTTTATCCATGGCCACTGTACATTTCGTGCTGCTTTGTTAAATAAGGAAAAATGCACATGGCTGAATCATAGCTTTCGATTCGTTTTTCAATTTTTACCTGGAGCAAAGCTTTTCTATATTCACACCAATTTCATTGCTTTCCATGTTACTCTGATCATATACTCGGCAAGCTAATTCAGTCTTTTGCTTGAGGACATTGGTAATACATATTGTAAATAGAGAGTAGCATTACTAAAGTACTCTTAAACAGATGTTAAAAATGGAAATACAGCAAGATTTAGTAACTGCCACTCAAGGGCTATAGAGATGTGGCAGAGAGGAAAAAAAAGAGGAGACAATTAAGACCTTCAAATCCCAGCAGGGCTTTGTTACTGCTGAAAGGATCCCTCTACATGGTTTTCAAATCTGAAATGTATTTAACTCAACAGTTATTACACACTTCTTATTAACCCAGCTCTGTTATGCAGAATAAGTACATTCATACTTAAAATATTTAAAATACTACTGAAGTATAAAACACTATAGATAAGGGCCCTGTCTTGAAAGGAATCTTATCTAATTGGGTGAAAACACACATGAACTAGGTGGAGTGTGAGACAGGCTAACCTGGGAAAGCAGACACCGTGTGCTTGGAAGTCAAAAGACAGATGCAACTGAAATCTGACCTCAGCTAAAGCATCCTTGAAGGATGAACAGGATGTGTATGGGAGGGACTAAGGGCAAAACCCTCCATGCTGTGGAAACTGCATGCATATCGCAATAGATACTGCCCTGGGAAGGATTAGGGTGTGTGCAGAAGGGAACCTACCAGGTTAGAAGATTTCTTGGGGTCACACTGAAAAAAATTTAACACATGGTATCTCTAGCTATGATAGAAACAGTATCCTTTTGGAGGCAATCATCCCCAGCTCCCACTGAGATTGCAGACCTGGTGGAAAAACTCAGTCACATATAATCTTGTTTCCATTTGCATGTGTCAGGTGAGAGCTAGAAAAAGCCATGCTAACTCATCACACTGAAGAAGTGGCCGCTCACTTGCTAGAGAAGTAGGAAGGCTGGGATGGGCTACTGCTTACTCAAGTTACTGGAGCAGAGCCGAGAATCACAAAATGGTAATGCACTTACCTGTCTTCTGCATCCATTCCCTCTACTGAAGGGGTTCCACCGCAAAGGGATTAACTCCTCCTTTTGGGAATTAAAAAATACTTTCAATATTCAGGAAATTTCTCTGGCTCAGAGGGTTCAGTAGATTTCAAACCAGAATGACAGCACTATAGAACTGTCTGATTCTAATGTACCAGGACCATTACATTTGCCATGTGTGTGGTCCTGGCCGTAATTATAAAGCCCAGCTTCTGCATCTTTTAAACACTTGACCAAAGTGTCTCAAAAGTGAAAACTAAGATACATTCTCTTCCTCGTACTCACTCTCTAACTAGAGTAATGACCTGAATATAATCCCAACCTATTCTCAAAGTCATGGTTCCTTCAGCCATTCATTACCTATAGGAATCCACATAGTTAATGTCTATAAACCTCACTTTTTTCCTTTCAAAATCTACACAAGAATACCGTTTGCTAGAAGTATTATAAAAATACCTTATTTTTATGTACAGTTATTCTTTTAGATTTATAATTTGTAAAAGACTTTCATGAATTCCAGGAACCTCTTAATGTAGATGAAGTTATTAGCATTTTTGGAGATAAGAAGACTGAAGTTAAAAATGACTAAGCCCAAGACCATGCAATAATAGGACACAAGTCAGGTACCGGTTGAAACACTATTTACTGGTATCTATCCTCTGACCTAGCTGTCTTTTTTTAGTGAGACACACAAAATAAATTATGTCTGTATTCTATAAAGTGCATAGCAAGCCCTCAGTAAATGTGGTTTCCTTCCGAATCGCTGGAGTAGCTGGCAAGAGCACTAGGAACCGCTGGTGAGCTGGTACCTGCTTCTCTTGTGACCCAGTGGCCACAACCCCACATGGCTACAGAGCACTAGAAATGCCTCTCATCTGAATGGGAAGGGTTGCTGGTCTAAACTACAGACTGCATTTAAAAGACATCATGTATCAGAAAGACAGTAAAATCTCTAGATTTTAAACTGATTATATGATGCAATGAAAATATTTTGAGCATGTGTAGTTACATCACCAGTTTCTTTTTATTTCTTTCTAATGTGACTTCTAGAAGTTGTTCTATCACACATGCAGCATGCCTTTGTTGCCTGTATATTTCTTTTTCTTTTTTTAAAGATTTTATGCATACAAGATGGGGTACAGCCAGCGTGTAGGAGGTGAGAGGATTCACAGAGCGGGGAGCAGAACAGGCAGGTCGACTGAAGTACACTGCTGATGGGAGCAGCGGGTGAGGCAGGAGAGGTCTGCCAGGCCATGTGGGTCCCCTCTCCAGCCAGGGATTGAACCTGCTCTGCGTGCAGCAGATGCTTCACAGTGCAGCGTTCAACCCGCTGCGCCACCAGGGAGACCCTTGTATATTTCTTTAGCACAGAGCTTTTGGATTTCATCCTCAAGTCCTTCCTTGTGCTTTGCCTAACTTCTTGGCTCTCCTCCCTCCTCACCAATACTCTGAGATCCTTCTACCTGGAGACCAGAGATCTGCTCACCTACTTCATTTCACAGTCTTAAGAACCTCCCTCTCTTTAGAAAAGGTACTGAAACTAGAGTTTAATGCATCTGGGCTGGGGAGAGCTTTCAGGCAAAGATCCTAATTTCAAGGGCCTACAGGAGCATGATACTGAGATTTATGAAAAATATATATTTGGTCATTCAGATTACAGAGCCTATTTCTCACATGTTTTGGTCTTGATCCACAGTTCCTAATCCCAATTCCTTGGCATTTCCTAAGTGTTCTTTTGGTAAGTGGATGAGGTGATTCTTAGAAGCAGCAAAAAATGAGGGTTTGTTACCAGATGAACCAACCATGCCATTAAAAGGCTGGAACTTCCTATCCCACCCCTAGACTTCTGGGGTGGTATAGAGGTGTTGAAGATTGACTTGAATTGCCAGTGACTAGTGAATTAATCAATTATGCCTAAGTAATGATGCCTTCACAAAACCACAAAAGGAAGGGCTTAGAGAGCTTCCAGACTGATGAACATGTGGAGACCGGTGGAGAATGTACCTGGATAGGGCACAGAAGCTTCATCGCCTTCCCTCATGCCATGTTCTGTGCATCATTCCCAACTGTTCTAAGTTACAACCTTTTGTAATAAACCAGGGATCAGTGACTGAATGGATCCCCTGAGCGCTGTGAGTCACTCTGACAAATTAATTGTGGCTGAGGAGGGAGTTTTGGGGATCCCTGATTTATATAGATGGAAGTCAGGAGCACAGGTAAAAACCTGGGCTTGAAATGGGCACCTGTAGTCTGGGGGGAGGAGGGAGGCGGTCATCGGAATCTCTATCCTGTAGCCACTTGATGAGATGGAGATGCATAGGTCGCAGCTGGTCTTGGTACTGGCATCTGAAGTGGAGAGTAGTCCTATGAGCCCAAACCTGTGGAATATGCTAATTCCCGGTAGCTAGTGTCAGAATGGAGCTGAAATAAGTTAAATTCTTGGACACTAATTTCTTGTTGGTATGGGGGAGCTTTCACATACATACACTCATGTGGAAATTGTTCTCAACACCTATTTCAAGGATCAGAAGGACATCATATAGTAGACCTGTTATAAGCAGTAATAGGGGGTGGTGGGGATTGTGGCAAAATGAAGAGCACATGCCTGATCCAAAAGGAAGAGCCACCACCAAGCTCTAGTTAATTGTTGCTATATTGGAATTTGGACACAGTGTGGCTATATCTTTTGATTTTTAAAGAACCGTAATCTATATTCTTTTGTGATTTGTCAAGATTTGTAAAGAAAAAATAAAACACTTCTAACAAGCATTATGAATGGCTTAAAATTTTGCCTGAGGACTCTGTTGGGCACATTTAGTCTCAATTGGTACCTCTTTATTTGTATGCAAGGCCCATCTGGTAGGATATGAGGTCAGCTGGAGACAGGTTGTGGCTTCTTCTCTTGACATTGGCTTTGTCTCTTGACACCTGTAGAGCTGGAAGAGACCTCTCCCTTTGTAGAGGAGATACTGAGTACCAGAGGGGATGAGTGGCTTACCCATAATCATACTATCACTCAGGGCAAGAATGTCAGGCTTCTAATTCTCTATTGACTGATTCTTCAAAACAACAGTGTCTTCTCTCTGCCTCAAGGTTTGCCTCTGAGAAAGGATCTTGATGAACTGAAGCACACTGTTAGATGTACAAGTGAATCATACAGCAAAAGGTTTTGTGCCCATATTCTGGTTGTCTAGGGGAATAGTACAAATGGCTAATATCCTTTGTGAATCACCCTGAAACATCATAATATTTATTCTACAAGGACAGACACTAATTATCCAGAGTGAATTGAAATCCCCAAACCACCCAGGTAGTGAAAAATAATCACAATGCTGAATATTCCTGTTATTTATGAGGAAGTCTGCATTCTAGACATCTGAGTCAGAACCCAGAGGGAGAAAGATTCTTGTTCTTCAGCTGACATGGAAAACTTTCCATTTAGGTCACTTTCTAAATGCGTGTGCCCTCGTCCCATTTTTAATGTGTGAATGGGCTAAACCAAGTCAGTAGGAAAAATGCAGGTATTAAGTTTTGCATTCACTCAACACAGTTTTTATTCTTTCTGGCCTTCCCTTTTACAAACATATTTTATAGCACTAAGGCTTTCAATGCTTGTTTATGTTATTGACAATAGGTCCAAAGTAAATATCAGAGTCTGGGTAATTTTGCCTTTCTTGCTTAAAATCTGGGACTTTCCTAGGTGAAGTAAGAAGACCGAACTTTTCCAAATTACCCAAGTTATCAGAACATTGCAGAAATATCAGTTAATTTTCAGTAATTTACATATCATGATTTCTAGACTTAGGCCTTGAAGCAATTTTATTTATACTCTTCTAGTTGTTGCTGTCAACAGACCAATGAGATTAGAAGACTAGGATTACTGCCTACATTTTTAAGATGAGAAAACAGAGTCCTGGGAACCTGAGTTCCCTAACTATGATGGGGCTATTATCTCCTGGTGCACATCAAGGTTTCCTTCGATGAAGCAATGAACATGCAGCGTCTTTAGCTCACGTTCCCAGAAGAGCAGAACCCCATGATATAACTGGACATTACTCTAATGCCTTAGTCTGTGGGCAAAAAGGAAAAATAGACACACACCTTCATACTCACTTTAATCCTTAAGATTGTTTATAATATTTAAATAAAAAGCAAGTCGAGAGAAAAACCAGAGTATTGAATTTGCTACAATTCCTGATAGACTTAAATGATATGGGAAAAGTTTCCCCCCTCTCTGTAGGAATCAGAGGGGAGCCTATTACCTTCCAAACAGAGTCTTGACAAACTCTTCAGAAGTGACCCTTTTTCAGAAAAAATAAAAGATGGGAGAAAATTTTACAAAGGTGATAGTGCTGGAGAAAGAGGTGAGAGAGAGATCAATTATCAGAGAAAGAGAAGGCCAAGCTAAATAAATTTAAGTAAAACAAGAAGTTCATTAGATAGTAAAAAGTGCCTCATTGAAGGGTAACATTCAAGTGAGGAGCAGAAGACAGAGAAAGAGCAGCTACATGGATATCTCAAGTGGAACACACAAGGCATAAGGAACAGCAGGTGCTAAGGTCCTGTGGCCTTAGCCTTGCCTGAGCAGTCCTTTCTGGCCTCAACTTGTGCTTGTCCCATCCTTCCCTACACATGCTAACCATATTGACTCTTCACCTCTCTCCATCTCCAGCCAATTTGTTTCACTTGTATCTGGAATATATTTGCTTTCATCTCCACCTGCCATAATGCACTTTTTTTTTTTTCAAGATTCAGCTCAAACACCCTTTTCCAAGTCTTTCCCCAATACCCACTACCTACCTGCCCCCTCCGCTTCTTAAAGCATGTTTCCCTCCCTGTTGCCTAGAGATCTTTGTTCTCTGGCGCTTCCACACCGCCCCTCTCCCTACCTGCCTGGCGCTGGCACCTCTGGGCTTGCAGAGCCATCTGTGTCTAGGGCCCTGTGTGGGTAGAGTGGGCGCTCAATAAAAAGTGGATTTTAAAATTAGACTGTGTTGAGGGGCACCTAACACAATCTTGGCCTCCTTTTATTTAATTATTTTTTACTTGCACCTAGCTACATTCTGACTTATTCTTGCGTACTGCTAACCCAAAGCGATGCTCTTTTGTCTTTCTGAGGCAAGTTCTGCCAAGTTTTTCCAGCCTGGCTCTTCAGGCATCGCGAGTCTCTGGTCCTCCCAAGAGCACCTCTATTCCTGCCGTTAATGCTCACATGCTTCCATGACCATTCAGAAGAGATTACATACTTTTTACCTGCCCATAGGTCGTCACTTCCCCAAATGTGCCCTGATGACACCTATCCTGGGTGGGTGAAGGCTGCAGCCTGGACCGTATGTTCAGCATGTTGAGTGGTGTATGAAGTCTTACAGTCTTATTTGTGTTATTGAGCCAAGTAATGCTATATTCCTTTGATTACTGAACAAAATACCCATTACTTCCCTGAAAAATTTTAATTCTGCTGCACATCATTGTAGAATGGTATCCTGGATGATATAGGTGTGCAAGAATATGTGTGGCATAAAGTAGGGAATGAATTGTGACTAGCATTGCAACTCATGCATATAAGAAATGAAGTAACCTATAGGATGAAAGCATAGGATAATAACTGTTGTTATATAGTCAACATATATGTATGCTCCTTCCACACCTGGCACTGCTCTAGAATTCGCTTAGTTCCTGAAAAAACTACAAGGAGAGCACTGTTACCATCGGTCCCATTTTATAGGTGGCAGAGAAGACAGAATGAAGATGCCTGCTCAGCTGCTGAGTGGCAGATGAAGACTTCGAGCCCAGGGGCCTATCTCGGGACCCTGCTTTGAGCCACACTCTCTAGTGATGGAGCACCGGGGTCTCTCTATAACTTGGATTTACTCAGCACTTTCTAAGAGCAGAATACCAGTACTCACTGGGCAACCACTGTGCATCAGGCACTTTACATACATCCTCTTCTCATTTAAAGTCCTCTGTCACCTTCTGAAGCAGATCAGGACTGACATCTCAAACCAGCCAGGTCATGAGTGCGTCAGCACCACATTGCCTTAGCACACTGGTTGGTGCTCAGGAGCGGAGCCGGGTCCATTAGTACTCTGCAGTGCCATGCTAAGGCTTCCATGTGGCTACTTCTTTGCAGAAATGGCTTCCAGAAACCCAGGGGAGGACTGAGGGGAAAGGCCCCTCCTGGGAACAGGTGGTAAGCCCAGGAAACAAGCTTGTATATTTGGCAAGAGAAGACAGCATTTTGCCAAGGGCACACACAGTTGGAGGTAGTCCCCCCCCCCCCCCCCCCCCCCCNAGGCCCCCCCCCCCCCCCCGCTTTTACTAACAAGTCTGCAAGTCTCAGAATAAAAGATTGAAAGAGTCTGCCAGTCAATGTAGGTGGGAACTATTGATGATCAAAGATTCAGGGAAGGAGGGGCGGCCTTGATGGCTGGACATCTGCTCTCTGAGAAAGTGACCCACCTAACCCTAGCAGAACCTTTCTCAAAGCTGCAGTAAACATCCTCCCTCAGCCAAAGCACACAAATAGGCATCCTAAAGCCTAATGGAGTGTAAGAGGAGTACAAATAAGCATCTTTCTCTCTCTCAAAAGCATAGTGGTGTACAGTCCGGGCTGGTGAAGTCACTGTCGGGAAGAGGGTATCTCTACATTTGTGTCCTTCGCATTGAGGCATGGAAGACAGTGTCAAGAGCGTGGATCTTTGTTTGTATAACTAGATGAGCCCCTGACGTGGGAGCAGGACAGGGACTCCTCTGGCTTCATTCTTGGCTGATGCCGCTCTACCCTAAGTAGTTCTTTTTTTAGTCAAAGTACTAGGTTTATTGAGATGATGAGATCAAGATGGATAGAGGAACTCTCGCAAGTGAGGGTAAAGTGATGGTGGGAATCTGGAACATTATACCACAAGTTGCCAGGTGGATAGCCCTGTGGCTCCTCCTTAACCCCCCTCAGGGGAATCCTGGGGAGATTAAGTCTGCTTTGGGGCTACAGATGCCTTTTGGTTAAATTGTGTAACTTGGAAACACAGCTACTTCCTGCAGTGAAGAAAACCACAGTGGCATGATGCTGGAGCTCCAAAGAGGAAGCCCAGATGGCTCTCAAACCACCGTGAAAGGTCCAGCCTTGCAAACCCTAGTGGGAGATCTTGCATGCCTCCTCAGCATAGATTGCTCGTTAAGTCAGTGTTATGGCAAATGGCAGTCAAATGTCTTCAGAAAGGTGATTTCTCATCACAACAACGCTGTGTGGGTTCACCCAGCTCTGCCTGAACCCTGAGCAAGCTTACAGAGCCAGAGGTGTCCAGTCTGAGCCCTGTCTTTCCTTACTGCCACCCCCTTGGGTGTGGAGGCAAGTGGTCTTTACAGGGAGAGAACCTTGGGTCTGGCAGGGCTGTACCTGGAAAGGGGAGGATCTGCCCCTTGAAAAGACTAACAAATCTCTGGCTACCTTCTCTTTGGTCTTGTGTTGACACTGCTTTGTCATATCTTTTCAGCAGAGACTCACAAATATCAAGACAGCATATTTCTTTACAAGTTAATTTAAAGGTGTCACTTTTGGAAAATCTGCAGAGCAAAGAGTCTGCCCGCCCCTCCCATCAGTCACTTTTTTGGGCCAAAGTGTTAATGCGCAATAACACAGCCCAAAGGCAGTCTTTCCCTGAAGCTTCTGGTAAAGGAAAAATCCCCAGGACTCTTGGAAAGGAAGTGAGGTCGTGGTGAGGCCATTCGATCACACCAGGAAGGAGAGTTCTTGGGAATTTTCACCTGTGTTAGCGAAAGCTTTTCCAACCGCAGGGCTACCCTAGCTAGAAATCCACCTTTATCTCACCGTCTCTCAAGCTTTGTCTTTTCTTTTTTCGTTTTGGCACCATGGAGCCCAGGTGCCAAATATGTTTTATTCCCTCTTGGTTCTTTGCCAGTTCAAGCTGTCCCTGCCCCAGGCCAAGGCAGCTGCATGTGACTCACCGCCTGAGTCTAGTTCCTACAAGTTCTAGGCTGACTCTGTTTCTTTAGGAAATCTCCAGCACTGCCCTGGACTTGCCTTAAATCAAACTTTCTTTGAGACCTAGGAGTGGATCATACAATCATTATTTCTAGCACTTCACACAGTATCTGGTAGGCCCTAAAAAAATATTTAAGTGAACCCAATAAATGAATGAATGATTAATGACTGGCATGCTGTACATGGATTTTCTATCTCATATGTATCAGTGACAGTTCTCTAGAGAAACAGAACCAATAGAGGTTTTACACATGTTAAACATGAAAAAAACTTAACAATAGAACAAACGCCCCAGATGTGGTTGATCATGCAGGGCCCCCACCCAGACTGAATAACAAATCTTATTTGTAGTTTCAGACTCTCCCAAAGTGTAATCCTAAACCAATCAATCTGGAGTTTCCAGCACCACCATCCCCACAAAAGTCCTGCCACCAGACAAACATATATCTAGCATAAAAGCCCAGTGAAACACAGTGAGCCCAAAGCTGGACCCCACTTGCAGCTAGGTGCTGACAGCACTGAGATGCTTAAAATGCACTCACTGGCCACAAGAAAGATGACTCTCTGGTGTGGTAGACAGTCTGGTAGACAGATAATTGCAAATAGGTGTAATAAATGCTATAATCAAGATGTGGATAAAACTGGCTGACTGCTATTCAGAGTTGGGTAACCTCTAAGTGGGCAGAATGACCTTGGCAACCAGACAGAACCTGATGTCAGCCAGGCTAATATTACACCCTGAGGTGCTCTGCAGAGAGAGATTCAAATACTTTAAGTGGACTGTAAAATGGCCAAAAGGCCTCAGTGCCAGCAAATGTTGAAACACCCAAGGTGCACTGGGTATTTGAGGGAGCCCAGCAGGGCAGTTTTCTGCTGCTGCCTCTGGCTTTTCCTGAATGCCAGTAGAGACTCTTGACCCTGCTTAGCTTAAGATCTGAAGTCATCTGGGTAAATCCCCACCCCCACGCCCAACGGCTGCCTGGGAGGGCAAGATAGAGTTGGGCCCTGTCTACTGCCTTACCTGTGGTAAACAAGGCTCCAGGCTAACTTGGGCGATATTTCTATTTCTGGAAAAGCAGCAATTGTGTTGTTTCCTTGCCCAATAGGTGCGAGCAGACAGCAAGCATCTGCTCACTTCAACTGTGCCGATGGCTTTTATAATGTGCTTGTTCTTCTACTTTCTTTCCAACTTCATCTGTTGTCAAATTTAAGATGGGGCTTAACATATTTAGTTGCGGATTCATTGCTAACACCAAGATGAGGTGGTTGCATTTAACTTCTTGTCTCTTAATGTGGAATCTTAATATGAAAATAATAAGATCATACGTAACATATATTTGTATTGGTACAAATAAGTACCAATGTCCTTGCGTTCTTTCTCCCCCAACCCCCTTCTCCACCCCATTTGAAATGTTCCTTTTCTTTCCTCTTCCAATTATGTTTATTGAGGTAAAGTTAGTTTGCATCACTGTATTTGTTTTAGGGGTTCTATGGTCAAACCTCTACAAATGTACATTTTTACATCATGCCACCACCAAAGCCCCGGTAATCCTCCACTGTGCCCCATTGGGCCCTCTCCCTGTCCTGCTTCCACCCCACATTCTCCTCTTCTGTTGCCTCAGTTTTGCAGTCAGATGTCAAAGGTTTGTTACTGGTCTGGTTTTGTCTGACCCTTTCTGATGTCAGCCCAAGTGGTCAAATCCAATGGCAAAACTCCCAAACCAAGGTTGTCTTAGGTTAAATCTGCCACTGAGTCATGTGGAAGCAGAGGAAGGGGCGGGTGTCATGGGCACAGAAAAAGCAGCAGGGATGCTAAGATGACATGTGGCGACTTAAGTATCTGGAAGGTCAGAAAAACACAGACTGAGACCTGAAGCCAAGGAAGCATGTGGAAGCAAATGCCTCAAGCTCATTGTAGTTCTCTCAGGAGATTGCGGTTGGAAGGGAGCGCAGGGGAGCCCTCGTTTTTTTATTTTCTACACTTGAATTTGATGCAAGGGATCTGCATTAGTTTTGTAATTATCACATTAAAAACAATTACAATTTTAAGAACAGCAGAAACAGCAGCCACCACAGAGGAGTGCCAACTGGCCCTGAAGGGAGAGACCTTGGTCTCTGCTGAACGTAGACAATGTGGGAGAAGATGACAGGTGACTTTGGGTTGCGGTCTCCTGATAGGGATTTTGAAAGCGCTACTGAGCCAGGGATCCATTCAGAATGGTGCTAGCCTCCAGGGGTCTCTATGAGAGCCTGTCCCAGGACCCCCTCCCAAGAGAGAGTGGTGGTAGGTGGTAGGGGTGTAGGTGCCCATCCAAGTGTTTGCCAACCTGGACAGAGCTGACGACTGACACTCAGTTTAATTATCATGCAGAGCTGCAGCTGGAGGTGGCTGGAGTGAGTTGGCATCTGCTTTTGCAGAGCACAATTTCTGCAAATAATTAACCACCAGAACTCTTGATTCTCTCTAATTAATGAAGAGGAAGTCTGGAATCTTCAAAGTCCACGAATGTCATGCTGCCATTGTGTCAGGATTGATCTCCTTTGTTCTAAACCGAAGAGCATGCCTCTCCTGCCTCTCCTAATTCTTTATAAATTGAATTTTTCTATTACTAGTTGTGACAGCTAAGTAACATGACTTCAGAAATTCACCCGCAGTTCATGCCAGTATTAGAAGCCTGAATAATAATAATTTTTTAAAAAGAACCATAATGGAGCAAGCTTTCTGTCTCTGACCCAGAATTAATCATAGTGAAGAGACACCTCCTGAAAGGAGGGTTGTTAATTAGCTCTAATGGATCTTGCTAGGTGGAGTCTGAATTATTGGGAAGTCTGCAAACAGAGGGAAGGAGGGGGTCTTTCCTTCTCTGCCCATCTCCATGGGATGCTGGGTGGAGGGCGTGATACTTTTAATCTGGGGCTGGAGAGGAGGGGGCACTTGAGAGAGTCATGATGAAGGCTGCAGTAGAGTTTAGTTTAGAGGGGGAGCCTCAAAACTCACTAACTGAACATCTTTGAGGAAAACAAGTAGAAGTGATTGTTTTCAGTGCAAATGGCTGATCCCTGTGGCCTAATCTGAGCATATAATGAAACCACCACACAGAAGCCAGAGTGGGATCCTCTTAAACTCTGTCAGACAATATCTCTCCTCTGCTTCAAAGTTTCCAGTGGTCTCTTCTCTTCAAGGAAAGCAGTGTGCACATCAGCTTGCACCGTCCTACCTATTTTCCAATGTTTCTTCTATGATCTCATTTCTTCTACTTTCCTCCTAATCTACTCCATTCCAAGCATACTTGCTTTCTTGCTGTTCCACCAATACTCCAGGCATGCTTCTACCTTTTTCTTGCTGGTCCACCAATACTCCAGGCATGCTTCTACCTCAGGACCTTTGCACTGACTGCTTTTATATCTAGAGCATTGCTTTCCAAATATCCACTTGACTCTCCTTTTCTTTTAGGATTTTGCTCAAATGTCACCTGCTTATGAGGCTGGTAATGACCAACCTAAGTAAAATAGGACCCCCCCACACTCGCACATCCCAGCACTCTCCATTCCACTTACTGCATTTTTCTGTCACTCCCAATATACCACATAATTTCCTTATTTATTATGTTTATTGTTAAATATTTACCTCCTCTGCCTCCTACTAGATTATAAGCTTAACAAAAACAGGAATTCTTTTCTGTTTCATTCATGGATATATTCCTGGCACTTATAACTATGCCAGTTCAATAAATATTTGCAGAGTGAATGAATCAGTCATCACACTTCAGAGTGTTGGCTGGTATGTGTGAAGATTGCATGTGCCCATCCAAAATGACTGCTCAAACATCTCATAAAGCCTGAGGTATGAGCTGTTTCTTTTTCTTTCTCAAGAAACACTGGATAAAGTGCTGTTGTTCCCTTTGGTTGCCAAATGTTAATAATTAAAGCAAACAGTGTGATCAGAGTTAAATATTACTTGAGGTGTTTCTTTCCCAGTAACTTTTGATAGAAGCAGCTTTTGAGACTGGTCAAATAGGGGTGCTTTTAAGGGGCAGAGGGTTGGTTTCTGTCCCCAGGAATCTATATTCTTTTTAAGTCCACAGAGAACTGGAGGTGGGGGAAGTTCTTTAGCGTCACTGTCTAGGTGGGAGAGGTGTCCCTGGGGAATTGAACATGACCCTAACGAGAGGGGAGCATCCAACGGCACCTGAAGAAGAGGCAGCTCTGCTGGGCACACAGAGCACAGAGGTCTAGGCAGGGAGGTGCGGTGAGGGCCTCACTTGTAGACTGTCACCATCTCCATGGTGTGTTTCCAAATGCCTTCAACCCCTTTTTGTTAGTGCTTCCCAACAATGGGACTGCTATAGACTCCTGCACTAAGTTCTTTCCACCAAAGAATGCCTACTGAGGTCTGCTCGCCTGTGACTGGTAGTGGGTAGGTCAGGCAGGCTTACCTGCCAGGGGCCCTGGAAGTGGATAGATCCAACTGTCCTTTCTACTTAATTTGCACCTCATAGCAACCCAGTTCTTAGCTCCAAGGATTGGACCTCAGAGGAAATCATATCTGCCTTCCGTTCATAAACCAGCAAATGCTGGGTTAAATGCTAAATCCCAGAACACAGGTTGTAGCCCCAATTCTGCAGCAGATGGTGGTGTGACCATGCTTCTGCCTGTACCATGTTTATAACTCAACTTTCTTAATCCTGTTAAAAACTCTTATCTCTTTCTCTGAATAACTGTGTCTTTCAGAGATAAAGAAAGGAAGACCCAAAGTGTCGAAGGTACTTGCTTAAGGTCACACTGCTTTTAAAAGGCAAGACCAAAACCAAACATTACTATAAGACCTGGCAATCCCATGACTGGGTATTTATGCAGAGGAAATAAAATCTCAGATATCTGTACTCCCATTTCATTGCAGCGGCATTCACAGTAGCAAAGGTATGAAACAATCTGTGTCCGCTAGTGGATAAAGATGTGAGGTGTGTATGTGTCTGTGTCCATATACACAATGGGATATTGTTTACCCACAGAAGAAGTCTTGCTACTGGCAATAGCATGGATAGAACTTGAAGGCATCGCGCTAAGTAAGGGCAGGACAATCTTGAGAAAAAAGTTAAACTTATAGAAACAAAGTAGAAAGTGGCTTCTAGAGAAGTGAGGGTGCCAAGCGGGGTTAGCAGAAATAGGGGAAAAGTTGGTTGGACAGAACAAAGCAAGTAAGAGGCAGGACCAAGATCTGAACTCTCTGCAAATCCAATTTCTGTCCGTAAAGCCCCACAGATCAGAATGATAGTCACCCCGTTTTCGTCTTGGAGCCACAAATGAAGCTGCTCTTGTTAAAAATTGTTTTTCCAATCCAAAATAGAGTCCCAGTTTTAGAGGATGCTGAGAGGTCAGATTTGAGAACCAAACTAAATTTCATGGGGCACAAGTATGAATTACTGTGTGCTTAGATATTCTAAATTCAAATTCCAAGGCTGACATTTAGTGCATCCCTTCAAATCCAAGTTTCACATAGTGCACTGGTTCTAAATAGCAAAATTGACCTTCCCTCTTAGACTCATATTCTAAGTTATTCTGAAGATTCTTCCTCCTAAATTGATCCCGACAACGTACCTGAAGCAGCCTCCAGGACGCTCTTGCTGATTTACAACTGCAATCTTGCTAAAAGGAATGGGAAGAAGCCAGGATGAGTTTCTGTTAGACAGAATTACTGGCATGAAATACTAACATGGCTACAACTTGGCATATAAGTGACTGCATGGTTGCCCTCCCCTTCTGATTGCACTGAAATAGGTCATTTGTTGGAAAACTGAGGGAGCCTTGTTCTTCTGCCCCCAGCCCCCAAAGGCTCAGGGAAGAAGGCAGATGACTGTGCTACTTAGTGTGCGCCTGCATGTGGCTCCTGAAAGCCAGAGTCAGGCCAGCAAGCTTTTTCTTGTCAAGTTCCCATGTCAGTGGTTTGTCTTGACGAGTGTCTCTGATTGCTGTGTGGAGGGCCCTTTCTGTTTCCTGCTTTTATTGAAGGAATAAAGACTGGGCAGGATGCAAGCATAAGCTCCAGCTGTCCCTGCTTAAAATACAATGATTAGTGGTGATCTGCCATTTGGGTTCAACAAAATATTGTCTAAATGAGGAAGGGGAGCCTTTTCCCTTGTATTTATTCTCTCCCCGAAGCATGACCCATGCTGGCAATTTGTCCCATTTTGCACAGGACAGTGGTGCTGCAAGAAGTAAAACGATACAAGTTACTAAAGACTTAGCTTGGGAAATAGGGTGTTCATTTGTTCCTTAATAATAGAAAACTACACTATCTACAAGAGTCAGACGGGTAATGTGAATGAATGAAGCTGTTTCATAAGAATATCTTAGGGTATTTTTTTGGACATATTATCTTTGTCTATTTAGTGCAGAATTCTTTCCTCTGCAAAATCAGAGCCAGTTGGTCTAGCTTTTGTTTTCACAATTTTGATAGAGACAAATATGTCTTCTTTCCACTCTTCTATAAGACAACAATGGGTTAAATGGCCACCAACAGCAGGTTTCAATTTGGAGACAATTGGAAGTGCCACAAAGAAGTGGTAGAGAGCTTGTGGGTTATCACAGGGAGCAGCTGCTTGCTAAGTGTCATGTGGCCTTATTGCTGAGTGAAAGTGGGGGCCCAGAATATATATCTTCAGAGTCTTCTGAGGCTCAGTTCTTCCCCAAGACACATCATGAATACATTACATCTCTCTTAGATTTCTTTATGTGTGCCTGGTCCTTGTTTTCCCTACATGCACTGGAGGCCCTTCAGTGCTGAAGGTGTCCCCTTCGTCTGCTCACAGAAGAGTCTGAGCTCTTTGCACATGGCTCCTGGGTAGTGCTCACTGCCTGTCACTATGGGGCTCCCCAGCACAGGAAGGACACTGTCCCTTCGTGTGCTCTAGTCGAAATCAGAAATGCATCAAGACTTAAAATTTGATGATCAAAGAAAGCAGAAGAATGTCTGGAACCTGCATGCAGGTATTCTTGAAAAGGTCTCTATAATAAGTTACAAAGTGGCCACAAAACATCCCTTTCTGTATATGGGCCTCTTCGGTGAGACTTCATGAGTGAGGAACTGAGAGAGAGCCTACAGCCATGTGAGAGAGCCAGAGTGGAAGCAGACCCAGTCATGGCTGTAGCCCTGATCCACATCCTGACTATAATGCTACAAAACATCCTGAACTGCCCTGCATGCCTCCACTAAAGAAACTGTAAAATATGTAATAAGAGCTAAGCCATACATTTTGGTTCTATATTCTGGATATTTTTCTTACCTACCAGCTTTATGTTATGTTGTCCATGTGGGGATAAGCGTGCCCTTCCTAGGTGTATCAAAACCTCCAGTTGATACTTAATTATAGGCGTGACAGAGTTCTTGAAGACACTAATAAAAACTTCCTTGAGATCATTCTTGATTCTCTACACAGCATTCTTATCTATGGGCCTTTGGCCAGTTCATAATCTACCCTGCTATAAGAGAGAGGCAATGTCAGGCATTGGTAGGAAGACTTGAATTATAAGGATTTAGACACACCCCAAAGGGGTGGCAGGTGGGAACATATGCATTGCATGCATATATTCCAATATAAATCTCCCTTGACTTAAAATGGATGGGGTTGCATGCTGGTAAGTTCATTACAAGTGAAAATACTGTAATTCAAAAATAAGTTTATTACACCAACTTTCAAAGCTTAGCCAAGCCTGCCTGCCTTAAATATGCTCAGAACATTCACATTTGGCTAAAGTCAGGCAGAGTCATTTAATACAAAGCCTATTTTATAATAAAATGTTGAGTGCAACTTACTGAATACTTGTACTGAATGTGAAAAACAGAATGATTGTTCACCCTTGCGATTGTGTCACTGATGGGGGACTGTGGCTCGCTGCCTCTCCCTCGTGTCAGAGAGGGTATTGTACTGCATGTAGCTGGCCTGGAAAAGATAGAGATGCCAAGTGCCATTTTCACTGAATGGGTATCATGTTCACACCATTGTAAAGTCGAAAATTGTAAGTTGAACCATTGTAAGTAAGGTTTAGATATACGTCAGATTCAAGCATCAGTGGACGGATGACTCGACTGGAAAATTTTTAGAAGTACTGAAGTGTCTCAATCCCAGAACTTGCATATGAATATTCAGTAATTTAAAATGAGGTAACTATAAATGGAGAGTTTTGTCAGTGATGAAGAAGAGAAGTTTGGCTATGGAGGCAAGTCAGATTTGAGAGGAACCTCATGGATGAAATAACTTTCTGAGAGTCTTTCACAGCTGGAAAGACTCAACATCTGTCTGAGCTTTGGCATGATAAGGAAGGGCAGGTAAAACTGGGGGCCAGGAACTGTGGCTCCCCAGTGTCACCTGAAGTAGGTACAGATTAGTCACACCACTGTGGCTTCTTTAAGTATTTTTCTTTTGGAAGACTCCAGGGAGGGAATAACTATCCTAGAAGGGCAAAGATAGCAGCTATGTTGGTAAATGGTTTTAAAGTCAAGGTTACCAAAGTAAGCCTAGATCCAAAGTGGGAATTTGTGTAGATGAGCAGAGACTATATGTAAGTGTAAAGAGAATTCTGCAAATATGCAAATGGATGGGAATGGATGGTGTCTGTCTCAATTTTAAAAGCCCCTTTGGTTCCTAAGTGTTCCACAATTGGACTGTCCACATACATTCTGCAAGCCTCCATTCCTGTACATTCTTGCTCCTGGTAGTTTCTCTCAGCTAATTTCCTGGTCCTGAAGACTTCTCTACTTTATCTGTTGGCAGAACTAAGTTTCCTGAAGTAGAGATTTTAGTCTTAAGATTACAACCTAACTTAAAACCTGATTAAGTTATATTTAGTGAAGGATGTGGGTTAAGACAGAACCCAGATTCAAATACCCAAATTTTCTTGGATGCAGTTGGCTGATTTTTTAAATGAGACTTATATTTGTATTAATGTAACAACATATATGCACTGCTTAATTGAGGTGTGGTTCTACATGTCGAAAATATGAAAATCAGTAATACAATGTTCCTACATTAAGAGCTTCACAACTTAATGGGAGAGTCCAAAATGTGTGTGTGTGTGTATCGGTGTTGCGTGAACAGAGATCTACGGAGCATCATAAATAGAGGAACCATATATGTACGTAGGAGCTTTAGAACCCTATCAGGGAAAGCTCCATCAAAAAGGGAATGCTCTTGATGGAAATGACTCTTGATGGAAGAAAAGTAATCGCTAGGTAGATAAGATCACTAGGCAGACCTGAAGATATGGAAAAGCATGATGAGTTTGGGTAAGAGTAAATACTTAGTTTTTGGCCTTTCTGGTGGCCTAGGGTTAAGTCTCAGCACTATAACCAATACGACCTGAGTTCAATCCCCACCCAGGGAGCTAACCCACATGGTGCAGCAGGCCTCTTCTGTATCGCCTGCTGCTCCTCTCAGCAGTGTATTTCAGCATATCCGCCTGTTCTGCTACCTATTCTGTCCCTGGCAAATCCTCTCAACCCCCACACTACTGACCTACACCCCAGTTCTTCTACAAAACAAATTTTTTTAAAAAAGAGTAAATACTTAGTTTCGTCTAAGTATAGAGTATATGTAATAAAAGAACGATGGGAAAGATAACAAGAAGGGAATTTAGAAGAGAGGAGCCTGACAAATTAGATATGAAGGACTCTGGGTCTTGAAGAATCTTGAATACCAGTGGAGGGAGTTTAAAATGCATCTTGTAGGTGATAGGAGCCATGGGAGGATTTTAAATAGGAGAGTGATACATTATGATCTGTAATTTGGAAAGATAATTGATGCTAGAATGTTGGGAAGATGTTACAGCAGCCCAGGCAAGAGTGGATGAGCTATAATGAAAGTGGACATGGAAGAGAAGAGGATCAGCCACAGATCTTAGGAATCTGAACAGACAAGTCCTGACAACGATGGAGACTGGAGGATAACTGTAATGAAGGAGGCTAAATAAACCTAGAGTTTCCAGCTCAAATACTTCGTTGCAGTAATTTAACATAGGGAAACAGTATGTGGGGGTGAACTTTGTGTTGTTAAAAACCAGTTTTAATGTTTGTGTTTGATCCCCTATCGTGGAATTAAAAGAGAGAGGGTGCTGTGAAGGAGAGAAGAGGTCAGTGTGCAGAGCAGATTAAGGTTCAAAATGGCTAAGTATAAAAGTGAGTGTCAGTAGCATGAAGGACAGTCAAGGGCCTTCTTGTGAGAACTGTCATCCAAAATAGCTGGCTGGGCGGGGCTGGGCGGGGCTGGGCTGGGCTGGGCTGGCTGGACTGCAGGCTCTTGCAAGGTGTGGGTCCCAGCCCAGGGAGCAGGCTGGTGGATCCCCAGATGACCCTGGCCTATAGTTAGCTCTCACAATCAGTGGTGCTTGGTTTCCAAAGTAGCAGCAACTGCAGCTGACCTCTTTAGACATTTATTTTTTTCTCTGTAAAGAAAAGGTAGCTGTAAGCAATACATGTTCCAAGTAACTAATCTTCTGGCTTGACTAAGCACTTCTGTGTCGATAATATTTCTATATGGTTTTGGTAAAGTCATTAACAAATTGTTTCTCAAATCAAAACACCTTGAACCTCCCGGGAAACTAGAAAAATCAAAGTGTAAGTTTTACCCCTGGAAAATATGTCAAAGAAATGTCTTCCTACATGCACCCTTCAGCTGGTTGGAGATTCTTTTCCCCTTTGTGTATCATAATAGTAGTTAGAAACTAAGGATTCAAAGGCTGAGAAGGCATATACCCCTAACAGATTACAGGTCAGTGCCTCTTTTTGGGGATCTGAGGTTGGAATACAAAATTCTAAATTTGAGACTCTCACATTAAACATTTTGCATTCATGTTAAAAATAGCTGGTGGTTGAGTTTGAATTAGCTGTGGTGTCTGGGAAAAATAATGAGATACTGCAACAGTGACTTTTTGTTTGTAAATTGAGCTTTAGTTCCCTTGTCTTTCATCCAGGAAACACTAGAGGGAGTAAGACAGAGGGAAAAAGACTACCACGAGAAATAATAGGAAAAAGAGACCTCGGACAGGAAGGCATCTTTGCATTTCACTAAGGCCTAGAATTTTCTTAGGTGGGCACTGATCTTTATACTATGACTAAGAGGCATTGTGCTTTTCTAGAAACTTTAATTCTGATCTGCTGAACCTGCTTAGAATTCAAAACAGCAAAGGAAAACCATTGTTTTCTTACCAACGTCTATGTTCTAGTCAGTTGCACTAGACTGGTATGTGTGAATTTTAATTTTAGAGGCTATGTTATTTGGATAAATAACCTTTCATATATACTGGGCTGTTGCTTTTTCATAGCACTAGTCGTCAGACTTCCAGTGCTCAGAGTGAATAGTGATGATGCCAAGTGTTTTCAGATACTTAAAGGAATAAAACATGCTCTTTGTAGATATCAGAGGCTGGAACCATTCAGTCTTCATTTTCCCCATTGCCTACATGAATTAGCTTTACATTAAAGTATTTACTGTCCAGAAACACAAGTTAACTAATCCAATGTCATGCAACATCATGAGAACTGAGATTTATTCTTGTTTAAATTCTCATTTCCTTATCTCTCTGTGCCTCTGGAAAATGCTGAGTGAAGTCTAGCGTCACATCACTGATTTTTAAGAAAATATTGACAATCACCATAACCAGAAACATCTTAAAGTCTTCAGAGACAATTCAACTGAATATTAAAATGTTTTACTGAATAATGAACTAATAAGTCTATGAAATATTATCCTTAAACCCCAGCAGATTCTTGAAGCACAGCTGTTAAAAGTGTGTATAAATCCAAATGTTAAAAAAAAAATCACCATAAAGCATGCTAAGTTCATAAGGCTCTGTCTGCCCTTTTACAGACTTCAGGGTCAGCCTCACGTACATGTTAATATCAAGAGAGTAGAAATTGTATTATGAACTTTCTAAGGCAGTGTCTGTCTGAAACGATCAGTTATACTGACAAGGAAAACATAACTCCAAATGGGTTTGCATTTGTTAGTCATGCATTATACTACTTACCTCTCAGGACAGACCTTTAATTTCAGAAAGTGCTGAGATGCACCACGGCACCCGTTATCAAAAGTCTTTGGCTGAAAAACCATTTATCCTTGTGGTAATGAACAGACTTATCACATTCTCGTGTCACCATTCCTGAAAAAGCACATTCATATGAATGTTTCTTCCACAAACATCATGAACTATTTCATGAAGGCACATGGGTGTAGAATACTAAGGAGAGATATTGCTGGTGAATGACAGAACGTCTGGTTGATTTACACGAAGCCCCAAGTGCTTGTATGAGAATAGGTTAGTTTTAGATTGACGAGCAAATGTGTAACCAGACTTCTGGCTGACAAATGGCAGAGCTATGCCAGAGCATTAGCTTCTCTGGAGAGAGCCCAAAAGTAAGGCAGGAGGATCAAGTTCATTCCATAAAGGACATTCACATCTAATGGATGGCAGGGTGGCTGGGATATTAAGCGCATATAGACTTTTATTCCCTAAAATAGAACTGGGCAACTTTACAGTTGAGCTGGCATCTGAGCCAATCACCAAACTCCCATCAAATTTTCCTGTATCATGTGTGTTTATGCTGACATTCCATCAGAAGGATTCTGGTGCTTCATTCGCAGCTTTGGTTTAAAGCCATGGGCTTCTAAAAATTGTTAGTTTAGGTAAATTAGAAGATAAAAACTGATGGGATTAGTATTAAAAATGGTGTCAAGCACTAAATGGCCTACACTGCACTTGATTTATTCTGGTTGGGCACAGCTGAGGACAGAGGTCTCCATGTAGCTTTTGTGAAGAAGGATGACTTGTGTGACCGCACTCTTTTTGGGCCTTTGGATCTGCCTTCAAGGAACTGGTATGGTGGTGATGCTTGAGCCTGCTCATCAGGCCCCTGCTTAGTATTTGAGGGGTGTTATCACACTGAGTTCTTGGCACCACACTGCAGGGTAGGGCTTATGACCTTGCTTTATAGATGAACCTGAGATTGAGAGATTACTTGACTTGTCCAAGTTTTCTCACTAGTAAGTGACAGAATTAGGATTTTTCTGGTCTGACTGCACAACACTTTTGGTCAAACTACACAGTGGCTTGACCACCTGAGGAACAGTTACTGGTCGTGCTTTTACAGTGTGCAGGTATTTGAGTAGAACAGAAGCAAGAGCACCTGAGAGCCAGGAGATCTGAGTCTGAATCTTGGTTTTATCATTTACTGACTGTGTGATCTTGGAAAAATGTCTATATTCGCTGAACTGTGTCCTCAGCTATAAAGAATGTGTGTGTGTATTTTGGTGGTGGAGCACTATGCAGTCCTAGGCTACCTTTCATTTCTAACCTTCTTGATTCCATGCGTCTTCAAGGGGCTTATAATCCCCTGAAACTGAGGTACACATTTGGTCTTCTGTTCTTTAAGTGAACTCAGATGTGAGGAAACACCTCCATTTGAAATCCAAGAACTGACTTAATTTCTACCTTTGTGATAATATTCCTTCTCTGGAAAATTCATTTCCTCTGTGGTTTGCCCCTACTCTATCTTGTATTTCCCAGATGGACGAATCCACTGAGTGCACTGACTGTCGCTCTCAGCTTGCAAGCAAGCCACCAAGAAGCCTATAGAACATGCTAGAAATACAAAATTGTATTTCATAATATTATCACAAAAGAAAACCACTTTGGTTGACTTTCATCTGAAGGCAATAAATGTACTTCCAGTGGATTAGTAAACCAAATATCCATGTAGTTGCCCATTTTGGAGGCTTTGTTTTATTTCTGTAAATGAGTGAGGTTATGCTTATTTTGTCTCCCCTGCCCCCACCCCACATATAACTCTCTACACTACACTGACACGTTTTCTCTGAAAACTGCTGCCTTCTTAGAATGTGCCACCCTTTTCTTATTTGGCTTGCACCCACTCTCCTGTTGATGGAAATGTATACATTGGCTCTCCTGCCATGGGCATTGATCACCCGCTGCTTGTGCTCTGCATTTTTGAGGATCAAATGACATGGCTCAGGCTGTATGTGGGGAGCAATGTTTGAAACTTTCTTTGATGTTGTGCCTTGTGACACTCAATGGCTAAACCCAAGCTTTTGCTCTTTGACCAGATGCCAAATGTGCTAGTTCCTGAATATCTATGATCTTACAGATAGCTCGGTGGAAAAATAAGAAGAAACCACTGGAATAATATTTCCAAACTATTTTGTAGGGATAATTAAGGTAAAGTTTTGAGTCGTTGGCAAGTTAGTTGAGCAAAATGTTCTAGTTAATTAGGAGCTAAAGTATAACACTTTAAAAAATCACTTAATACTTACTGAGTGTCATCTTTGTATGAGGTATTAGAAATACAGAAAAGGGGCAAAAGTTCATATAGTCCTTCAAAAGTGTCTTAGTTTTCTTGGCTACATAATTGTTGAAAACTTTATTTCTTTCCAGTGCTTTTTAATGTTTACATTTTTTGTTACAAAGATATGATCATATAGAATATGTATTTTGAATCCATTTTTAGTCACTTAAAACTAAACAAATATAAGCATCGCGTAAGTATGTAATGTAGTGCTTAAACATTCCCTTATTTGCTTGAAATTTAGGTCGTTTCGCATGACAACAAATGCTTTGAAGAAAATCTTCACACAAGGAGTTTCCCATTATTATTTCTTTTTGTACTTCCTGTGACTAATTCTTATGTGCAGAATTATTGGATCAAAGATAAACATTTTAAATAGTCCATATTGTCAGTATGTATTGCAATTGCTCTTCAAAGGAGTTAAACCAATATACTTCTCAATCCTAGTTTTTGACTTTCCATTTCTCCTTACTCTCTTGGTCATTAGTTGGGGTTTATTTATATTTTTGCCAATATAACAGGCAAATACCTTTGAATTAAAAATTATATTCATTATATATTAAATTCACACAACACCTTGCAAAGTCTGCATGGACGGATGAATATATACTGAGGAAGATTAAGCAACTTGCCCACATCAATTTCCAGTGTTTCCAGCGCTGAAGCTTGATCTGCTTCATCCTGGTCTAGGCCTGTGGGTGCTCCACTCTATCTCAACTGCCCCTTAAAGAACCAGGGTGGGTCTAGGCTAAGAGGCCTCCAAGATAAGCTCAGAGAGGCTTGGTGGTGGTGTGTGTAAAGATGGAATTGGTGAACAGGACTGTCCAAATGGCTTTGTTTCCTAATAAACCAAACAGTTCCTCAAACTGGATGAATTTTTAAAATTAATATAGGTGCCTTCACTTCCCTACAGACACACACACACAGATTTTTTTTATTAAAATATTTTAAAATTTACATATACTTGCCATTAATTGTAATCCCCATGTATTCCCCATCACCATCTCACCAGTGCACCATCAC
>JAGFMF010011870.1:10775171-10864259 GCA_019455555.1 Galemys pyrenaicus
AGCTCTTTTGCCCATTTTTTGACTGAGTTGTTTTCTTTTTTTCTGTTTAGTCTGGTTAGTTCTTTGTGGATCTGTGTGATAAGTCCCTTGTCAGTAATGCTGACACACAGATTTTTTAAAGGCAATGTTATTTAATGGTTGTCCGAATGTAGGGTATTTTAACTTTGCTCAGATATACATGAGTAGCTCCACTGGAAGCTGTTCATGCATATCTGAAGCAGAATGTGGCCTTTTGACTTTAACCTATTAAACAGAAGGAAATTCATAGTTAAAATTCCATTCTTAACTCTCCAGCTAAGATGGGAATGGTTCCAGAGACAAGCCACGGTGAACAAGGTTGCCTAAAGGTGCAGTAATCTGTTGGCATTATGGAGTAGGGTAGGCAAACCACAGTAAATCAAGGCCCCACCTTCATTTTTCATATAGTCAAGTAGATTAATGTACTTCATTTTTTCCAGTGACAAGCCTGATTTTGTTGGAGTGTGGTATGTGACAAATGCTTCCTGGTTGGGTGGTGTTTGGATGCCCCAGGTATCCATTTTGAAGGGCACCTTGGAAAAGTGATTTGGAACCATGTGGCCTCCTTATTTTCTGCAGGAGAGAAAAGAAGTCTGTAGGCTGTGGTTCTGTAAAATGGCAGCATCTTCCAGCAGTGGCTCCACTGGGGGTAGCATGGGGCAGAACAATGTGTGCTTCCAGTCAGCTGATTTTCTTAGTGTTCAGAAGTCCTCCCCTATGAGCTGACCAGGAGGGATTATAGGGGTTAGCCAAACTCAGGGATGGACTCAGCTCGCTTAGATTACAGAATCCAGTTAATCTCTAATGGGACCACCATCTAGTAGACATTAAAAACAAGACAAGAACAAATCGCCATTATTTATTTCACAGAAATATGATTCTGAATACAGGCAGCAAAACGAATGTCTTGTTAGTATCATCCAATGACTCCTTTTAGATAACTGCCAAGGATGCTAGCTTCAAGCATTCAGAAAATCTCTAGAGGCCTCCACAGGGAGATGAAACTACTTTGCTGCTTCCTTCAGTGCTGAGAAGGCAATTTGGATTCTCTCTGCCTTTAAAGAAAAAAAATCTAAGCAGGATGCATTGTAGAGATAGACTGAAGTAAATCTCTCTCCAGATTTTATTTTCTCACCAGACTTTATTTTTAAGCAGTAAGGAATCCTGAAAAAAAAAAAAAAAAAAACAGTAACAGGAACCAGCATTGACTTCAAAATTTTGTATAATGATGTTTCTTCTCCACCACTATATTTTTATAGTTTTTTGCCCAAACGGCAAGGCGATAAATATGCATATGGTCTTTGCAAGGACTTTACAAGAACTCCCGAAACTAGGTTCTTGTTTTGCGGGTGGCATTAAGGAGAAGGCTTGCTGAGCTGAGCTCCATGTGCATTTTCCTGTAGTCTAGTCTAAATGGCTGGTCTCTCTAATTTGACTGGAGTGCTTTCTGTGACCTCCAACCATTACAGGCTGTGATAACATTGATTTCCAGGCCTTAGGCCCCCTGTGACACTCAGGAATGCATGCAAGATGCAAGCTGAATTGAAGATGATGGCTGAGCCGCTGCAGCCCTGCCCTAGCCAGGATGTGGAACTAGGGAGGAGCTGACCCTCATTTGCCCCTTGTTGTTTTTGGAAGGCTTTCATTTGGGCTTTTGCTACTGGGTGGTCCCTTGGGCTTCCTTGAATATTCCAAATATTTCCAAAACTTTCTTGGAGGTAGCAGTTAGCCCTAGTGAGCCTACCCTCTGGGATCATATGGGGAGACCGTGGGGCACTATTGTCCCTCATCACGACCTCCCTTCATGCAGTTCCGCTGTTTCCTTTGAAGTTAGTTAGAACAAGACATGGATAGAATTGTGAATCTGAAGTTCAGAGAATCTTGGTATTTTTTTTGGGGGGGGGGTCGTGGTTGCAGCCCCCTGTGTTTTAATGTTCAGTGATCTTCAAACTTCTGGATGGTTCACCAGAATCAGTGAAAGATTTCTAGTAGATACTTCCAATACTGGTTGTCTATTTATACATTATGTACATGCACTATCGAATTAATATATCATGTTAAAATGTAATAAAGAGAAAATTTCAAGAGGAAACAATTTAAAATTCCCTATTTTCTCAGTAATTTTTTTTTGCTTTTGCTACCCTTGTATTTGTAAGTGATGCACAGAACATGCTTCATGAAAATAATGCTATGATATGGTTGAAAAGTTTGATTTTGGACAGAAAGAGATCAAATTGAATTTTATAAGAAGAAAACCATAGCAAATAAAGTCTGATGCTAAGATGACTTTACAGACTGTTGGTTAAAAACGGTGCCACAAGGATAAAGCCAGAAGCGCACTTGTGGCTGTAATTACTCCATTGCAACTCCTGTTTTCAGCCATATCCACCAGCTCTGCAGATTCTAGTGAAAATTTACTGGTAAATGTCCATCTTCCTTGGCAGCAATCAGTTACGCTTATATCCTAATAAAAAGTTGTTTCCTGTTGGCCAAACCCAGAGAAACTCACAGGGCAGGTAATCAGGCCTGCTTGATGACCATCGCCGAAGGTCAGTCTCCCGGGACATAGAGAGTTAAAACATGTAATCTGGAGGAAAAAATAGACACTTTCCAGCTCAGAAAGTCACTGCTGCGTTTCCAAGATAGATTTCATTGACCTGTCGTTTTATAAATAATTTAACATCAGAAGGAAAGAAGAAATGGTCAGATAAGCCAGGGGCCTGACTGATGGCCTGCCCAGGGGTGCTTGATTCAGGGACTGGGCTCGCTGTAGAGTCAGTTGAACATCTTGCCAGTCCTGGTGAGAACTAGAAAAAGATGCCCCGTGTAGGAAGATAATTCAGAGAAATTATCTGAATTATCAGATATCTGAATTATCTGAATAAAATATCTGAATTATCAGCGAAAATTATCATTCCGCTGGCCTGAGCAGTGCTTTTGCTGCATATCTTTGGGTGGGCTCCCCTCGGTGCCTCCTCAGCCAAATGTACCCTGCATGACTGTGCATGGACCCCTCAGATTCATCATCCACTTGTGCTCATCCTCTTTCCAGCCCAGTGTAGTGAACACTCGAGAGGATAACATTTGTGTTGCGTCTGCTCTGCTTTGCAAACTCTGCTCTGCTTTGCAAACTGGCAACCTTCTAGTTCCATATGGTTAAAAAATAATTAAAACTCAGGTCTATCAATGGCCATTTATTAAATTAGTCACATCATATTTGCTGGCAATTTAGGCTCACCTAAAATTAAATAACTATTTGGTGGATCTTCCACATGAGGAGTAATTAATGTTTATGTAGATATTCTTTATTAGCACTCCTGGTAACCCACTTTAAGAGTTTGGGATTGTTTGAAAACATGAGTTTGAGTATAAGTGTTGGATTTTATTTATCCATCAGACAGACTGCAGCCTGTGGTTAGAAATCTGTGCTCTGCCCAACTCCAAGGGGTGCTGTGCACAGTTACAGTGGGTATGTAAGGTCACCCTGACAAGTTTCTGGCAGAAGGAAGCATAGATGCCTCCTCCATCCCCAGTTCCATAACGGTGCAGTTAGGATAGGCAGGCTGGGAACCTGTGCATGTGTACATGCTGCTGTCAGGCAACGCAGAAGGCTTGGGGGATGGGAAGACCCGAAGACCCAGTGAACATCAAGTCTTAGTCTCAACTTCTTAGTACAGGGAAGAGGATGTTGGGGTCCCTTCAGACTCAGTTTCATCTGAGCGTTACCCATATGTACTACCTCTTATATCCTGAGCCCTCAGGTCTTGGATGAATGGAGAGTGAAAGGTCTGGAAGGACATTCCACAGCTCTACTCAGGTGGTGGCAACTCTAGACTATCACAGCTGTTCTGTGGGATTGAAGGACTGAGACTGAGAGACCCAATATAGTAACTGCTAGTCAGGATGGAGACTGAGGGTGGGCGCAGTAGGGACTGAGGTGGAAGAGAGATGCTGGCCCAGGAGCAGCCTGGTTGTTCCACAGCTGCTAGAGGTGTACATGGAAGCCACTAAGACAACATCCAACAGCATGGATGTTGCATGGATGTTAGCAACAGCATCCTAACAAGGAACTCATGCTTATTCAGGCCCAGTATCTTTTCAGGAGAAAGAAGGAAATCTCCTTTTCAGTGTTCATAGTGAGAAGCCAATACCACCCTATATGGGTAGCCATGTATGTCAGTTGTGCCTGAGGCCGAGCACCTTCTCCTTCCCCCTAAGCTATGTGGCTCCTCATCTTCACTGCTGATTTTTGCCACTCCAGACTGTTGCAACTTATAGTAGTTCAATTTAATTATTTTTTTTAATGGTGTAAAAATGATATGCATTCATAGAAAATGTAGCTCAAAATTTGAATTTTGGTCTTTTCCTGGGCTAGTGATATGCTATGTGATACTGTCTTGAGATGCTGGGAAGCAGCATATCCCAGTCAACCATGCTCTGTGGAGAGTAAGAGCACACTCTACAGCGTACAGTACGGTGTTAGTGGTACCTTTGTTATGTGGTGTCTTTGCTTCTCTGTGTCTGTGACAGTTAAGACTTTATTCTCTGGGCCTTTCTGGTGGCACAGTAGGTTAAGCACAGTACTATGAAGCAAATCACAGCTACTGTAGCACCAGAGTTTGATCCCTGGCCAGGGAGGTGACCCACATGGCACAGCAGACCTCTCCTATCTTGCCTGCTGTTCCCCTCAGCAGTGTTTTTCAGTCAATCTGCTTGTTCTGCTCCCTACTGTCTCTGGTTAATCCTTTCACCACCCCCCCACCTCTGGCCTGTACCCCAGTTCTTGTAAGCATAAATAAAGAGACTTTATTATACAATAGGCCTTGTGTTAAAAATTTTGTCTAACTTTCACTAATACAAGTTTTCTGAGCATGTTTAAGGCGGGCTCTGGCGAGCTATGAAGCTTGGTAGGTTAGGTGTGTTAAATGCATCTTCAACTTATAATGGGTTTATTAAGACATACAGAGACAGAAGGTAAGGAATATCTAACTTACCCTCTAACCCGTGGGATTTTACTACTGGATTTTTTAAATATTAAGTAATTTTTGTAGGAGAGAACTCAATGTCAATTCAGGTCCTCTGCCCATTTTTAATTGGGGTTTTATTTTTAGTTGTATGAGTTTTTCATGTGTGTTGGCTGTTAACCTCATCACTTTCAGTAGATTGTCTTTTCACTTTGATTATTTCCTTCACTGTGCAGAAGTTTTTAAGTTTAATATAGTCTTTTTAAAGTTTGCCTTGCTGTTGGAGTCAACTCCACAAAAACATCACTAAGACTGATGTCAAGGTGATTACTAGCTATTCTTCTAGGTATTTTATGGTTTCAGGTCTTAACTTTCAAGCCTTTAATGCATTTTTAGTTAATTTTTGTGTCGGGTGGGAGATAGTGACCTACAGTATAAGCCAACTTTATGATACGAATCCATTCTACCGACATGGTAAAATATCATAATGGGAACCAAATAATACGTTGATATTGTGTAATTCTAAATTTGCATAATTTGAAATTTTTAGTATATAACTATGTAAGACTGATTTATAGAATAGAAGAAAAATAGAGAACTTTCCTTGTTGACATTAAAAAGATGAAATTAAGTAAATTGGAAAAAGTTATTTCAAAATAACTTAGAGTTTATGAATGGAGTGACTGGAACAAACCAAATTCTGTTAATAATTCACTAACTTTTATATCATGGTCTTTTATAATTTCTTGTCTTAATTTAATTGGAATTTTTTCTACTATGTTCTTTAGGACCTATGGTTACAGTTTAACACAACATTTAACTGCAATTCAACAACAACCATTTGTGTATGAAAGATACACAAATACTAAAAGCGAAGCATTTCCATATTTTACTAAAAAAATTCACGCACCCATGTGACAAAAGATCATATTCTAATAGTTATTCAGATGCTCTATCCACAGATGCCCCACCTACATGGTCTAGTTGGCAGCAATTGTAATGTAAATATTAAATTGTAAAGTGAATTCTGTTTTTGTAGGAAGAACTGAAAGTGATTTGATCAAATAGTGAACCAATTATAAAGTGGGGTTCTACTATACTTCTTTTGACTGTGACTGTCTAGTTTTTCAACACAACTTATTGAAGAAAATATCCATTCTCCAGTGTATGTTCTTGGCTCCTTTGTCAAATATTAGTTGTTCACTATATGTGTGGATTTATTTCTAGGCTTTCAGTTCTGTTCCATTGATCTGTATTATCTGTTTAATTGATGATAGCTTTGTGGCATAACTTGAAATCAGGGCGTATGATACCTCCAGTTTGTTCTTGATCAAAAGTCCTGTGGCTATTCAGAATCTTAATGTGGTTCCATACAGATTTTACACTATTTCTAGTTCTGTGGAAAATGTCACTGGAATTTTAACAGCAAATAGCACTGAATCTGTAGTTTGTTTTGGGTCACACTGACACTTTGACAATATTTAGTTCATGAAGATGGAATAACGTTCCATTTAATGATGTCTTTTACAATTTCTATTTTCAATGTCTTACAATTTTCAGTGTACAGATCTTTTACCTCCTTAGTAAAATTTAATCTTTGGTATTTTATTCTATTTGATGAAATTGTAAATGACATTATTGTCTTAATTTCTCTTTCTGATATTCTTTATTAATATATTTCTGTACATTTATTTTGCATTCTACAACATTAATGACCAAAAAGTTCTAGTAACTCAATCAAAAAGTTCTAGTAACTTTTGGGGTTCATGGGGTTTTCTATATATAATACTATGTTGTTTGCAAATAGAGCATTCTCTTTCATTCTTTCTAATTTGGTTGTATTTTCTTTCTTGCCTAGTTGTTGTGGTTAGTACTTCTAATACTATGTTGAATAGAAGTGGGGGAAATGGGAATTCATATCATTTTTCTGATCTTAGAAAAAACTTTCAACTTTCCGTGGGAGAATATGATATTAACTATTTGTCATATATTGCCTTTATTATGTTGTGGTACATTCTATGAATGTTCACTTTGTTGGTAGTTTTTATAATGAGTGGACGTTGAATTCTATCAAGTGTTTTTTCTGCTTCTATTGAGATAATTTTTATTGTGTCTTGTTAGTGTGGCGTATTACATTGATTTATGGATGTTGAATCATCCTTGTGTCCCTGGAATAAATTTCACTTGATCATGGTTTATGATACCTTTAAAGTATTCAATTGCTAATATTTTGTTGTGGAAATTTGCATCTATATTCATCAAGGACATTGGTCTATAATTTTCTTTTTTTGTGGTGTCCTTGTTTGGTTTTGTTATCAGGGTAATGCCAATCTCAGAAAATGTGCTCGAAGTGTTACTACTTCAAGTTTTTTTGAAGGGGTGTAAGAAGGGATAGTTATTAAATCTTTGAATGTTTGGAAAAATTACCAGTGAAGCTGCACTTTCGTTTGCATAAGCAAAAACCTAGCAACAATATCTTTGCTTGCAATTGGTCTGTTCAGATTTTCTCTTCCTTCATGATTCAGTCTTGCAAGATTATATATTTCTAGGAATTTATCCCTTCTAAGTTGTCCAATTTTTTGCTGCATAATTGTTCAGAGTAATCTCACCTGATCCTTTCACTGGTATCAGCTCTAGTTTCTCCTTTTTCATCTTGATTTTGTTTATTTCAAGAATTTTCATCATAACTTGTTTATAATAGTCAAAACTTGGAAATAACTCCCATGTATATGAGAAATAAAATGGAATACTTTGGTATATTTTATGGAGGATAACTATTATAAAGTTAAACAAAATGCAACTAGGCAAGAACAAATTATAAAGTCTTTATGATAAAATGCTCAGCAAAAGCCAGATAAAACAAAAATATTTACCACAATTTCATTTTTATAATGTTCACGTAAAGGAAAAATCAAATTCCTGATATTAGGGATGCATAGTTAGGCAGTAAAATTGTAAAGAAAATTAAGGAAGTGAATATTATAAAGTCTTCATAGTGTTACTTGTTAGTAGAAGAAAAGGTTATGATTATAATGTGACATAGAGGTGTCTGTGAGGAGACTGTTCTGTTTCTCAACTTTTGGAAGATCTAGGGAAGAGACCATGCTCTATATCTCTAGCAGTGCCAGAGAGCAAGGTGCTTAAAGAAAAATGCTCATAAAACACAGAAGCTGACCTGCAGGGGTACCCACTGACTAAGTTAGGAACAAATCTGAGCATCAAAACCAGTAATGATGGTAACAGATTAGAACCCAGAGTAAAACAGGAAACCCCATAAATAGGGGTTCAGGGTAGTTCAAGATATTTACATGGTTCCAGAGCATCTCCCCACAAAATACTTAACTGCAAAATGGGAAAGAGTAACTTTACAGTGGAGACACCAGGAAGATGCCACCTTAGTGAATGACCAAAGGGAATGTCATTAGTAATCAGACAAATTAAAATCAGGTACCTCCCAACGGGATGCAGCCAGAACACTTTGGTGGTATTTCTGCCAAAGGTGCGGGACCACACAGAAACTCGGAACAGGGCAATCTGAGACTCTGCAAAAGAACTCTCCTGTAACCTTCAAATGTGTCAAAGTCATGAACATCAAAGATTGAGGAGGAGCTATTTGACTCAAGGCAACTAAAAGACCTAAGAAGTAAATGCAATGCATAATTATGAACTGGATGCTTTTACTATATAGATATTAATGGACTAGTAGATGAGGTATCCACATCAATTTCCTTACTTTCGATAGCTATTTTGTGTGGAGAATGTCCTTGTTTCTAGAAGGCAATGGAGCATTGGATTAATAATTTGCCCCTAAGTAAATCAGGATAAAAGTTCTTTGCAACTTTTGTCTCAAAATTAAAAATATTAAGCAAAAATAAAGTGGCACATCCCTTTGAAAAACCAGAAAGACATATTATAATGTAAACACATAATTCCCATTAATTGAGTAGAAAATATAAGAAATTCTATTTGGGGGGCCATACGGGGCTATGCCTCAGTATCCCTGGACTGCTCCATAAGGCTTTCATAGAGAATTGTTATGATGTGTTAGCGTTCTTAGAATGTTACAGTATTAACTAATGTTAAGTACCATGATCCTACTTCCCAACTCGGCTCAACACAGAGGAGCGAGTGCCTGTCCAAATCATCAGCATAGTTACGTGGTTCCACAGCATCTCCCCATGGAATACTTACTACTGACTTACTATTTACTAACTTGCCCGATTAGTTACAGCTTCCGGTGAAATGAAAGAAACCAGAGAGTATGTTAGGTAGCTCTTGAAATGCACAGTGAGTAAGTGGCAAGTTGACCTGAGGCTTGTATCTCCCCCCCCCCCCCCCCCCCCCCCCNTCCCCCCCCCCCCCCCCCCATTTTGGGGCCTTACTAAGATGTGAGTAGAGCATTTGAAATGTTAGTGCTGTCGCAAGACAGATTTTGTCCTAATTTAGAATCAGAGCAATGGGCTTGTGAGAGGGGTAAAGTATATTGCATACAAATATTTGAAAAGAGACTTATCTGTGAACATCCATTACAAGTCTGTAGCTTTCCAGAATCAATGCCGTGGAGTTGTGCCTTGATGTGTTGTCTTTAGCTTTCATTGCGGAGTCTTATCTGAAACAGGCCTGCGAAATTATCACTGTGTTGGCAGAGATAGGTGGTGGAGGACACTGCCCAGGACTTCTTGCAGGGGTCCTGGAACAGAGCTAGTAAATACCATCTTTATCTAAAGGAGCTGGTGGGCTTTGCTCCCTTTGATAGTAACAGTGATAGATGAACCTTTTTTCTATTTTCTCTTTGACTACCAGGAAACTCATTTATTGAGGCTCAGTTGTGGGGATGGTGGTGACCTCTTGGCCTGTAAGGGTGCACTGTGTGTGCTTGTCTCATCTCTCTTCACAGCTGACCTCCCTGATTTTTAAATTTCTTGTATTGTTTCATTTCTACAAATATTTGCAAAATGAGGGAAATTGAGTGAAACAAAATTTTTTTCTATGAAACTAAAATGAATGCTAGGAAGAAAATGATGCATAGAATATGGAAGTCAATTCTTCAGTATCTCTTAAGAGAAAATAAGCCAGGAGGTCAGGAAGAAAATTCAGTCTTGGGCATATGTCAGAACACAAGGTGTGACAAAGTGGATGGAATTCTTGACTAGACTTCTGCAAAGAAAATACTAAACATAAGAGTTCTCAAGATATGGTGGAGGGCGACAGAAAAGGACACAGATATTTGCAAATTCAGTCTGGCATGTGGAAAACATTTGATGATAAAGAAGTCAAAATGACATTTTTTGGGATGTAACCTACCCCTGCTTGATTAAAACAGTAAGATGGAACTTTCTGGTTCCACATTCCCACTGTTTCAGAGTGGGAGTGACAAAGGAAAGTCAACTCTGGACACGTGTTCCAAGTGACATTCAGACAAAAGCAGACTCCATTTGTCTGCCTGACAATTTCATCTCTCAGAACGCAGAGGACCCAGTGAGAAAAGTGCCGCTTTGGAGTGAGTTCTGATCAGAATAAAAGGAACTGGTTGTAATGTGGAAATGACAGGACTCTCGGGAGAGAGTGTCATCTCCAGCTCCTCACAACTCCCAAAGCACTTTATTTAGATCATACTTCTGTTAATTCTCCTTGCAATATTGTCATGTACTATGTCTCCTCACAAGAATGTCCCTCGAGGACTAGGACAACATCATGTCATCTTTGTCTTTTGATGTCTGTGAAGTCTCTTAAATGCAAAAACTCAAACATGTCCTGAATTGGGATGTAACGAACACAGCGACTTGCAGAATTTCAGGATGATCTGACAACATTCTTTAAAACTTTCTTTAAAACATCTTTAAAGCTTTCTCCTCCTTGTTACAATGAAACTTTCATTGTAGAAAACCGGACAAATTTGAAAATGTATAAATGAGAAAATATAAGCTTCCCATAATCTTTCTTCTCACATGTAGTTTTACATACTTCTCACATGTACTTTTAAATACTTTCATCTTTTATAGAGTTTGCTCAAATTAGATGCAATATTTATCTATGTTTTTGCATCTGACACTTTGCATTCACCTTACAGCCTGAGTTTTTTTCGGCATTAAAATGTCATTTAAAAATGACTGCACAGAATTGAGGCTACTCGAAAGGGACAGAGGGTGGGGGTAGAACAAACGTGGGAGGAAGCGCAATGGTCTAGGGTAAAGGACTATGGCTGCTTGGATGAAGGGGGTGGTGCGGTGTGGTGTGAACTTATGCCTGTGAATCATATAGTATCATAAACCATTAGCTCAATACAAAGTAATAAACACTTTATTCTACATAGTTCTATGACTTTAGCACATAAACCATGTAGGTAACCTTCAGTCAGAATATGGAATGGTTTCATCACCCCCCAAAAGCTTCCTTTTGCTGTTTCCTTAGTCATATCCTCCTGCTCCCCTCAAGTCCTAGCACTTGCTGGTCAGTATAATTCTGTCTCTTCAGTAATGGAAGTAACTTACTCTATGGCATCTCAGTTGACAGAACTAAGGTTGATAGGTGGCAATGATAAAGATGTGACATCGACTCCTTCAGCAGGTTTGTGAGTTGTCTCAGGAAGATGCAGGTGAGGCGGGAAGTGCCTGCTACTAGAGGTGTTCCCGCAGAACAAGTGGTTCAGCATCAGCAGTGCTCTGGTTTATATCTGTGTTTTGTGTAAATGAGCAAGGGAATGAGTTACATCAAATCTCTGTTTTGTCAAGAAAGGAAAAAAACAAACAAACAAACCAAAAACGACTAGCACTGAAGTTTAAATTTAATTCAAAGCCACCTGTTTTTAATTCTGAGCAGCCCAGAGACCTGTCAGCACTTTCTTCTGAGTCATGAGGTCTGGCAGGTCTTTGACTTCCTCCCTGGTGTCCCAGCTTCCTTGAGTCTAAAAAGTCACATTTACGTCACTTCCCAGCCTTAGCAACAATGTTCCTGGGGAGGGAGCAGTATCCAGCAGATAAACTGATTATCTGCCCTTCAGTTTGGACAGTCCCTGACTCAGGAACACTCTGTGGTGGCATTGCCAGGAGATTCTAAATACCCACCAGCACTGGGCCCTTCCAAAGCCTTCACACCTTGCAGCGCCTGGGTCTCCAGCCTAGAGCTCACAGCTGAAGGTAAATAACAACCCTCCCTCTAGTGGCTCAAACTGAAACATCTCTGGCCCCACAAAGACCAAGAGTAGTGTGTGCACACAGGAAAACTCTGGAGCCACTTCACAGGGTTGAAATTTCATTGCCTCTTATCCCACACAAAGGGATGGGCACAGGGCACACCTCTCAGTGGTGCTAAGAACTCCCAGCACGGGGCCTCCCTGGTGGCGCAGTGGGTTAAGCAATGCACTATGAAGCAAACCACAGCCACTGCAGCACCAGTTCCATCCCTGCTGCCGGCCAGGGAGGGAGGGGATCCACATGGAGTAGCAGACCTCTCCTGCCTCACCTGCTGCTCCCCTCAGCAGTGTGTTTCAGTCAGTCTGCCTGTTCTGCTCCTCACTCTGTCTGGTGAATCCTCTCACCTCCTGTGACTCTGGCCTGTACCCCAGCTCTTGTGTGCATAACTAAATAAATCTTTAAGGAAAAAAAAAAAAAAAAAAAAAAAACCAAACTCCCAGCAGCCAGACACTCACCCCTCTCCCCACAGCCATCAACACTGTTCCCAGTGGGAGCTCTGCCTTCTCAGTGATGAGAGGTGGTCATCTTATCACTTTGCTATTTGAGGGGCAGAAAGTGCCAAGCTTTTCTTAAACCCTGACCTCAGAGTCCTCTTCCCTTACTTTACGTCTCCTGAGGTTCTTTCAGGTAGTGGGCAGGGTGGGGAGGCTAGACAGAGTTGTGACCTTCCCCCAAGGTCTTTTTTTCTACTCTAGTGGAATGAGGATTTAACCAGTCAGACCTGAACTTTTATTGAGTCTCCACTCAGCTGGGAAACTTGCTGTTTTTCTAGTGAATTTTTAATCGGTATTTGTGAAATTCAACAGCATGTAGAACCCTGGCTCCATGGATTTACCTGGCGCCACTGCCTGTGATGGATATGATGGGAGGCAGAAAATGGAGCTGCTTGCACTTCCTGCTCCATCTTATCTCTCCTGCGTGCCAGGCAGACAGATCCCTCCCTTCCACTGGAGCATTCTACTAGGATGCGGGACTCTGCTCCTGCTCAGAGAGGAAACCCTGGTTCTTAAACATGACCCCAGTAAACACCTTTTCACAGGGTGGGGTTATCTCCCAAAGGTGCCAATTTTTTTTTTTATATGTGAGCAAGAACTTTCTGAACCATCATTAATCCAGGTTGGTCATCCTACCTCTTGCAGATAGGAATGTGTTTATCAGTCCTTGTGAAGGCGGCCACTGGGTGCCTCAGGAGTCCAGTGACACAAAGTCTTCTGGTAAACAAAGCTAGCAAAACCTAAGGTGCCCAGCAGCTCCGACAGCATTCCTTTCTGCCTCTGACGGTTGGACTTGGTCTCACGCAGGAGCACAGGACAGTGTGAGGCTGAGCCAGAGATGAAGGCCACGCCACCTGCATTCTTAGCAGTCCATGTGCCTCTCCAGTAAGCCATGCTTCCCTCGCGCCATGCGGGTTCTCTCTGAAGCACTGGTTATCAACTAGAACTGTTTCCTTTTCTGAAAGTCATTAAATACCTGGGCTTTCTTGGTGCTGGCAAGTGAAGTGCTCTACACCCCACTATCTAATTCACATTCCACATCTCCCACGATGTAGGAGGCCTACAGAGCTGTTGATATTGTTGCTCACTCCTTTTGCCACCAAGGCAATCCCTGGGCAGCAGAGAAAGAACGCTGTAGAACATCACCAAGGAGTCTATTTCTCATACGAAGTGCCTCCACAATGCACTCAGTGAGGGCTATTACTCTACAGAAGTGGTGTGTGCCTTTCTGTCATTACAATGGTGGAGCCAGTGGGCATCCCCAGTGAGGAGAGAGTTCCTCTGTAAATACTGAGCTGGGGTGTCCTATTCAGAAGAGTCAAATGAGGTCACGAGAGGCTTGTGGTCATAAATAGGGATAAGATCATCCTGAGATCGTAACCAGCGTGCTAGCGTATCAGAGAGGGAACACTTTTTATTCCATCCTCCTGTTTGGACAATGACAAGGGAAGCAGTGAAGATGAGGAAAGAGAGGGGTCTGGCTCTTTAGACTTTAAGACCAAACAAAGGTGGACTTTCTGGAGAACAATGTGGTGAGCTGATGGTGGATGGTCCCCTAAGTTGGCTTTAAATAACCAGCAAGAAGAGGATGGGAAGAGTTTTCCAGTTTTTCTCAAGGAAATGTATTTTGTACATTCTGCACATTACAACATGTGAATGAACATATTAAATAGAAATATTGGGTTGTTGGAAAAGTCACAATGTATTTTTCTGCTTTTGTTGCAAAAATATGTCATGACTTTGCAACAGCCCAATAATTTTTACCTCACTTCCAAACCAATCTACTGAGCTGAAGATCAGATATTTGATCTGCAACTTAAAAAAAATTGACAGGAAAAATAAAATTTCAGATGTTTTTTATTCAAAGGTTCTCAAAAGAAATAAAACAGAAAAAGCTAACAATCTGATCCAAATGTACAGTTCAAAAATGTCTTTTGGCGTTTAACAACAAGTCCTAGGAAAGAAAACTACAGAGTTATCTTGAACCGGACAAATAAGTTACCACTGGCAAGTTTGTGGCACTAGTAAAACAAAAATAAAAAATTAACTCTCGATCATATAGATATCTCTATGAAAATCTTTTTTTTTCAATCTGTACAAAAGGTCTTTCTTCATAAATTAATTTTTTTATATAATTTAATGGCTGTCTACTATGTGATGTTTAACTGATTTTTTTTTTTTTTATGTACAGAGGTTGTTTCCCAAATCTTACCCAGACGAGTATGGCACTTAGTTCAGACATTTCTAGCAGCAGATTTCCCCTCCCCTTGAACTGAACTATCAAATTTCTGTCTTAACTAATGCAAAAATATCAAGTAGTGAGAGACCCAGGTTTACAAACGTACTAGGTACAAGGAGGGTGCTGCGTTCGGTCTGGACTTTCACAAAGCAGTAATATTCCAGGGAGCATAGAACCAATAATACCACAACTTTAAAAAAGGAAACAAAAACAAAAACAAAAACACATTTTTCTTATGACTATGTAATTTTCACTAGAATCTACACTTCTCAGAGCAGCAAGGACTTTTGAAACTATGAAATGTCACTGACATCTATAATCAAATACAAGCATAAAATTTAAGAACTAAAAAATACTCGAAAGAAATAACTGCTCAGTCCCAGCTCCCGAGCTAGGAGGATTTGGTCTGTGGAAACAGGGAGGGCCAGCAACCTGTCCCGGCACAAAAGAAAATAGACTCTGAGGTAGATAACTGATCACACACAGTTGACCAGACAAGTACACAGTTTTGGAAGACAACTTAATTTACCATTGCTTTTCAAACGTATGCATTTGTCTTAATAAAAAGAGCTTTAATAACAGTGAATTATCGTCTATGTCCTAAAGTAGAAATAACTGTGTATTTATGAATCAGGAATTTCATAGTTTCAAAATTGGTTTTTCTTTACACTTAACACTTGTAGTGATGATGTAAAGTGTGGCACTGCTTGGATCCAAATCTTCCTTCATGCTTTTTGTTTGTTGTGTGTGTGTCCATACATCAATTAAAATTATAAAACCTAAATGCAAAGGTACAAAAAAGGCACATTCTCCTAACCGCAAACTGGTCCGGCAAAAATAAAGAGCACAGAAGACGTGATGCTGAGACAAGCTGGAGCTACTGGTTACTGGCTCTTCGGTCTTTGGTGAAGTTACCTTTAAAAGTGCCAAGTCGTTTTTATTTCTCAAATTTATGTGATAGAGAGAGAGCTAGTAGCCAATTGTTTTGCTTCTATTCATATCTCAGCTTATGTTTGAAGATAAATCCTTACTTTTAGCTTTTGCCATTTTGTTGCAATAGCAACATGTATTCGGTTTGCCAGATGTCAGGCATAATTCTCATTCTAAAGCACTATTGTTAGTATAAAGGAAGGACAAAACCTTCAGTGACACCCCTCCCCCACCCCCACCCCCCCCAGTCCCAAAGTTACCTACACTAAATCTAGAACATCAAGTTAGGTTTTTTTTTTTTCCTGAAAAAAGGCAAAAAAGACTTTACATTGCATCATACAGCAGATATCCTAAATCTGTCAAACTATCAGAGGAAACTGTTGGCATACAGCCTTACAAACAATTTACCCTATTAAAAGTTCCCCAGTCAGAAAATGTGTTTCACACAAAACATTTTTTCCCTTCTTGCATTTTACTATCTTACACATTATGTGAAAAATCATTAAAAACACCTACTACATATTTAAAAAAGCCAAAATTTCAGCAACTTTTATTGACTATCTTTTAAAAGCCCTATGCTGCTGTTTTACAAGGCATAATAGACCAGCTCATTTGGTCAAAGCATTCTACATCATTAGTTTGAACTAACTTTTACTGAAACAGCTACAGCATCAAAAGAGTTAAGGCAAATTGGAATTCATAGAAAAGGGTAAGACACTTCACACTACGTTGAAAGAAAGACGGAAAGCTAAGGAAAGAGACACTGACGGCAACACTGAAGTACAGCAACACTCGCACTGCAAGCACAGAACACCATGGTGAAGTCGGACTATTTAAACTTCGGAAAGCCCATTTCATACAGCTGAGAAAAACACAAATTAAACACAAATTGAACAAAACCACAAAAATCCGGTCATGCACTTAGATAAGTCTTCATGGTCTTTGTGCATACCCAGAAAATTGAAGTTTTCTTTTTCTTTTTTTTTTCCTTTTTTTCCTTTTTTGCATCATAACATTTGATAAAAATCTTTTGTTTTTGTTTTTTGTTTTTTTTTTTTTACTAAAATAAACCTGTTCAGGGGAACAGCTACTAGATGAATTTATGTGTTTTATGCACCTTATAGAACTTATAGCAAAAATAGTTTTAGTTGATTTCATTATAAATAACGTTTTCAAGAACCTGTGCAAAACTGTCAATAATTTCCTAAAGCACAATTGATCAGAAAAATCCATGATTGTTCAGCCTTCACACCCTTCTTCATGTAAGAACACCCTTCTGTACATCTGGAAGAGAAAAATGAAAGACAGATGCTTTTGTACATTTGGTATAAGCCATTGTAGAGCTTTGTAGTGTCTTTTTCGCTTTAGAGAGAGAATGTGTTTGAAAAAGACTGTGCTTATAAGTGGTGGTAGCCCACTAAGTAAAAGCCGTCTAGAACTCTGGTGTATTGTTCTAAGTTCTACAATCATTTTAATGAAATTTGCTTGGTGATTGAAAAGTTTTCTGATTTGTGGTTCAGTGAGACCATTCAATGCAAATATAAGATCTCGCAATCTAAGAACACTGACATTAAGTTCATAGTCGTTAATGCTACTCTTGTAATGCTGAATCAAGAAATACCATATGCTTTGTTTCCTTCAGTTTCTAAGTATGATAGCACTATATCGTAGGGTTATTATCCTACAATACACTGTTCTTGCACTGTCCTGTATTATACTGTAGGGCAAACTTGGTATCTGGTATTCTCTGATGTGTTACAGATTTGGAGAAGCTGAAGGGGGAGAGAATAAATGTACAATTGACTTCAATATAAGGCACACTGTTTTTTGCCTGGACTGATAATCTGCAAATCTACAAAGTCACTGATTTTACAATTGTGTCATTTTGGATTCCTTGGACGTGATTAAGGCAGTGTGGCCAAATTTTATTCTTCTAAGGACCATTTTGATACAAGGTTCACAGACTTTCCTTGACTGGAGCCCCACAATTATGGAAACCTTTCCCTCATACCTCACAGTTACTTATTGGGTTGAAAGGTATATGGAGAATGGTCATTAGACGTCTCTACAGCCACCTGCTGCTGACCACTTGCCTCCTACAACAAAGCATAACAGATGAGACGTGAGCAGTGAAATCCAAACTCTACCACCGAGGTCTGACTGAGTCCACATCTTAAAAACAAGCACTCTTGAAAAGTAACTCGTTTTAAGTTTTCAGTACTCCCCAAGGAGTAAAAATGTCTGAGACCCAAAGAATTGCCCCTGCCCCCCACCTTTATGTTTTGTCTATTCATACCAAGCTACAGTTTATCAAACAAACCTCTTAACCCTTGGGACCAGATTTGATTTGGAATTCAGTATTTTCAGATTTTAGAACCTGAAGTATGGCATGCACATGCTGTTTATCATAGGAGAGCCCCATGGAAGCAAGAGCTGTACCTCACAATCAAACACATTAACAGGTCTACACTGAAAGGCATACACATGGTAAATGCCTTACATCAGTTTTGGTTGGGTTTTGCTACAGCTCAGGTATTTTGGTGAAGTAGAGTTTTTATTTTCACTTTCTGTGTCTCAGAACTGCAGATAAGTCATTGAAGGTCCCGCTAACTGTCATTTTCAATAACTGCACAACTATAAATTAGAAGGAAATGATCAAAACCCTTCCAGAAATCCAGCCATTCCCCAATGGTACTTTCTGGACTCTGAACCTACATGGTTCTGCCTTGCAGGTGGGATTCACTGGGTTGATACATTTCCTTGGAATTTTGAGGCTCCTTTGTGAGAAGAAAATACTACACTTTCTGTCCGATCTTAATTCAAATGTCTGACTTCTTCTATAACAAGTAGTAAGTTATTTAGTTACATTAACAGCCTCTGTAAAAACATGTACAGTTTGTTCCTCATCTCCGTTTTAAAACATCACTTTTTCTCAAGTATTTAATAATAACTGTTTCTTTCTGTAATTCTTACTATAACCTGCTACCGGGATTATAAACTCTAGCTTTATTTTAATTTGCCTGTAAGTATCATTTAGATCAGACTTTGAAGGGGTCTGAAGTGTGCTACAAGTTGGAAAAGCTTTCTGGAGGTCTTGGGCCTGCATGTCTCGGTGCTCATTTGTATGCAGAGGGCCGTATTTCAAGTTGAAAATAACTCTTACATAACATTCCCTTCTAAACTCAATTCTTTATGCGAATTTATTCAACATTTCTTTGGAAATTTGAATGACTTTCCTTTTGAGATGTATTTAGTTTACCCGTTTCTGAAACTACCCATTGCCAGAAATGTCCCTGGGTGGCCGGTACCAACCTCCACGGGCACGGTCGTCGTCTGCACGTGCGTGTACTGTGGCAGGTAGGCGCCTTGCATAGCTGAGGTTGCAGGCATGTACTGGAAGAAAGGAGGAGGACAGGATGGGGATGGGCAGTGACAAGCTGTACAAGATTCTAAGTGCTCAGGGAATTTTCAGAGGAGATGCAAAGTATTTGGAACTCTCCATGTAGAACTTTATAGAGGCTAACTCAAAGGTTAATTAGTGCATGCAAATTTATCATCTAGAAAGCAGAGGGACTGTTTTCTACTTGCTGAGTCTTTCAAGCTAAAAAATCCCACCTTTTTGGGGATTTTCCAACAAAGAAGCACATGGGTGAAGATTGAGGTTTCTCATCAGGAATTCAGTATTACTTATTATGTTATTTTAAAAGCTCTCTCCTCAAAGGACCTCATTATTTCCCAGTATCCCCCCAAACGAGTGTCTAGAATTGTTTCCACAGGTAGAGCTCCAAGGGGTAAATGACTTATTAGCTCTCTAACAGGTCACTGCATAATAGGAAATGGCCCTCTGCTTCCTGATGTGCCAGTCATCCTTTTCCAAAGGCAGAAGAGCTTTCTAGTCGATCTCATTAGATGTGTGTAGCTCTGACTTAGCTTTCACAGGAAACTGCTGCTGGTTTGTAGTGTAAAAGGGGAAAACACACTACCCCTTGTTCTTTTAGACCATGACAGATAGAATTGGAATGAAAAGCCTGTAGCTGCTTATCATCCAAAAGCCCAGCACATCAAGCTTGGTAGTTAATCTGTATCATACTACGTCGTATCAACTCAACCTCAGTAATCAAGCCAGTCCCTTGGACTTTGGGGAAATAAGTCAATACCAAGGATTCAAAGACCCTAAATTCCACTAAAGGAAAAATAAGTGACCAACAAAAGTGAAAATCAAGTTGGCTACAGAGGTAATGAATGACATTGGGTGGGTTTTTGTGTAGGTTGTATATTCTGGTAAAGGAGAGATCCAGAGGATTATTAGTTCATCAATTAACCAAAAACTACTGGAGTATTCACTATGTGGAAGACAACGTGGGGGCGAGAGGGGATCAGACAGACTCTTTGACATCATAGAGCCTGTAATTTGATAGGGAAGACACAGCCTGCACTCATTTACCCTGCTCTGCCAAGACATTTGATATTAATTTGCCACCTACTGTTCCGGTGCTGCCAAGTGACAGATGACTCATCTGCTGGGCCAGGGGGCTGATCATAGATGTGGGCTGTAGTGACATGGTGTGCTCCATCGAGGGAGCTAACACGGCACCCTGAGGAGTTGGAGACAAGAGCAACGTAAGATAAAGTGAGGAAGGATTCTGTAAGGCCACTCTTTTGTGGAAGAGGATTAGTTTGCTGAGAAATGTGAAGCAAAAATAACCTTTCCATAAGTTTGCAAAACTATCATAAATATTTCCTAAAATATCTTCTAGATGGTTTTTCCTGAGACTTTACAAGAACATGAGATGAAATTATATCTTGGCATTCACGAGACAGAAACCCCTCTATCAGCTCTTCACCTTCACTTACGGGTGGAACAACTTACTCCAGCAGGAGGAGCTGTAATAGCAAGTGCAAACCATTTTCGGCTGGCTTGGGCTACAGAATGCTTTCTTAAATTTTGTTTTTAAAATGACAGCTGATGTTTTATGTAGTCACAAAAACAAACTATACCGAATATTATAAATACAGTGCTTTGTTTAGAAATGTTCTCTACAGAGAGAGAAGTGTTTCAAGATCAGGATCATATGTACATTTACTCTGATTATCAGAACTAAAAGCTACATGTGGCCATCAGGGGAGTAAGGTAGACTCAGGTTAAGATCAATAAAACAATTTCAAATTTTTTTTCATTTAAAAAATTCTGGTTATTAACAGCATCAATAAAATTACATATAGTTAAAAAAAAATAGAAGAGGGGTGGAAAAAAAAATCACCCATAACCAGCTCCCCTAACACATCACCATCAAGGGTTGTACCACCCAAATTTAGCCTTACTGCATTTTTATCTAGTTGCAACCAGAATACATAAGGCAACTTCATATCATGGGTTTTTGCTTTTAACTTAAATTTCTATTAGATTATTATCTAATCTTGCATAGCCATCATTTGTAATGATTACAGAGGTATAATGATTATGTAAATTGAAATTAACTATTTTTGCATTTTCTCTAATTTAGCCTATTTAATAGGCTTGTGAGTTATACCATTCCTCTCACTTTTGTAGTCACCCAAGGATGCAATTTATACTTGACACATCCTGCAAGTATGTTTTTGGCATTACTGTATGCGATTTACCCCCTAACTACAAATATCGATAAAATTAGATGTATAGTTTAGAGTACAGACAGGTGCCCAGGCGCTTTAATTCTACATGGAGGCATTTTTAAATCTGGGTAGGAGAAAGGAACAAATTCTCAGGACCCCTCTGTACATACTTCTGTCTTTTCAAAGATGTTAAACTGACATATCAGATATATACAGTCTTCGTCTTGAAAAGTTCCCCCAAAAGATATGTATCAGAAATAGTTTGCTTTAACACATTTTCCACAAGAAAATTCTTTTTATATTTTCAATGTGCATCATCAAAAAGTGCGTGGTAACACGGAAATGACTCAGAAGCTCAAAATGGGATGAAGGAGTTTCCTGCTCCTTTTTCTCATTCGTGTGTAGGAGTAACTGTACTAGGAAGCCCCTACATGAAAAGTGGGCTGATTTATAGGATGGTACAATGTGCCAGGGACATAGATCGCCACAGGCATGTGTACATGTGGATGCAAGGATGTGTGGACACACAATCACACACATCACTAGAGGGCTCTTCACTTGTACTGTCGCCTACCATGTTCTACCTGCCTCAAGGTCATCTCAGCAAATCCCTGTTCAGGACTTGTCCTTGGACTGCTGTTTTCTACGAGTGATCTTATATTGCTTGGTGTTCTGGGAGAAACTCCTGCCTCATCTAAAGGCGAGGAGTGGTGTGCTTTTTCATAGGCAAGTGAACTATTTTCATATGAACTGTACTATATACATGGATTTCCATTTTGTGTTAGTTACTAAAAATTTTCAGGCAGAATTTGTGGTCTTATGGCCAGCATGTAGATCATTTGTATTGGGTGATTTTGTTCTCTACCTTTACTTTTCAACTTTCTTAACCCCTGTTTTTAATGGACTGGATTTTATGTGTCTTTGAGAAAAAAGTAACTATATTAAGTATAATAATACTACCTAGCAAGTATAATGCAATTAATAAAATGTGATATACGTACAATAAATGCTCATGTTACCAAAGAAATCACATGTTAATTTACCAAAAGTGTTACTATTTATGTAATGATACTTTTTCATGGAAAGGTTTAAGTAATACTGAGAAAATCTCCAGCTCAAGTATGAATACTTTGTATTTGCATTAAATAGACTATAAAATAAGAGAGCTGTTTCATCCCAAATACTGCTAAAACTTGAGCCACTCAATTGAATGATCAAGAAAACTGATAAGAAAAATGGTATTCTGCCTCAAATATGATGCATTTTAAGTTCTTATTGTATGCAAATTTAACCGAATGTCAATCTATTTTAAGTAAGGGTGAATGTAAGTTTTGTGAGGTAGTTGCATGTGCTCTCAGATTCCATGCTCAAAAATTTCCAAGTACTATACTATCTTTGGCAAAGGGGTTTCAGCTCACATACATACATAGCTTACTTGCAAACCAAAAAGCCATTAAGATGAAAAACTTACGGGGTGCTGCAGGATGTATGGTTGAGGTTGCATCCAAGAAGGACTTTGCACCTGGAAAAGGGAGTATTTTGAAAGACACATTGATTTCCACTGGAATGCTATCTATTTCTCTAAATCTCTTTTAATCATGTTAAAATCTACAGAAGGAAAATAAGGAAACAATACTATCAATGATTAAAAAGATGAAGGCAGTTAGACTTCCTGGTAAACTGGTCACTCTGAATACGATGAAATGATCGTTTAAAACCAAGTTTCATTTGCCCACTCAATATTTACTGAGTATCAGGCACCAAAGAGAAAAAGGCAAATAAGATATGGGGAATAAGGTACAGGCCCCACCCTCAACATATTTACTTCTAAGCATGTGACAACTCAAATAGTGGAAAGTGCTGTAAACAAGGTATGAAGTAGGCACTTAAGGAATACGAATGAATGAGAATTAATTGCAGCACATCTTATCACAAAAACTAATCCTTAAAAATATGTGCTTATTTAGAAAGAACCAATGTCTTTGATATCTAGGACATTAGGTTTCAGAAATCTTATCTGGTGGTCAGCAATTTCTACTGAGTGTGGAAAATAGAAATCTGAAATTCAGGTTTAGGAAACTAAACTTTAGTAACCATATCTTGACATCTACAGTCAAAAGGGCATCCATCCAAACAGCAGACCCTCTGGATTGAGAAATAATTCGTGAGAGTCAGGTTCTGTGGCAGGAAAGAAGCAGGTGCAGTCTGCCACTCAAAGAGAAAAAAAATAAGTCCATTTCGTGATGCCCAGAGCTTTCCTGAGACTGAAATTTTAAAATAAGTCAACAAAACTCTCCTGTATCTTATTCCCTACTGTTAACTTCAAAGGTTCTATAGAGAGGATATGGGGAAGAGTCATGGGGGAAGAATGTATTGTGATTTACCTTGATAGCAGAGCCCCGATACTTGTTTTCTCTGGTTTCCTTTGCCACCTAAGGCAGACCAAAGTTAAGTGCTTCTGCCTTGTTAACATTTCAGTTATCTGGACTGCAGCCTTTCCCCATTGGGGTACTGGTGGTTTCTTCCAGATGCCAATTTCTCAAATCCAATTATATAAGCGTATAGTGGTTTAGTGCAGAAAGGCCCACTCCAACAAAAGTGGAAGGCCTTCGCTGAATGAAGTTGGGGAGGAGAGCAGCTCCCTAGATACCCCAATTTCAGCCAGTTGGCTCCCATTTTTTTGGTAATGCTTTTTAGTGGTCTTAATAATCTAACAGCTTATATTGCATTATGGGGTTAGGGAGCTAAGACGTCTGATCCGATTTTCTTTCTTAAGCAGCAAATTAGCTGCAGGTAATTTCTTTTCCTCAATTTTCCCTAACTATAAAATGGGAATAATAATCTATGTTCTATGAACTATTTACCACTGACTCCACACTCTTGGGTCACAGATCCCTTTGAACACCTGATGAAAGAAACAGACTTACCCTCCTGCCCTGACTGAGCCCCCCACTCCCAACTAATTGCATATAGACAAGCAACATTTTGCAAAAAATTTAGGGGAATCACAGGCCACTTAAAAGTTCATCTGCTGATTCTATTAGATCCCTGACCTTAAAGAATTAGGACTTAGTCTTAAAGATTATGGTACTGCTTGTCAGGCAAATAGAATGAAACATCACATGTTGCCGAAAACTTAGAAGTCTAAGCCCATTAAAACTCAGGTCTCTGAGATTAAATGTTTCCAGTAAGGTGTAACCATCTATTACCAACATTAGCTTCCTAACTTTTTAAAAATATTCTATGAAATAATTCCATGGCCAAAATTCTCATTGCTTTTTTTAGTAAAGAGGGAAAAAGGTAGTGGGGAGATGCTATTAAAACTCTAGTATCTATAGCAGCATACATTTCAAATTAATATGCAAAATTTTTTGTCTGAGAATAAGTTTGACCCTATTTCTTGTGATACACATAAAAGGTGAAGATTCTAAGTTCAGAGAGTTAAGAAAAGAGACTCCCTTTCATTATCAGATATAGGAGTTGTTAATAAAGGAAAATGCACTAGAGCAGATTTCACTGAGTCTTACACAGGCAAGGAAAACACAGAAATCTTAAGTCCAAAATAATTAAAGGGGCTTATAATTAGTGAATACTATGCCCAGCAGATTGAAGCACCATCATAAGTAACATAAGGACCCAGAGAGAAAAACACAAACTGAGTGACAACTTGGGGAAAGGAGGAGAAAAGAACCTAACAGCTGAGGGAGGTTGTGAACATTATTTTAAAACTTTAGTTTTAGTACATTTCAACACTTCTCTTGGTTTTTCAACTACTTCTATGTTAGACAGAATCACCTTTACGATATTATGTTGACCAATTCATTATTTAAAAAATATAATGAATATACTATGTCAGCTAATCCTGCATATATGAATGATAATCATAACTAATATCTACTGAGTACTAATGACATGCCAGGTACTAAGCTGAGCTCTTACATAGTCTTATTTTGTTCCTATTACAAGTTTGAGATAGAAACTATTATTATCCCCATTTTAAAGATGAGGAAACTGAGGTTTACAGAAGTAAAATAACCTATTTATTAAATAATGTAGTACCCTAACCCCAGAAATCAGAGGTATAACAACTAATTCAATTGTTTTAAAAACAGAATACACAAAAGTTTAGTCACATAGGATCTCAACAGTTAATAAAAGAGAACTACATCCCCACATCTGCAATTGAACTCCATTAAATGTTCGTGTCTGGGCCAAGCAGTAACTCTGCTAGAGGCACTGTGATACAGGAGGAGAAATGCATGTATACCACTGGGTTCATGGAGAATAGGAGCTAACCCTGCAATAAAACCAAATCAGTATTATAACCAAATGTTTAATGAGCTCGTGATTCTAAGCTGGGAATTTAAGGTAAAGTCTCCTCACAAAATAAGCTAAAGAGGGAGTCATCTCCCTCCTCCGTTTTTTTGTTTTTTTTTAATCTTCATTGGCCTCAGATCTCACTGTGTTGCTCATTTGATGTTACCTAATAGAGACACATTTTATTTATTAGCATGTTTACTTGCTTTTGTTAGTCCCTGCTTAGTCAATAAGCAAAGGCAAGGGTCATGCCTACCCTGTATCGTACCTAGTGCCAATTCTCTCTAAATTTCCACTTCTGGGACACATAGCGTCCAACATCAGGGCTTGGTGTGGAGGGAGTATCTTGGTTCATCTCAATTCTAAAATAGGATTTCAAGGACGGACAACTGATAACCATTTGCCCTTGTTTTACATTCTCCTATACATAAAAATTGCTCTGTCCAATAAAAAGCAGCTTATTCTAAATTGGGTTTCCAAGCTGCAAAAAAACATGACTTAAGTTTCATTATAAATGTTCAAAATTTTAAGACACAAAAAATGTAGTAGTGCTTCATGGTTGGCAAATTGTCATACTCTTGATGAGTCCTAAAGGTACAAACCTGGTAGGCAGATACAGGAGACGCAATATAGGGTGTAATGGAAGTTTGAGTGATCATTCGGTTTGTAGCAATACTGTATGGTGAAGGATAAAATCTAGAACAAACACAAAAGCCTTTATTAAGTAATCCTTTAAGTAGAATAATTCATGGAACAAGTGTCTGATATTTTCCACCTTCACATTTTCCCTCAAGCCATTATGTATTTATCTTAATGACATACCCGTTCTGTATAGCAGCTGTGGTTGGGTCATAAGTAAGTGTCATTCCAGCCTATGGGAAAGAGAAAGAAATAGAAATATTGGTTTACAAAAGACATGACTTAAAAATTCCATTTCTTAGAGAGATGGCAACATAAACCAGTGATAGTTTGGTAGCAATGGATGAAATGATTTGTTAGCCAAACATAATTAGAACTTCAGTACGAGCATGAAGCTCTAGATCTGCATTGTCCCATGTGGCAGTCACTAGTCATATGCAGATTATTTAAAAAGAAGTGGAAAATTGACACAACAGGGTAGCTGTTTTTTAGATGCTCAAATAGCCATATGCGGCTGGCCAGCAGTTATCCCTGTGCAGATTCCAGAACTACTGAATTCTGGATTTTAACTAGATAACCTTTCCTTAGTCTAGAGCCAATATACTACTTTAAAAGAGCAAAAACAGAAATTCACTGAAAATAAATACAGGGAAACAGAGTTCCAAATTTTCATTAAGAAACTGAGCTTTAAAAAAAATAAAAAAAATCAGGGCCTCCCTGGTGGTGCAATGGTCACGCTGCTCCATGCTGTGAAGCATCTGCTGCACAGCTGGTGAGTTCAATCCCTGGCAAGGGAGGGGACCAACATGGCACAGCAGACCTCTCCTGCAGCCCCTGCTGCTCCCCTCAGCAGTGTATTTCAGTAGATCTGCCTGTTCTGCTCCCGGCTCTGTCTTTAGTGAATCCTCTTACCTCCCGCACCTCTGGCCTATACCCCAGCTCTAGTATGCATAAGTAAGTAATTCTTTAAAAAAAAAAAAGGTGAAAAAAATACCTCTCTGATAAACTGTTTCTTTTAATGATACTATTTAGGATAATCTCTGAATAATTGTATGTGGAAATCCCTTTAAGAAATAATGCTGGTAAAAACCAAAAAACTGGTGTTTCGTATAGAAATCTAAAATTCTGTTACATCACTTGTAACTAACTGGTAAACATAGGTACTTCTACATTCTACCTGTTCATCTAGAGAATTATCACTCTCTGAACCATATTCACTGGGAAAAAAATTTTATTTGGGTCATATTGTATCAGCAGGAGGCTCAATCCTGAAACTATTCTGGAAGTGTGGCGCCAGCTCACGGGCCCCTGCCGCTTGAGAGACTACTTAAATAGCTGACACACCCACACTGAAGTTTCAAGGCAGGACTTACAAGTCTCACCTCTCCTTCTCTATGCCATGGCCTTCCATTAGGGATGTATTTGTTTGGGTTCTGTCTCTTCTTCTGCCCTCCATCCGCAAACTTACACAATAAAGGTTCTGTAGGAGCTGAATAAATAGGGAGAAATAACAATGAAACCAAAGTTAGAGGTATGTGCAGATGACCGCGTGCAAGTGAATTTCTTATGGAAGCAGTGTTGGTGCTATAAGGGAATTCATAGAACACGTTAAAGAAAAGGTTTGTTCAGACCCTTATAAGAGGATTCACTGGTTAGCGAGTGCAGACAGTATATTAGCTATTTTAGAGTATAATGAAAACATTCAAAGAGCTATTCTGAATCTTCAGATTTCTTCAGCACTTCTTTAAGTGTTACTACACTTCTTTACATGTTGGGTCCTCTCTAATTCTGCCTCTCCAAATTCTCAGATATAATTAGGATGGGGTCATTCTTCCCTCCCCCAACTTCAAAATGTTTCCACAGCATTATCATTCTTCATCAAGTGCCTTCACCTCCCCACCCCACCCCCAGAAAACAAGTTCCCCTTTATAGCCCCAATGCAGTATTTTTATTCATAGCATTAATCAACAATCTGTGAGTGTGGTGATCTGGCTGGAGTTGTCTCCTGCTCTGATGGATAGGCTTCTTAGACACTAACTCCCCTCCTGTTCATCAGTATCCTTTAGGTTCTAGCACCTTGTAGGGGCTTAGTATTTCTTGACTGAATCAATGAACACAGAGAAGTAATTGTTTTTATTTTTGGGATACAGCATTGCAGATGTGTGTTCTGACAAAGCTGAAAAACCTGCCCACCACCTATTTTAAAAGTTCACCTGTGCCTTTAATCATCTCACTTGGGGTTATGATACTCTATATCCTCATCATAAAATGAACCAGAGAGTAACTCACAAAACTAGCATAGACAAGCAAAAGATGCAGATTATCTTACAGGGATTTAGATTCATTAGTTAAAACAAAGCAAGATGAAAAAAGGTTATGATATACTAGGCCATCCATGACTTTGCTTTTCTATAGTGGCAGGAGCGGAGTACTCCAGAAAGTTTCCGTATTTCTGTTTGTTTCTCATTAATGCAATAAAGGCAGTCACACCTTCCTGTCTGGGTTCTCACATTCTGTCCTTTGTCTACTGTAGAACCATGATTACTACTTTCAAGTTCTGTTTCAAAGTTAAATAACCACGAAGAGAAAAATACTGCTTGTGGAAAATTTACTCCTTTCTCCTTTGCCTCTTATCCTAATTCATCTCTTATTTTATATCACTATTACCCACCCACTAATGACAGGGTGGAAGCAATAATGCCTCTCAACACTTCTCTGCCAAAAAAACAAACACAACACAAAACCCAACTGTAACTCCTTCTTGGGGAGCTCTCTAGGTTGTTGTTTGGAGCCCCATTCTCTTCTTGGGGTGTAAACCCTCCAGAAGAAAATGAGCTCACTTGTAAGTGGCAACTATAGTTAAGTATGAGGAAGTAAGAGCAAAAATGTTAAGGTGTCTGGTGAGAATACCAGTGTCTTGGCCTGCCATTCACAAAAGGGTCCTTTGTTTACCCTGTGACTCCACCCCACCCACCCCACCCAGGCTTTCTTGAACAAGAAACTTCCATTTAAGGCAATCTGATTTTGATGGAAGATGGACTGGGGCCAAATCCTAGAGTACAGATGAACTCCACTCTGTCTTAAAAAAAAAAAAACAACAAAAAAACTACTGGCTTTTGGAAATTTCTACACAATCACAGAAAGTAAACGGATGAAGCAAGAGGGCTTTTAATCACCGATGATAATTTAGTTCTACAATTGGGCCATGTAGAGACCAGTGGAAACAAGGGCTGAAAGAATACAATATTCAAGTAGAAGAAGGGGATAAAGGAAAGTGCCTGCCAGCTGAGGGTGCTGCTTCTTGATTTCTAGGACAAATGGAAAGAGAAGCAAGAACCCGGATCTAGAAAGGTCTTATGGCATCAAATGTTTTCTCTCAAGACAGGCTGAGTTGTTAAGATTTTTGCCTCCCCATAGCTTTTAGGGCAATAAAATCCCCTTGGAGCTGGAACTGAGAATACTCTTTTTAATTGAGAGATATGAAGGCTAGCTAATAGACTGAAATTTAATTTAAAAAAAGTATTTACTTGGCACAACGAGAAATGCATTTTCTTTGATTAGCATTTCTCCCACGGAAAGAAGGTGACCAGGTTGGATTCTTTCTGGAAGAAGTTTACTACTGACTGCCTCAGCAGGCAGGAGTGAATGAAAATTAGAGAACAATCCCTGCAAAGCACTAAAGCACAACAATTGCTTAAACATCCAGTGTCCCCATCTGTAGTAAACAGCTTCAAATACATTTCATTTATCTACACTATGCTCTGTCAAAGAAAAAGCAATCTCAGGCAACATAAAAGCCTGTTAAAATGTATAATGATGAGTTAAATATCAAGTGAGTGTTGACATGTTTGCAAATATAGCATTTCAAATGAAACAAACCAAACAGGATGTAGCTGAATCTTTCAAAAGGAATATTTACTACGTTACTACATGCTATTGTGCTCTCATTAAGATTTTTTTCCCCTTCTAAAAGCAAAAAGATTAAGTAGTTAAAGCAGTTTGTATACTGGCAGGTGTCCTATATATCAGGAAAACAAATTTTTCATTTTAAAGAACTTTGTTAGTGTAAACGACACATTTTAAAGATAGTTGTTGGCTCCTACTTTGAGGGGAACTGGTATGATACACTGTTCCAGTGGGAAGCTCTATAACATTCTAAGTTTCTTTCCACTATTAAAACTCTTTAATATACTTAGCAGCTGAAATCTTTATCAAGTGCCTACTATGTACAAGGTATACTATTAAGAGTTAGGGATACAGTGATAGATAAGACAGGGGCTTTGTCTTCATGGGGCTTGTAGTGTTAATGGAGATCAGTGTCCCTGATTTTATGAAAATTTATTAACTAAGCTCTTCATGGTACAGAGCACTGGTTTTTTGTTTTGTTTTGAAGACTTACTCATTTATACATACAAGAACTGGGGTACAGGCCAGAGGTGTGGGGTGAAAGAATACACCAGAGACAGAATGGGGAACAGAACAGGTAGACTGGGGCCTCCCTTGTGTTGTAAGGGGTTGAGCCCCGCATTGTGGGGCTTCCATAGCCACTGAAGCATGAGTTGGATCCCTGGCCAGGGATGAGACCCACATGGCACAGCAGACCTCTCCTGCCTCCCCTGCTGCTTCCCTCAGCAGTATATTTCTGTCGATCTGTCTGTTCTGTTCCCCTTTCTGTCTCCGGTGAATCCTCTTACCCCCGGCACCTCTGACGTATAACCCAGCTCTTGTGTGCATTTATGAGATCTTAAAAAAAAAAAAAAAAAAAGGAACAGGCAGACTGACTGAGCTACACTGCTGAGGGGAGTAGCGGGTGAGACAGGAGAGGTCTGCTGCACCATGTGGGTTGCCTCCCTGGCCTGGGATTGAACTCGTGCTGCAGTGGCTGTGGATGCTTCTTAGTGTGGTGCTTAACCCCTTGTGCCACTAGGGAGGCCCCCAGAGCATTATTTCTAAAGATATTTGTTCTTAATAAAACTGCTACCTAGAAATAAAATATTCCTGACACAGGAACAGCTTTTTTCTTCATGTAACCATGGCATTATGAGACACATCTTCACCCTGTAAGTTCTTGATACCTTATTTAGTACAAGTATTGTACCATGTGCTCTAGAAAGCAATTCAGGATTTCTTTAAGACATAGTAGATGCTACCATGAAACTGGGAAAGGGTTAGAAGATTTCAGAATTGAAAAGTCAAATGAAATACTTAGAAATGTGTCATGGCTCACTTAATTTTAAGTGTGTGTGAGTGTGATAGAAAATGAGAAATCCTCATCTGACTGGAAGATCCTATAGCTTATTCCAAACCAAGAGGCTAGTATGTGCTTTGAAGCCACATACAAAGTTCCAGGTGGAGGAGTGGGGGCCCCATGCGGTGTCAGCAAACCTTGTGTGCCTTCCTAGATCAAAAAATCTTTAATATGACTATGATCCACAGGGCCATGTTAACTTTCAAACAATCAGAATGTAACAGTTAACCCTAACAAATCATTTGTGATATAAGCTATATTCCTGTCTCAAAGCAATAAAAATTACATAAAGTTAACCCTATATTTTTTTAACGTGCAGAATATATTGGCTGAATTTTCCCTTAATTAATCACCATCTTTTGGGTTTGGAAAAGGTGCTCCTGAGATATCTTGTGAGAGATTCATCTGATTATACAAGACAGAAAAGTCATTTTGTGTTTTATCAGAACTGACAGAAACAGGTATTTTAAAAGCCTGACTACTGCAGAGTAACCTTCAGCAAGCAGCCCCAGAAAGGCAAACAATGGTTTGATATTTTTAGGCATCTCTTAAGGGCCATCTAAGGTAACTGCATTATTGGATTCTCCAACATCTCCTCAATAGGGCTCTGAGAGAGGGAGGATCTTTTACAAACGCCTCAGTTTGTGCACTTAGATCCCTCCTGAGACAAGCGTGTGGGTGATGCCTATAATGACTCACCGTACATCTCCACCAAGTAGTTTCCTTATCTGTCTTCTGAAGCTCAGTCTCTAGTGATTTATACTCAAATGTCTTTCCTGATATCGACACTGAAAATCACTCCCAGAATCCTGCTCTAAGTGCTGTAGTTCTCCTGGAAGTCCTCCTGGATTATCTAGTCCAGTGGCTCAGAGGAACAGGCATTCTCTGTACTCATTGTGTTGTAAAGGTTTTCTCCCTGCTTTTCCAGTCAGATGCTGATAGCAATCACAGCTTGAGAAATTGTTACTTCCCAACTCCCATTTTCCTAGTTACACAGTATTTTATCCAAGCCAACATTCTGTAAAATGTACAGAAGCAGCTTTTCCCTCAGCTCTGGAAAACTAGCTCAGTTAAGAACTGTAATTAGCTTTTCTTTCTAATAAGTTTAACTACTTTCAAAATTCCTCGACTAACAACATGCAACCGGGGCTCTACCTGGGGATCTTCTTCTACAAAGTTCAACCAGCAGACATGATAGGTTTTTTGGTGTGAGCAACACTGTTTTCTGTTTTAGTTCCCTCTTGTTTCTAATCAAATTCTGCTGCTCAACCCCAAGCTTCTCTCCACACATGCCTCCCCTACTGACTCTTCTGTGGTGTTTCCATATCCCTCTTGGCTTCACCTATCCATGAAATGATGATTTAACATTAGATAGAAAACAAAACTTCAGTTCTTTCTCATCACCTCACCAGAAAAGTTAATATTCAATACTCACTGCTCTTCTAAGTCTATATTTACTTCTCATATTTGCAATGGTACATCCTTTTCTTCTGCTTTTTATATTGTGGTTATTTCCCTACCTTGGCAATTGGTTTCAAGAAGTAATGGTTACATAATGTTCTGACTAAAAAAGGATCATGTCTAGTTTCTGTCACCATAACTAAGCCTGTATGAACATCTGTGTATGCATCTTAGCTCTTAAATGCCAGTGACTGCTGGATTGGTGGTTAGACTGTATGGAGGTTTGAACACTGGCTCTCCATTAGTCTCTCTACATTTGAAATTCGGGTTTGTCATTTGGTAATAGCCAGTGCACAAGTTATTCAATGCCTCTAGTTTCATAATCTGTGAAATGAGATGGCAGCGATACTTATTGCAAAGGATTATTACAATACACACACAGTCCTTAGGAACAGCGCCTGCAATATTAGCTGTCGTAATACTACAGCTATAGGAGGTACTCAAAATTTGAAGCTCCTTGCCTCTGAATTCTTAGGAACTTCTGGTTCAAAACTTCTAAACACTTTTAGAGACTGGTTGGTTTTCATGGGGATTGACTCTGAGATTCAGTGAGCTGGCGAGGGCTCTGCTTGGCTTCACAGAGAATGAAGAAATGTTCAACTTGTAGTTAAGGATAAAGTTACCAACAAACAAATACCTTTTAGAAAACTTTCACAGTAATATATCATCCACTCAAGATCCTTAGGCTTTAATAAAATCTTACTCCACTGTATACTATTCCTTATTGGCAGAATTGATAGCAAAAAGGTTTAAAGCTGATTTGAGGCAGCTCTGGTGGGCTGGGTGTGATGGATGATATAAGCAACTACCTGAAGGCAGCCCCGTCATGGGCCAGGCGTGACACTCAAAGCATCTTTGGTTAAAACACCGGTACTTTAAACTAGACCTCCCTCCTTGGTTAAAAACAAGTTTGAGCTTCAGATCTCACCCTACTGACCCCCAGGTCTACAGCAGCACTTCTGCCTTCATGGCAGCTACTGCTCCCGAGAGAGAGAGTGCAGTCCCTGGAGAGCGCATCTCAAGGGCCGGTGTGTCTACTGGGATAGGGAAACAAACACATCATCCCAAAGGTACGCTCACACTGTCCTAAAGGTACCAGGGGTATCACATGTCTTCAAGCATTTCTGTTGTCCCACAGCTGCCAAAACCTTCTGTTTTTACAGAGTAATAATGCTAAAGATAAGCATTCAGGGAACAAAATGGGCAATAAAAACCTTTGAAAGATCTCCAGCCTTTTTACTGGAGTCATAATTTTCCTTCTAAACATTGCCTTTTCTGCCTCCCAGCACAGGACAATGCCCAAATAATATCACTTATAATGAAGAGGGTTATGAAAAATGGCTCACCACTGTTTTCTAGCCCTGCTAGGATCATACCTAACCTGCAAAGTTAGAGCAACACAGAAAGAAGACATAAAATAGGCAGAGGCCTTCGACTAGAGTCAGGTTCACAGGCAGCTCGCTGGACTTACTGCTTGACACAGGTAGAGCTCTGGGCACCAAGGCACACTAATGTCAGCATAGCCCTGAGCAGCCACCAGTGCTCACAAACCCCATGGCTAGACTGCCCCCCACATCCCAGTTCTCTGTCTTTGCACACAGGGACTTATTCAAACTCTATTAATATCATGGAGAGGTCCAGGGAGAAAAATGGGGGTTCACAAGTAGCCTTCGCTCATGGTGTGTGCACACTTCCTACCGAAGCAAACCAACAGGCACAGGGGGAGTCCCAGCCACATGTGATGTTCATCTTTTCAGATACTGTGCTTGAAGTACCAGAGAAGCATTTTATAGACAATTCCCTGGATTGTGACCGTGTTTTTGCCCTGGGCATGTATTCTAATTTGTATTCAGTTCTACGTAATTAGGACTTCCTATCCTTTGTTTCTTAGACATACTGTGATATAAACCACATCACAATCAAATTTTTATCAAGCAAATATAAAGCAGTTGTTATAAACTTCTATAAAACCTATCTAGATTGTCTCATTGAGAAGTCATTAGTTCTTTTACCCTGGTTGGGGACCTCTCAAGCAAATCTGACGTTACTATAAACCAGTTCGAACTCAAAACTAAGGCACATCCAAATAAAAGAGAACATTTCAAGTTTTCAGGGAAAAATGGAAGACTGGTTGAAGAGTATAAGGAAAGGTCACAGGAAAAAGTTTCTCAACATAAACTCTGTACAGAAGTAAATTTGCTAGGGAAAAAATGTAGAATCAGATGCAGAAGCACAGGTCTTTTAAAAAGCAATTTCAGAAAAGAGATTACATTAAAAATTGTGAGGTGATATTGGAGTTTTACAGAACTACAGAGATGCACCATGCTGTGTTCTCTGTCCCAGACCAGGGTGCGGTATGTCAGGCGCGGGGGAGACCCAACCATACTACCCTGGCATGAGATGTGACAATTCATGTACAGAGCTGATTCTCTCCTGCTTCTTAGCCTTCTAGTGACTTTCTTAAAGTATCACATTTGAGTCACTGTTGTTTTACTCACTGTCACAAAGTATCTTCTGGGGAACTGTCTCAGATGGGTTTCATTTTTGTGCTTAGCGCCAATGTCACACAGGCAAACTGCCAGTGGTACAAGGATCTGAGTACTCTGACAGAAGCCATATCGGATAATTCTGCTTTTGCCAGTTACACAAGTTGCAACATTAAATAAACCATCCTGTGACTGTATTTATGAAATGTTATGTCGGTCAAGCAATGAGCCCAGATTATTTAAATATTTAAGCAGAGGCTCATTCGATTTACCTTTCCTGACTCTCTCTCTCTCTCTCTATATATATATATGAAAAAAATATATATGTATATATATACATATTTTTATATATATATTTTATATATATACATATATATATATTTCCATTAGGTTCTACTGAATATAATCATAGGTACTCCACAGAGAAACCGGGTTCTGGAATAGCTACTGGTGTAATTTGAGGGGAGAAAGCAGACAGGTAGTCAAAAATAATTCTAGTATTATGTGTACCAAAATGGGGGAAAATGCCAAGAATTTGAAAACTTTCAAATTCTGCTGTGGGTTCTCAAGTCCACTAGGGACTCTTTTTTTTTTATTTTTTTGTGGAAAAACTGAGTTCACTGGAAGGGTGTGCTTCCAACTCCTGCCTAGAGGCAGTTCAATTTCATTTATCTGCAAAAAGGTATCCACAAAGGCCCTCAAAATAGCCATAATTATTGCGATGAGCTCTTGGAAACCATTCAGTAACCTCTGATGATACAGGGTCATGCACAGGCTTTCTGTGTCTAGCACAGATTAAAACACAGGCCCTGCTGCCAAAGAACTTGTACTCTGCTTGGGAACCAAGACTAACACACAGCAAAGATCATTAAACATTAGAAAGTGCTCTAAAATTAAGCTCTGATTAGAAAAGGTAGAACAGCTACTCGAGTAGCTGCAAAGGTGCAAAGAATCCTATAATCATTTACAAGTGGTTTGAAGACTAAAGCTTTTTTTTTTTTTTTTTCCCTTGAATGGGTGTGACCAAGAGTCTTCAAATCCACTTCAAAGAAAAGTTAAATGACATAACCTAGTTGAAGTCATTTGGAGAAAAAAGAAAGCTGTCCAATGTCTTATCTTTCATTCAGGAAACCAGTGGGCTTCATTTCAGACTGATACAATGTCAAAACAAATGTGTGAAGTTTTTTTCCTTCTCTTTCTTGTTGCATGCAAGAATGAATTGAGAAAGTAACACTGAGTAAGCAGCCTTTCAAGGAGAATACTACTCCATCCTGACTACATAGAGACGAGGGCACTAAACTCAGAAGGACTGACTGATGGGGCAAGGTTTTATAAAAGGCTTCCATGTAAGAAATTCCTCCCTTGTTTTTACTAGGTTGGAGGTCGAAAACATTCCTTCTTTCAACTCAACTGGTGTTGATGGGAACACAAAACAAAAAGAACTTCTTTCACAAGATTGAGTTCCCTGGAATACTGTGCATCCAGTATTACATTTTCTGTTCCAAAGTCTTGTCTGTAGGCAATTCGAGCTTGTATTTAACCATGTAAACTGTGTGCTATCAGACTTTAGTATTATACAATGAGATGCAATCTAGTATCTCACATATTTACGAACAGGTTCTCTATGAAGTGAGACTCAACATGATAGAGAAAATTAAAGCAAATCCATAATCATGGGACACGTGGATAAAGGAGACCTGGAGCTATAGTGTAGTAAGTCCTGGACACCTGTTATACATGCACAGCCTAGCAAAGGGAGGAAGCACTCAAATGTTTTTTGGTTTGTGGTTAGCTACTAAACACGCTAGCTTGTAAATAGGTAGCACTGTCTTGGTGCAGCATAGTAAAATTTATACAAAACCAACAAACATTTGTTGCTGCTTAGTATGGTTCAAGTACTGTGTTGGGCATAACAGAAAGATGAGAAAATGGTTTCTGCTTATGAGGAGCTGCCAGTGTGGTGGACTGATGCATGTGATACAGGAGGTAACGCAGTGGGGCCTGGAGGAGGTCTGTGTCCTTGCAGGGTAAGGAGGGTCAGCCAGGATAAAGGGAATGAAGAAATCATGTGAGAGAAAGAGAAATGTAGTGGCTGGGTGAATTAGGAATTGGAGTTCAGTAGTGGAGAGGATCACCAGTGAGGCAGGGATCAGTGGAGACAGGACTGAAAATGTAGGCAAAAGTCCCTCCCTGTCTCTCTAGGGCTCCTGGATCTTTCCTGTGTTGGGGGTGGGGGAAGTGACTCCTTGGCTAATGTTTTATCAAAATCGCTGCAGCCAGGGAGGATTGGAGAGAGAGGAAGGACTAGAGATACAGTAAGCAATTAGGAGGTGACTGTGAGGGTGTAGACACGAGATAAGGGGTTAAACTAAGCAGTGGTAGAAGAGATGGAAGGAAGAGGGGAGTGTTAGAAATAATAAAGAAGAAATTTAAGAACTAGAATGACTGAGACATGATGGATGGAAGGGGAGGGGGTACCCAGAACGATTCAGTCCTGGCTTCTGGCCTGAGTGGATACTGTCCTTATCTCAGTGAGTGTAACTGATAAAAAGAGGAGCAGGACTAGATGGGTGAGGGGGACTAATTTAGTTTTAAAAAGTAAGACTATCATGAAACTGGGGTCAGGCATTCTCAGTGTGGCTCAAGCCAGAGAGCCTGAGGCTCAAGAGAAAAGCCAGGATAAGAGATGAATGTTGGACAGTCATCTGAACAGAAGTGGTAGCTGAAATCTTGAGAGTGAATAGCAATCTATCGGGATTGTGAGCCAAGGATAGAATTCAGGAAAACACAAATAATGAAAGAGTACAGGGAAGAAATAAGCCCATAGAAGACAAGGAATTAACACAAGATGAGAGGAAAATAAAGAGATACATGAAAGAGAAATCAAAGGAAAATGAGGACCCGATCACAGCAGACATAGCATAACAGAGATAGAGATCGTCCACATTTGAGAAACAGGGTGTATGTTTATGGCTTGAATTGTGTCTCTTCCACTGCTCTCTCCCCCCGTACCCCCCAACCCCCCACAAAAAATGGAGCTTCACCTCTCAGTATCTCAGAATGTGACCTTATTTTGAGGTAGAGCTCATTAATTTGGGTTTGAATCCAGTGACTAGTGTCCATATAAAGGGGAAATTGGACACACTGAGACAGATGAGCCTAGAGGAAAGATGATGTGAGTCCTCAAAAGAAAGTCATCTGCAAGCCAAGGTGGGATGTCTGAAATAGAGCCTTCCTTCATAGACCTCGTGAGGCACCAACCCTAGCGACACCTTGACCTTGGCCTTCCAGTCTCCAGAACTGTGATAAGCCTACCAGGTTGTGGTACTTTGTCATAGAAGCTCCACAGACTAAGACAGTAAGTTTATCAAGAGGAATTTTGGATGCACAACAGGAGGCAAGTGAGATGGAGAGTTGAGATCTGAACAAGAGGCTAAGAACCGAAAACTCTGCTTTTAAAAGGACCTGGAGAAGAACATAGTGCTCAGCTAGTTCAAGATCACAGAAAGCCAAACCATCTCTAGCACTAGATATTCCTAGAAAATTTTTTATAATTTAAAATGTCGGACTAAAAGTATGTCTTAGTTTTGTTCATTGTATTCTATGATTTTAAAGATGCCCATTGTAGTCACGCTCAATTTTAATCCTCATATTGTTTATTTGTACATTTTCCTCTCATTTTAGTCTTGCCAGAGATCTGTTATTAATTGGAAATAAACAACAAGACTGAAATTATAAGAGAGGGAGGAGAAACTGGCAAAGTCAAGTCTCAATGGGATGGGATCAAGGCTGCAAGCTCTGAACCCCTTGCCCTTGAGACTTTAGCAGAGGAGGGAAGCAAGAATGGCGCAGGTCTCTCTGTGGGGAGGAAGCAGGAAGTTGATGGCATTTCTACCTGGTGACCCCAATTTTATTCATCAAGAAGGATGTGAAATTATCTGCTCAGAGGCTAGAGAGCAGACAGAGGCGGCTGGTGAATTTTGAAAACTACTCTTAGGGAAGAATGATGGAGGCTGAGGCTGGGGACAGCCTGTATCTGCCCAGGTATGACAGGAGCAGTGAAGTTGGACAGTTGTAACCAGGGTTGCTGATGAAGTGGTTTTAGTGCTCCAAACGGGGACCAGACCTGGTAGATAAGAGACAACGAAGGACCAATGAAGAGTGCCATTTTGAATTTCAGCACAGGTTTAGTCGGAGCTGGTTTGAATGTGATCTTGGGGTAAAAAGCTCCTGAGGCACCATGTTCTTGGTCACAGGAACACAAAGCAGAGCAATGGAAGGAAGATGTCACCAAGCGGTGGACAGAAAGGCCACAGATGGTAAAGGGAGGGGAGTAACATGTATTGAAGTTGTTGAAGAAAAATAGGTGCTGGGGTAGAAAGTGCCACAGTCCTTAAAGTATGAATGAATGACAGATTTATTGAAGGAGGTGATAAGGTGGGTTAGAGGACAATGTCTGTATTAGAGGACAGGCTGCTATAGCTCAGAGAGCCCCTGACCACTGGCCTGCTTCCTTCATATTGAAACCTGATGTCTGGGGAGATATGAGGCTTTAAAGTCTTGTTTGTAGATCCAAAAGAATACAGTTTAAAGAGCAAAATGAGAGGGTTGGTTTGTTTTTGACAGTCATCAGGTGCTAAAATTATACACATTTAAAAAGGTTACTGATAAGATTTTAGACAAACAACATACCTGAAACTCCAGGTGGTGTCTTAATAAACTTTCCATTAAAATGACCGATAACAGATTCACACTTTTCTGTTGATTCCATCCTATTTACATATAAAAACAGAACGTGTATTTAGCAATCTCTGTTTTGTTCTGTGCATATTAACACATTTTTATAGGTTTATTTGAGATAAATACAACCTAACAAAATGAGTTTATCCTATCTTTTATCAAACTGTTGCTTGTGTACTTCTGGTAACCACAGACTATATAGCCTGAATCATAAATGAAACAAATTATATCCAGAATTTGATATCAAGCATTCAAATATGACTTTTTTCTATTTGTTAGAAAATTAACAATACAAAACAGATTTCTTAGTCATGATATTGAATTGAAAACAAAAATAGTAGTTAAAACACTTATTATACATTTACTATTTGCTAGAATATTGGTCATTTAAAGATTGCCATTTTGTGACTTTAAGACTGACTTCAGTCATAAGAACTACTGTTGATCAGAGTGTGTTACATTTTATACATTAATTTCAAGTTTAAAATTAAGAAGGGAGTCAAAATTATGAACTTTTTCATTTTGGCTTTAAAGGAGTAACTAAGGAATGGAGGCTAACTTTATGACTTACTGCACATCTGCAGGAGACTAAAAACACTTAAAAAGAAACATTCTAAGGAAATTTTAAAAATTATCTTATTTTTCTTTAATGGCAGAAACACTGGATAATCTCAGAATACATGCTATACCTGGACTACTCAGAGTTATATAACCACTATAACCTTATATATATAACCTTATATATAACTTTAGTTATAGTGGTTAGTAACAGTTTTAAAAAGTAACAAAATTGATTTCCATCTTTAAGGTACAAATGAAACAACTTGATGTACTTTCAGAAAAACACCCACAGAAGTGACAATTTTTAAATGGCACCAAGTCTTTATTTCACTTGGATCCTTTTAACCATGAAATATACAATGGAGATTGAGTAGCTTTGGTGACTTTGGAACTGTAGAGTTTTCTGGCCTAACAGAAAGGGACTAGAAGAACAAATTACGTCACAATCTTGCAGCCCATAACAATGAAAAAATCTTTTTGTCTTAATTTTCTTAATTGTAAAATAGAAACAATAGTAGCTTTGTTGATCTTAAAGGCTGTGGTACATTGTGCTTGTCATCAAGCATGACAATATATATGTAAATCCCTCCTCCAAAGTGAAAGTCAGTAATTGAAAATGTGTAGACATTATCTATAACCTCAAAGTATTTATAGGTTCCTAAATAACACATCATGAAAGATCAGGTTCTGGACATGGGCCTCTAAACAGAACTGTGTCAAAAATCAAGACTCCCCTCTATTTAGGATTTTTCTTTTAGAAACCAAATTAAACACAACACTGAAATATTCTTTCTGGGAGGAAGGGATTTAAAATAAAATGGAATGAGTGGGACTCTTACCTACAACATTTTACTTCTTAAAAAGAGAATCTGAAGATTATAAAATATTATAACTGGCCTAACATTTGGTGATTAAATTAGTGCCATACCTATCAATGATTTACTTTCTGAATTATTTCACTTAAAAATCTAAATTACTGTCTTGATTGATGATGAATCAAATCTTTGCCTGAGAAAATATGCCAATTTACTTACGACATTTAGGAGATTGCAATTGTTATAAGATGGTATAGGCACCCTGACCATATCACATCAGAATATTAAGGTTGTACTTTCAAACTGTTATTCATGTGATATTTTCATATTGAGTCACAAAAGATTTACTGTCCAGGTAAATATTTCAGGGTTAAGAATCCCAGTGAATTTCTAAATGCAAACCAGCATTTGGCTGCATAAGTCTTGCTCAGATGTTTTCTTCTTGCTCTATTTGTATTTCCCAGGAAACTTAGCAGCACTATTGTTTCTGACATGATATTAAGGCAGTGCAGCATACTTACCTCGCAAAGCCAACACCACGACTTGTACCACTGGAATCACGTAGTATTCTTGTAGAAATAACTTGCCCAAATGGTTTGAGCATATTTTCAAGCTCTTGCTCATCCATGGACAGTGGCAAATTAGAAATATACAGATTGGTAGGATCTTGTTCCTGTTGCTAAAATGTAACAGAATCGTCAATTAATTTCCAATAGAAGGTGAGATATTTAACATACCAAATTTTATTTAATAACTCTTTGCACAGGTCCTTTTACAATGAAATCAGAATATCCAAGTGTCACCTTGGACACTTGAAAATAGTGTTTGAAGCTTGGACGATCTGTGCAATATGGGCATGATCCCACGGAGCCATGCTTAGCACATGTGGAGTGGAACTGCTGGCAGGCAGTTGGGGATGATGCCCTCATGGAACCACAACTCTCAGCTATTAACAGCATTCCCAAAATAACCAACCTCTCCTCTGCTACTATTTTTAGGAGTCCCATTCAGGCACACTGTTGCACAGGAGGTTATTCCTGCTAATAATTCAGCAATCTAGAGGCATGTGACAATTTCTGGATCAAGTCATCTAAACTCCACTATGGGCTCTACTCAAATGCCCCTCATCTGCTCTACAGCAGAGTCCTTACTACTGTTTGAGTCATAATCATCAGTAGGAAAAGAGCTCCTAAATGAACCAAAACTGAAAACTATAAAAACGGTATAAACTCTTGGCCAAGTGGGCTCAGGAGTAGACTTGGGGTAAGGGGAAGGGGGTTGCTATTTCCTGGTTACTCAGAAAGATCCAGTGGCCAGTAGTGATGAAATTACCTGCGAGCTTTTAGAAATACAGAATCTCAGGCTCCATTCCAGAACCAGAAGCTGCTTTTTAATGAGACTTTTTTCAGGTGATTCATAAGCATCTGAAAGTTCCCAAAAGCAATGATTAGCTCATTTCCCACTTATTTTTTCTCTGCTAAGGTAAAATCAGCTGAAACCAAAGATAGCAACTGAATTTTCTGAGCACCATTAGCTGCTATAAGAGTATGGTGTTAAATCGCCAGGGAAAAAGCTGACATGACAACTAGAATATTTTTTGAACAAACTAAAGTCACCTTTGCAATTGTAAGATTAGGACAGTTGTAAGTCAGGCTTTCCTTAGATCTGCCCAATGAATTGTATCTTCACATACTGAACTACGCAAACTTACTATTTTTCTTCAGTAAGCACTATTAATAATGTCATTTACTTGATGTGTTAGCATTAGGCACCAGAATAAGGCACTTACTATATTTTGATTCTCCAAATGCACAATCCTTAAAATAGATGTGAAACACATGCATGTTTGAATTTGTATAGTCTCTACTTTCAAATATAAACTAGTAATAGCTACATTTGAAAAGAAACTTCCTTTTATGTAATCTGCAAGTAAAAAATGAACACTGATCTTCCATGCTACACCTAACAACAATCTGCTGTTGGTCCATAATCAGCCAGCACAGAGGGGAGGGGTCCTTTCTCCCTGAAGGTGGGACCCGGAGAAGCCGTAGAGCCCAATGCAGTCAGAGGACACCTCTACACCTCTCCCACATCCCAGCTGTGTACAAAATATCTACAACTCCAGTCCTAGAAGCAGCTTACACTTAAGCACAGGATGCAGAAACATATGAATGAAATGCTAAAATAGAGATGTGAACAAACCACAATGGAAGGAGAAGGAAGCTTGTTCTAGGAAGATTAGAGAAGACTTTCAGAGGGCATGGCACTGAACTGGAACTTGAGAAACACATGGAAGTCATAAGGCTGAAACCACATTGTAAAAGGTTAGCCGAAGAATTTGATTTTTATTCTCATTCATTGCTTCTGCAACCTTCCCACTTAAGCAATGTGAATAGAAAGGAGAATGACTTTCCTGAAGTCTGTAGGTGACAGTAGCCTTACTAGAGCTGTAAAGTTTCCTTGTGCTTCATCTTTTAAAAATTCATGTAAATTTTTGCAAGCTACCCTCAAACTATTCAAGTTTGTTTAAATATAGAAATGATATTCCTGACCTAATAGACACGAGTCATGTCTACCTCGTGATATCATGTCTTCTGGTGGGTGAGAGTGTAGCAGGAGAAAGGAAGAGCCACCAACAACATACACTGCAATGAGAAGTCATGCTCTAAGAAATGGGGAATTTTGGGAGGGTATGGAAGTGGGGGCAGTGATCTGTTCCAGCCTATCTTATTACAAAGATTTCTGAGTCATGCTCAGTCAGATTATAATAAAGCCGGGAACTCCCTAGTTAAAGTGCATTAAAATACTCTTTGGACAAAGATTGGCACTAAAATGTTTCATAAGAAACAAATATTGTGGGCTTTTGAAGGTACAATTATAAAACTAAAGCACATATTTAAGAACATTCCTGAGAGAATTTGTCATATATGATGTATTTTTACAGGGTTGTCAATGTAGGTACTAAATACCTTCTAAATCTGTGTTTTAGTTGCCTTTACTATTAAAATATTAATAAAAATGTTCCTTAAAGTCTTGATTCAATTAGAAAGTTAACCAATAATAAAGAAGTTGAGCTCCTACTCAGAGGAAAAACGAGAAGATTCTGTACAGGTAAATATTTCTTATGATTTTAATGTATTTGTTTCCAATAGTAATTTCTTCATTTGGAATGACCTTTAGAGCTAATGTTATATCTTTCTTTCCAAATGGCGACTTAACCTGCAAACACTGCCTAGTAAGTTACAGTAATTAAAAACAAACAAGAAGAAACTCCAAGCTGGCAGCACTGACCACAAATATATCTAATCCCCAATGTGTCCATGCATTCTAATTACCACACACTCACAGTGAGTGGTTCTTGAATGAAGGTAATTTAGTTTCTTTAAAACAAGCAACAACCATAACTGTTTTATTACATACAATGTTATGTCTGAAAAAATAATTATTCTGTAAATTATGGGTGGCCAAACATAAAAATGGGACCAAGGGGCCTCTCTATATCCCTAGGCATGGAAAGGATTCAATGGCTTCTCTAACAAGTAGAAAACTAGATCCCACATTAGCAGCCATTTATCCCTCTCACGGCCAATGTTCACTTGAGTAGAAAGGCTGGGCTCCCAGGTCCCGCATGGTGTAAAGCAGTCAGTCATCATCTGAAAGAAATTAACAAAAACCTCCCTGTGCGTGTGGACTGGTTCCTAAAATGCAAGAAAGAGACTTGGCAGGAAGACCAGACATCTGTTTTCTCTTGTACTGAATAGGTTCACCAACAGATAGCTGCTTACGGGCATGTGAATGCAAACGGCTTGAAGCATGGTGGACCTCTGTGAGGAAGGGGGATTAAATTCCTGCTCCTCTGACTGCCTCTTTACTGAGGAGAGGGAGAAGGGCAAGCTTACTACCAGCCAAATAACTTCCAGTCATCCGCTGACCCCCCAGCAGGCTGAAGGGGGTACTGCGGAAACCCCTCTATTAATAGATAGCACTAATGTTGAGTTGTTCTCTTCTTTCATAGATTCTGAGCCTTTTATTTTGAAAATGTATGCATCTGAGACAAATGCCAAGTTTAATATAAATAGGAATGGCCTTGAGCTTTTTGGAAAGCTTTTTGGTAAGTTTCATCAGGGTACTTGATGGAGGGAACTCAACCAATTTTTACATGTCTCAGTATCTGCCCAAGTTGGGAAGAAGGTTTTTCTCTCATTAAATTGGCTTCTTTGATCGTCAGCAAACATTTAATATCTACCATATGCCAGGTACCAAACAAGGCACTGAAAATTAAAGCAAGAATAAGAAACAATCACTGCTGCCTAAAGCTCTCCATCTGCAGTTTGGCAATTTAGTTTCATCACGCCCCACTCCCTAGCTGAAAGCCCCCTACTTTTCTTCTGATCACATAAGAAAGCAAGTCTTTCGAATATGGTAACATATTCAAAACCTTAGAGTATGGTGACTAATTCACTAGAGGAAAGTGAGCGGTAGTAGATCCCCTATTGCCCATTCATAAGAGACAGATCCAAAGTTCTTTTAAAAACTGTATCCACAATAGGTGTGTACCAGGGGCTCCTTTTTCCAGATAGCACAAAGGTACTCGGTCATCTTCAGATACTATAATAGCTACGGTATTACCTATGGTTCTATAGTACACGATAACGAACTCTCTAGCATGTAAAATACCTTTCATAACTTTGATGATATAATAAAAACAAAATCGGGTCCAGGAAACTCAGTAATTTTACAGAACCTGAAGAAATTCATAAAGTAGTCTTTTGGCTTACTACCAGCATCTCTGAACCTATAGATGCTTTCTTCTTTTCAAAGGAAAGAGGAAGGGATCATTTTTCTTAGTCAGATGACTAAGGCTCCTAAGGAGGTCTTACACCACAGTCCTCATGATCAACCTAAGGGGAAGCGGCATTCAAGGTGTACATCTGGCAAGGTACAGTCAATCTATACCCAGTCCAGTTTTGACTAAATGCCCCACAAAGTGTATTACTGGCCTTGAAAAGATGTCTAGGTGAGTGCTCTAAACAAGGCATCTGCCTTTGTGGCAGGTGTGACTGCGTTAAAATAGGACTTTTTCTACCGAGGCCTTGAAACATTCTTACATTCCAGAGTGAGAAACCAGATTGCCTAAAGAGTCTGCATTAGAGCTGGGTTGGGAAGCTTAGCTGACCACCCACCTTCTGTCTAAGAGACTGAACATCTAAGTGGTGAGAACAGTGGGCTTACCATCTGTGCTGCTTCCCTGTCACCACCAGTCAGGCCCGAGGGGCAGCTGCACAGACCACTAGAAGGCTTGACCTGAGTCCATGGAGCAAGATGTTTACGATGAACCCTGAGAAATCTTAAAAGGCAAAGGACTGGCTGAAGCGATCTAAAACAGAGAGCTGGCAAATGTAGATGAAGGGAATGCCAGGCTATTGGTACAGTCTTCAAAGAAGGCTGCCTTGAGGGCAAGAAGTCCCAGCAGAAAGGGGTTAAAGACAGATCCTGACTATCAGCCTTGAGGACGAACATTCTTTACCTTCAAGGAACCACAAATCAGGGAGGTCAGGGAGGTCAAGGAAGGAAAAGGAGGGACGTTATGGGATCTCTGGAAAACTCCCACAGCATTCCAGGGGAAAAGTGTCAGCTTTTTTTTGGCTTGACCAGAGAAATCAACACCAGATTATATCATTATGAGGTTGGGGGTCCATCTCCCTTACACAGTCAGACAGGCTTTTCTCAGAGTCTCCAGAGTAGACCTCCTGTCGCCTATGTATAGGGACTAGAGGGCAATTGAAGTCCCGGTTCAAGTCTATTACACCACTAAAGAATGTTTGAGAGTAAAGAGTAGTGATGGCCCTGATGGTTAAGAGAAATTTGTCTTTGCCTAAGTCTTATACCTAATCAAAGACGAAATTTTTCACTTCCTAAACTTCTGCCCTTTTCCTAATCAAAGAAGCAATCACTGCTCTTCCTTTTATGACCTAAAAGAATGTTGTTTGGGAGGTTTCAGTCTGTTGAAGGTTAAATCAGTGAACATTTTCCTTTTAAGAATCTCATCTTTACTCTCAGAATAAGGATGAGGTAAATCCCTCTGTTATGTGAAATCTGCCTCCTTCTTTCCTTGATGTCCAGTTCCCCATACACTAGATAAATATCCCTGGTCGGCTCCATTCTTCTAGAATTTACAATGATGTAATTCTCTATCATATGTCATTTAATTGATTTTCTCCTTTGCTATCCTGTTTGATGCTATTTTGATTATTTGTCTAGCACCAGAAGAACCCAGAGGGATATGGAACAGTAATCTGTGTACACCACAAGGTAAAAAAACAAACAAACCCCTTTCCCATCATTTACCATTGCTCCAACCATGAAGGGGTTTGAAACTACAAGGTTAGAATACAGAAGAAATAAACCAGGCTACTATCCTCACTATAGGCTTACTGCTTAGAGTGACCTAAGGTAGGGAAAAGGCAAATGTTTCAACATTACATGGTATACAAAATAGGATTGGACATTTAAGTTATAGGCATCAACGACTAATATATGCATGAATATCAGATAGTCACCTCAATTGTTAACTAGAATTCCAGTTCTCATTGTTTTAAATAGGAAAAAATTATGTCACAATCCCCAATCAATTTACTGAAATGTAGCTAAATATTTCCTGTTCTACAATTTCCAAAAATGTAACATATTCCTGTGTGTACACACACACAGTAAATGATGTTAGGATATAAACCTTTAAAACATTGCCTCACGATTACCACATAATAAGGTAACAAGGAGGCAACCACGTTATAGGCAGTGATTTTTCTCAGTATCAGAAACATCCAATATACACATCTCTTTTGCTGACTCTCACAAGAATTTTCAAAACCTCGACATGATTCCCACATTTTGCAAACTGGATTTGGGGTGTAATGTGAGACATTCCCCATGTAACATTACATTTAAAATACTGAATTGAGGCTAGAATAGCTGAAAATGTATTGAAAGGTAATTATGTACTATGAACTCTGGAAATGAAAAATCAAGAGGCATTCCACAGAAACAAAACCAAACCAGAAAGACCCAAAATGAAAAAAGCAACTGGGTAGACTTTCTAAATAACGAGTCATCAGAAAGTCACATGAACTGCTCTGGAGAATGAGTTCAAGTGGACAGAGGAAAAAAACCTGTGTCCTACAGATTTTTTACCTGTATGATTAATATCCACTGTTTACAGAGGCAGATCAAACATTCTGTACATCGTCATGCAATATAGGTATTGCAATAACTGTTCTAAAGAAGTATTAATGTATTTGTGAATATATCTGGTATATTCATAAACATTTAAACATCATAATCACTGTCTTTCAACAATGCCATAGGGAACTGCTCAATACGATGGACAAATAAACTGAAAATCATGGTGCTTAATATTTATAGTTTCTGTTTAACTTTTTACTCTGGAGTTCAAGAAGATCTAAAATAATTCCAACTCAATCCAAAGCTTTAAAAATATTAAAAGTCAAGGACAACTTTAAAAGGAGATCTCTTTCATAATTCCTGAAATCTTTATGTTGATTCTTTCTGTCAGGGAAAAATCTCTATCCTGCTAGCAGCATGTATGTCCTCTAGTTTGCTCTAAGGTCTTAGGAGGTAACTAATCATTTTATCAGTTTTTTAAGTTCCCTAAATCTTCTTCCCTTATGAAAATGTGAAATATTCCTAAGGAATTCAGAAGTAGCAGGGGACAACACAAAATTACTTTGCTCTGTACATAAAGAAAAGCTAATATAAAATTGTTCATCTTTTAAAGAGACTATACCAAGGGTCAAACTTATGAGTTTTATGCATGAAAATACTTTCCACAGTAATACAAGGGCCAGAAATAATTACAGGAATAGCATAAGTACACTATTGATAATAGGTATGATATAACCCGATTTACCTTTGTACAATAAAAATGAGTATAAATATCAATTCAACAGTACTACTCATCTAGAGTAAATTTATCAGAAAATGAGTTTTGAATAAATCTACTATATGACTGAGAATACACTTATAGCAAAATATAACCAATGTCTAAAATTATTTCACCTGTACCTTACAATGCATTAAAAGTACTAATAAAGTTATGTCAAATATATAAAGTCATATATAGTAAAGTGTGTGCTAAAGTAGATTGGTATTCTTTCAGAATGACATTCTATACCTTCTTGTTTCTGAAGTGTTTTAATTCCTTGAATGCTGATATATTAAATATTTTTTAAGAACAGTATATACTTTCAATCCACGAATACCTGATTTACCTGAGAAAGTCTGGAGCAACTTCTCATTTAAATTATGGGGTTATATAATGTGCTATGTAAAACTGTATACATTTATAAAACCCCTTTTCACATGTAAAATTATGAGGAGCAATCTTTGGCACAATCACTACTGTTCAGGACCTGGAGGCACTGTCCAGCAGTAAGTAATGGCAGCGGGAGTAGGGTCAGTGGGGGACAGAACTGTGACAGGAAAAGCAATGTGTCAGCCTCAGAACCAAAGCCAGGGACAGAAGAAGCCACTACTGGCTCTCAATTTACCTTTGCCATTTGCGCTTGAACCCCACTGGCCTTTAGGGCAGACACAGCTTTCTGAGCTGCTGCTGGACTATCAAAGTCGACAAAACCGTAACCTGTAATACAAAACAGTTTTAAGACATTAGTTTATGTTTATTTAAAGAGTAAAAAAAAAAGACTCCACTTGGTTTCTGAATTAGGCAACAGAAACAAAACTGAAGTCCTGACAGGCCTCAAGTTCGAACAGCTGCCAAGCTGTGTCCTCCTACGTCTGCCCATCCCTGTCTATCATGAGCGACTTTCCCTTTGAAATAAACACACAGCTTTTTCAGATTTTTCTCAGGCATTCTGTAGTTATTGAAAAAGGAAAATAAAAAAGGACATTTCAGTTACCTACCAATGTTTAAAAAAAGGAAAAAAATCAGCTTTAGAGAAACAGTATTTTTACTGTTTCTATGAAAAAGATGGAGCCATCCTACAGAATGCACAGAGGACAGAAACAAAGTGCTTACTCCAGAGGCTAAGCCTTATTTTTCAAGTTAACTACAATCACAAGATAGCCAAAATATTAAATGATCTAAACTTTAGTTCTTAAAAATAACATTACTTATTTACCTAAAAATACAGCTCATGATCTCCCTTCAAAAGAAAGGGGGTTTACCTCCTAAAGACCCAAAATAGCTGTTTTAGCAGTTCATGCCCTAAAGTCTAAAAACAGAACATAACAAAACAAACAACCTTCTAAGAGAGGCCCTGGTTCAAAGCTTATTTATCCATAGCTTTACAAACATTTTAAACAAGATGGTCATCTGTTTTCTCTGGCCACAACAAATCAAAAGCAGGAAATTAGAGGAAAAGGGGCTGGGTTGAATAGGCCTCATACAAAATAAGCATATGGATGGTATCCAGCAGTGAAAATTAATAGCAAGCAATAAAAGAGAAAAATTATACAAAGAATAGGACTTATGCAATAGAAGATCAAACAGCTCCATGAATCTCAACTGATCCCATGAGTATAGTTCCCACTGAAATAGGCAATCACTGACTTTTTTCATTGTGAGAGCTCTGAAGTTGTTGAGAAAAGGTTAAATTATATTTAGTATACCATCTAGAAGATCAGAGTACTAGGCAAAAATATCAACAGAAACTTCCTGGGAAGGCAAACCTATTATAAAACTAATTTTACATGAAAAGGAAAATTTTGAAAAAAGAAAAGTACTATTTGAAGGTTGCATAGAGGAGGTATAGGTCCTAATATTTTTTAGATATTATACAGTTATTCTGACAGCAGGGTAGGCATCAAAATAGACAAATGTACATATCAAGAAGGCTAAACAGGAAGCTCAGAAATAGTCCAAAGGCCAGTTTGCAGGATTAGTGCCAAAATTATTGCCTGGTAACAAAATAAGTTATAATGAAACAGAGTAGACTATCAATTACAGAAATAGATGTTTTAGGAGAAATGTGTGTTAAAGCTGAAGCAAGAAGCAGCTTCCTTATATTAGTTGGAATTGGATTGAAGTAGGCTTAATTTGATTTAGACAGTGGAGAAACAGCCAGGCTGGAACGAAAAAGAAGAGGTTGATCCAGGTAAAAGCAGAGAATGCTACTCAAATGCCAGGTTAGAAATTAGGTTAAACATATTTTAGATGTTTTTAGAAATCTGCTGTTAACGCTAATTTGCCAACCGTCTACAGAGACACACACAGGCGCTCATACATATTTTATCACCAAATACAAATTTAGGTCATAAATGAACACCCGCTACACTGAAATGATGTAATTTTAAATAATGGATATTTAATTTTGCCTCCCAGTTTTATTCTTATCAATAAATTACAATAAACAGAACATCTCCATTTTTTATTGTAGTTGAAAATATTATCCACCCAGGTATGACTGGTAACATTTTGTTATTTTCTTGTTAGGAAAAATCCACAATGGTTGTATTTTAGTGATTGTTTACACCCTTTTCTGGCCTTTCCCAATGCTTACTTACCACACAGCTGTTTCATAAATATTTGCTGAAAACAAAGATAACAGAAGCATGTGCTGCTGTGTGCTCTCCAATTTTCTCTATGTTGTTACTTTAAAGCAAATAGAAGACTATGTAAAATTAGATTATGTGGGCTCAGTGGGTTTCATTATGTAAAATTGTACGAAGATGTTTTAAAATGAAGATGGAATTCACCAAATCACACCCTTCTGCCTGGGTTCCCAGGAGGAGTTTCCTCAGATCTCAAGATGATGACTTACTTCTGCCTCCTGGATTTTCCTTTGTATTGTGATGACTGCATTTATGTATTCTACTTCTGCTTTAAACACTAGCAAACATGTGGCCACTATAATACCCTGAGATTTCCTGCTCTTGACCTTATTTTCCCTTTGATTTGTTTTCTCAATTCTGCACGTGCAGTTGTATGTGTGCATGTATGAGAGCATGTGTTCTGGTCTTGTATCAAACACTGACCATTAATCAATCAATGTCACATTCTTTGTGAGGTTCTTTTTTGGGGGTGAGGGGAGGCTGAAATGACACATACACCAGTGTGGGAAATCATTTAAATATCTTTCTTGGCTAAAAACAGACAAAAAATGTAATGTAAAAGCACAACTAAATTGTGATTTTAAAATTTAACAACTAAGGTACATGTTATTCAGAGCAATAATTCTTTCAGCTTAATTTTGTCGCTTGGTTGTCAGCTCCAAAACGTTTTGTGACAAAAATATGTTCTGTGACCTCTAATAGTTATCATTTCCAGGTACAAAATTCTTTGGTTTGTTCGATCTTAAAAAAAATTAGCACACGACACAAGAACTTTTCATTTTTACCTGGTACTCTATAATGTCTTATGCAGTAATCTGTCTATATTTATCCATTCACTTATTTAACCTTATATTACTGATAACATGATTAGTATATTATCGATCTTGATGATGAGCTACATTAAATGTTATTTCTTGTCGCTCATCCTGAAATTCCTTTTTTAAGGAATTCTCTCTCAATTTGAGGAATTTATAAATAAACCCACTCTTGCTTACTCTTCTCTCTCACCCACCAGGAGAAATCTGTTGACATCTATTGCTGAGAGTCTTGTCTGAGGCTGACAGCCCTGGAATAGCTCTATCTTTGCCCCTACGTGAAGCAGTTGTTTCCTGAGACCTGCTTTAAGTGAGAGTTCCCGGAGATGTTCTATTGAAAATCAGTTCTGAATTACTCCAACCCCTATTTCAAAGCCCCAGACATCTCTGCACTTATCTCTGGACCCTTTCTAACTGTTAGGGGTTTGTATTATAGTGTCAGGTTTGGAGGTAGTGTTTTAGATCATGTTGAGCATTTGCTGTAATTCTGGCTTCTACAGAATAGTTTGCACTGGAGAAGCATATAAGTTTTTCAGTACAGTGGTAGGATAGAGATTGCAACCTGGGAGGGCGCTGTGTCCCAGCCCCCACTTACCTAGGGAAGCCTTGTTGTTTAACACACTGATCTGCCATGTAAGGTTGATTTATTTACTTGGGGGTCAAGAGGTAGGGTTAGGCTATAAAGCCAATTGCCTACTGTAATTTCTTTCTTCGTTTGAAAGAAATGTTTGAGACCAGCTTCCCATTTTTCCCGGCAAGAGTCCATTTTACTTTAGAAAAACTAAAAGATTTTTTTTCTGCTCTCCCAAATCACTTACAAATATGTTAAGTAAGACTCATCTTGGCAACTAAGTATATACATTTTAGTCTACAACTTGACACTCTGTAGTTCATTTAAAATATTTATAGAGTACCACTCTCCATAAAGCACTGCTCTATTCACTGTCCCAAGGCAAAACTGCCTTAAATGTGCCCTGTTGATTAAACATGGGCTTAGATATTTGTCACAACAGTACCTTTAAATTTAAGAGCTTTGAAGAAGAGACACATATACAATGAGCCACTTCAAGTCTAGATTAAAGCAAAAGACTGGCTTCGAAGGCGAGGCCCTACATAGGGCTCATTTATGTTCTTTGCCTTTCTCAGATTGTGCTAAACCACAGCCATCACCACTACTTGAAAAACTGGGGTCTAATTAATGAGGAGATTTGCCTTCTCTGCCTATTCCTGTCAACCTTACTTCAATTCATGGGGTCAGTAGTTAGCCTCAAAGTCAGCTGACCCCATTCTTCCCTTTTCCTAGAAATCACATGCCTATTGTTAAGTCAGAGGCACACACACTGGTGCTGCCTACTGTAGAAGCCTCCTCTTCCAGCTCAGGGAGCTGGATGAGCTCATTCTAATTACACACAAAACTGAAGGTCAGTGCATCAAATTAATGCAGCAGCATATTTCAAAGGGGCGTATGACCTCCCCTCCCTATTACAATCTGGTCAGTGAAAATGGTTCTCTCCTCCCTGCTGCCAATATTGTCAACAGGCATTCAGCGGAGAACAATTGGGAGTATTGAAACATGTAATTAAGTACTGCTTAAAACTACTCTATTCTAATTAATAGAGCCAATTTGCACAATATGTAATCTTTTCAGTTCTTTAGTACAGTCCAATGGTCTTCAGTAAGCAGCTCTAATCTCCTCAGGCTCAGGAAAGAAAAGCTATTTTCTAACTCTACTCCCCTTTTAAAAGCAGGGGCTAAATGCCAACCAGTATTATGCATGTTAACTCCACTGGCGTCAAATCTGGAATTCTGGCAAACTAATAGCTGCTGTTGGGTTTCCAGCCAAAACTCGACTAGGGACAAACGTAAGCAGCACACTGACATTGTGCAAGAAGAAACTGGTGACATGTAAGATTTGGTTTTTAATGAAATAGAGGTGATTTTGAAAACAAAGATCAGGGTTAAAAATTTCATTTTTCTAAACCTACGATTCTGCACACTATCAGCTGAGGAAACATACCTTTGCATTTGTTCGTTGTCTTATCCAAAATTGCCTTTGTGGAGACGATTTTCCCATATCTAAAAAAGAAAAATGTGTTATAATTAAGGAACCTTTACTAATGTGCATGTCCAGAGACTATACATACTTTCCTAACATCTATAACTTTAATGTACTAAATGTTCTTGACTAGGAGACAGAATTCTAAACTTAAAACTGAACCAGAAAAGGGACTGGCTAGGCTTCCTATTTGAATCTCTAGATTACTGTTTGATGTTTAGCTTTGAGGAGTCAGGCACTTACCTGGCAATCTTCACACACAAAAAATGGGAATGTGGGCTCTATTAAAAAATAATTTCTTCTAGTAACACCATGCCTGTGTTCAAATATAAAGTCAAATGCAAGACTTATTAAGGGAAAAGTACTATGACCCACGCAGCTTTTACGAAATAATAATGGGGAAAAAGCTGCCTGCACTACATCTGCTCATTTTCATTTTGCAGACAGCACTGCATAGTTAAAGCTCATCACAGAAGGGCATGCGTGTGCACATATATATTTAACACATTTGACAGTATATTTAAAAAGGATTTTTAACCTGAGATTTTGATAACTGTTTATAAATATATTTAACACTTTTCAACTCAGTAGTAATTATTATACAGTATGTTCACTGAAGTGTGTGAGTACACATGCATATGAGAAACTGACAATCAAAAATATAAAACAACCAGGAATTATTAACTTTATGAAGTTCTACATGAGTAATGTGTTTAAATTTTTTAATGCACAATAGATATTAGAGGGAGAAAGAAAAAATACCGAATATTAAAATTATTACTGCTATTGAAAATGATGTAGTGGTATAGCTTAAATATATGTACTAATTCTATAAACTTCTATAGTGATCAAATCACACTGTAAGGCACTGTAATCTGTCTATGCTTCTAAAATTAATGCGGAAAACTTTGAAAATTATTTTTTAAATTACCAGTCCTCTGGGAAATGCATATAACTTCCAATATATTGGAGACACATTCTGCTTATACATGGTAAATTTTTAAAAGTTCCTATAAAAATCTGACATTTTCTTTAGTATTAATTTCTCATGATTGATTTTTGAGGACTAAAAAGTGCTAAAAATTTTAGGAAATGCATGTATCTTGTATAACATTTCTAGCCATTTTTAATGTTGTAGGTTTCTATTTTATGCAATGAATAAGCTGAAATAAACTTTTCTTGAAGAAACAAATGGTTGAGCCACCTCTTTCCCTCAGTTAATTTTCACTCTGTATAATCATGTAATCAAATGATTACTGAGCAGGCATGGAAGTAAAGATAATTTAAGGTTCAAATGACAATTACATCCAAGAGGCGTAATGCTGCAAAACACCTTCAATTCCCTATAGAGAGTTTGAGTATTTATAACAACATTAGCACAGGTCACTATGCTTACAAAAAAATAATTTTAAAATATCTGCAAACCAGAAAAAGTAAGTGATTTAAAGACTATCTTTTAGCAACTATTTATCTATTTCAGTTACAAGCTTGATATTTACTCTCTTGTCTGTATAAGTTTTAGTCAAAAATGGTTTTAGATTGCATCCCTGGCTCACACCGTTCCAAAAGGAGGGAAAATTTTGGTATGCCTCCAATTTAGCATAAAAGGGTTGAGAATCACATAGATTGAGACTTTGCTTGAAGTCACAGAGTTCAGTCTTTTGTAAACCAAACTTAGTAAGAAAAAGTCAAGGTTAGTGGCTTGCAATCTACCCACTGGTTCTGCTCTCCACATTCAGTGGAAAGATAACTACTTGGAGAAAGGGAGAGGCTAGACGCAGGAAAGGTGAAAAGGCTCTTGGCAGCACTGATCTTCACTCTTGGTTTTGGTTTTCTTCGCTCTTTTGCTCTTAGATGCTGCTCCTGAGTTCCCCATCTACCCACTGGCACCTCTGCTTCTGCACTCATTCCTCCCAAGATCTCACTCCAACGTTCTGGGTGCTCTTTCAGTGCTTCTTTGCCCATTCAGCTTTCTCCTCCCTCCCACCTTAACTAAGTACTTTCATCACATTAATATTTGGTCTTCAACCCTTCCTTTTCTTAGGAAATTTATCCAATGCCATGGTTTTAATTAACACAATTATACTGCCCATTTCTCTCATTTTAATCCACCAAAAATTTAGTGTTTGTCTCTTCCTTTTTCAACTTAGTATTGTATTATTTTCTTAAGATACTTAAATATCTACTAAATATAACCTCATGCCCATTACTTTCTCTTTCCCAAAGATCCCCAACTGTATCTTTCCCTTTCTCCTTCCTGTTCATGTTTACATTCAATAGCACTGGCATGCTCCCAGTCCTCTTACCAAGCTCAAGGTCCTTGAGACAGCAGTCACCAACCCAGGCATCCTGGATCCTGCCAGTCCATAACTTTCCTGAGTTTTGTCTCTGACAGATAGCAAATATGCACTCCTTCCCTTCACTATGCCTAGACTAATTCAAAAAGCACATGATGATTCTCCTTAGCTCCAGCCTCTGATCCTTCAATCCCTGCCTGCTGTATTAATTTACTCTGAACATGTCTCTCCCTTCCCTCCATTACCATATACTACCCATGCCTGAACTTGAAGAACCTGTTCAAACATTATCTTTTCCATGAAACCATCCCTAATCTCTTCAACCATTTAGTTGGTGATTTTATAATAAACCTGAAAGGGGATTATATTTACTCAGTTTTTACTTATGTTCTAGGCATTGTGCCAGGCACTTTGTATGCATGATCTTATTTAATTAACTTCACAAAAAACTTACAAGGTGTTATTATTCCCATTTTTGCAAATGGGAAAACATAAGCTCATAGAAATGATGAACCTAAGATCGGACCAAAATCCCAAAGCTCAAAAATAAATTGTGTTTAAGTTCTCAATGCAATTTAATTATGAAGTAATTTTAAGGAACAATGTTTCCTTTATATACTTAGAATACTCAGAAAGGAGAGGAACAAAACGGAAGATCTCTCTAAGGTTTTGGAATAGATTTGTTCTTCAAGTCAAAGCAAGTAGTCTGTTTTAAACACGAGAGAGAGATGTGGTTCTTAAGCTGAAAGAGGGATAAGAATGGGGGGTGGGTGTAGAAGAGATTTTTCTGAAATATGCTTGTTTTACTTTCTATTGTGGTTTTCATCAAGATTTGTGGGTTCAGTCTGAAAGAGGATGACTTTCCAGAATGTCAAAAACAGTTTAACTCTGGTCCACAGAACTACTGCATACTGATAATCCAGTGGATCAGGAAGATGTTAATCTGGAATAATCACCTGAGGAGTGCTAAAGGATTTCCTTTTCCTAAAATATCTTCTTTTGGGGTCATCCACTCAGTTACAACATTACAGCGTAAGTGACCCTCATTAAAACAGACCCATAAACTGGAAGATTTAAAACTTTAAATCACTCAGGCCCTAAAGCTAAGTTAGCTTCTTGTGGGTAATTCAGGCGCTGTTGCAGGAAAGGCATACTATTGTAGGAAAGGCATAGAACAAGTAGCTTTGATGACAAAAGAAGCACTAGCTCTAGAATGTGGGGAACAGCTGTCTATCAAATTATACCCTGAGGAACAGGAAACGGGCATAGGGTTCAGAGGGATCCCCAGGCTCTCTCTATTAGCTTTATTTGTAGTAAGATACAATAATTTATGTAGGGCAAGTGGTAAGGGTAAGGCAGTAGGAAAAGATGTGATTACAGATAATTAACAGTTAAATCTAATTATTGATTGTCAGCATCACAAAGCAACCAGATTTTCACCTGCCCTCGTTTCTATTTGCGGTATAATTTGTAAAACACAAAACCATCATTTAAGTAACAGGGAGATACAATGTACTGGCAGAAAACACAGCTCCTGACTGGCAAAATTCACACCTTTAGAACACCACAGAGATGCAGGTCCAAGAAAGCTAGCCTTAGAATTCTTTGGGGAAACTGAGTATGAAACTTCTTTGAGTTTTACATTGTTTCAAAATAAGCTCAGACCACAGACCTGACCGCCCACAAAGCATTATTCTTTGCTAACAGTAGACAATCACTCCAGAGGAAGCTTTGAGTGTAAAATGATAAATTAAGAGATGTTACTAAGGAATAATTATAATTTCAAGGAGAGAGGACAACAAGAAAAAACTTACATTTAAAGACTATAGACCTAAGTGAATTTGGTAAATAGCCTTTTCCTTAGAACAGACCCAAACTTTTTTGATTTGCACCACAGCTTTCATCATTTTTCTCCAATATCCATTTAGAACTTTTACCTGCTATGATATAACATATAAGAATATTTTAGTTTGCAATTAGTAAATAAAGCTTAGTTTTTTTCCCCTCTGCCCCAATACTCAGTCCTTCCTAACTTGTATCTTTTTGTTAATTTAATTATTAAAAATATATATTGATTGTAACTAGAACACTGAGAACAGTGGGCTGAAATATCAAAATCATCTGAAGCCCTGGATATGAAAAAAATATTGGTGTATATCCTTATTAGACAATGCCCAGTGCACCCAAGCATGTGTACGTACGTACACACACACACACACACACACACACACACACACACACCCTCCTTGTAGCCTTTGCAAATTGCTAGTTCAAGATTCTAGAGAGTGGAGTCCACTTCAATCTCCACCAACAGATGGCGATAATGCTTGATCAGTAGTAATTTTGATATTGGTCATTCTAGGTGTAAATTCATTTAAGATATTGTGGGGCTATTTGTAGTGTGCATTAGTTTTAGAATATCTTGTGAACATTATAAAACCTGAAATAGTAGTCAGTGTGTGGAAAACAACAGTAAGAAAATGTGTACACTTATATAAACAGAAACACTTTGAGAAGATGACTGGACTACTGCTTGTTCACCTAGGGTGACTATTTTTGTTTGTTGATTTTAGTAGCAGAACTGCTTCTGAAAAACAATGAGGGACTTAAGCTGATCCAATGAGAGATACTGTGTCCATGCAAATGATGGTGAACAGCAAGAAGGCGGACAGGGGACGTAATAGGAAAAAACCAAAAATTTCTGAGTATGTGGCTATTTATTGTATCAACATCAACGGTGGAAAGACTGTGGCTTCTTTAGTTAATTCGGGAATAATGAAAGTAATAATTTATATTTATACAGCTTTTATTTTGTGCCAGGCATTGTTCTGTCAATTATTATAATCTTCACAACACCCTTTTGGGCAGGTAGAGTACTACTCCAGGTTTGTAGGCATAAAACTGAGGAGCAGAGTGAGTATGGAAGCTCTGTAAGTAGGACCTATCTTAAGTTAAATCCTTAAGCAGCTACAAAGTAGTAAAGATGGGAGGTAGAAGTTTGCTTTGGTCAAGCCTATTGGCCATTGCAGAAACTCTGATCACCAAACACAGACTATTCCATGGTTTCGAAACAATCCCCATTTTGAATCTACACAGTTCCACACAACTGAGGGAATGAGGGCAGACTCAGTAACTGCTAGTGTCTCTAAGGCTTCTCATAGGTGACATTGGGCCATCTTGAAGATGCACAACAGAGCTTATCAGCGAGGAGGGTACACGCCTGGCTAAAGTTATATCTAATTGGTAGAAATACATTTTTTCTTAGGATTTCTTAGGATTTAGGGGAAAAGAAAAAAAAAAAAAAAACACCAACCACATACTCACCCACACCCAAATAGTACTGAATATGTCATATGCTAACTTTTAAAAAAAGATTTTCTATGCATACAGTGAACTGGGGTACAGGCCAGAAGTTTGGAGGGGGGGGGTGAAAGGATTCACCAGAGACAGAGTGGGGAACAGAACAGGTAGACTGACTGAAGTACACGCTGAGGGGGATCAGCGGGCAGGCAGGAGAGGTCTGCTGCACCATGTAGGTCCCCTCCCTGGCCAGGGATCAAACTCACACTGCAATGGCTGTGAAAGCCCCACAGTGCAGCATTCAACCCTTTGCACCACCAGGGAGTCCCCGCTAACTTGGCTTTGTTCCCCCACCTTTTTTTTTTTAATGGTTTCTCAGGGGAAAGGCTATTTCCTACAATCTTCTTTAGCTATTCTAACAGTGGTTGAATAAAGGGAAGAAAAAGAACATTTAAATTATATTCATTTTCCTAACAGAAAAGTTTGCTGGATAGAGAGGCTTAAAACTAAATAGTAGCAGGAATCATTTATCCATGTTATTGTGAAGCCTCATTCCCTTGAATAATTCAGCAAGTTATATTTATTTATGTGCTACAGGCTGTGGTATGCATTTGAGGATGAGATACAACACATGTGCAAATTTAAAATCAAGCAATCAATATCAAACAGATTTTGTAAGATTTTAAATTTTGGCCCTGCAGATTTGCAATGTCTTTTCAAAACTCCACAAAGATATAACAAATATTAAAAGCATAGAATGATATTTCATTTTCATTCCAGCTGCTTTTGGCTTAACTTTTACATTAGATGCCTGTGAGACTTGTGTAATATCGCTGGTTGTGCCTTTGTGAATTTATGATTCCTGATATATGGGACAGAAATGGAAGCTTCATCTGATGCAGCCTGAATTGGAGTCACGGTTGGAAAGAGAAATATTCTTGGCAAGAAAACTGCTGCAAACCTAAAGGTCAGAAAGCAACCTGGGGCTAAGGGAACAGAACACAGAAAAGACAAGTGCAGTCAAGAAAAGATCAGACCAAGAAATAAATTCACAAATATTTATGGCATGTCTACAGTATGTCTTTTACTACACAAGGTGTATAAAAAATAAGAAGGATATGACACCATTCTGAACATCAAGGGGGGAAAGCCTTCGGAGGATGTAAGGCATTTTCAGCATTTAAAAAAAAATGGCTATTGAGATCTCATATGACGGATGCTAAATAAAGGGACGTGAAACAGGTGGAAGATCAGGTTGAGTAAGAATGAGATGAAAGCAGAAATTCATATGGATATGGAAGACAATCAACAGAAGACTAATGCAAACTACATAGGTAACAACAGAAACTAAGTCTGAAAAGGCCCTATAGGAACTTGGGTTCCAGGAAGAGGAGTTAGAAAACAGAATCGGCTGGAGGCTTTTTTAACTGCAGAATGAAATAATGAAAACAAGATTTTAGTAAGAGTAATGAAAATCTTATGGTTAGGATTAGCAGAGAGAGAGAGATGCCACATTTTATGTTCCTGTATTTATTTATTTTTCTCTTTGTACTCAGGCAGTGACTCAAGTTCAAGAAATTAAAGTGGAATGATGAGGAGAGCTAGGACAGTTAAGTTTTTAGACTAAGGACTTCTTTGAACTAGTATTAAACTCTTAACTTGACTTAGAAAGTTAGCTGAGAAAAATAATCCATGGTATCTGTGCTATGAAAGCCAGCGATGTAGCTCCCTGAGCCCAAAGAAGATGGAGAATGGGACCACCATGGTTCATTTTTCTGAACTGTTCTGGAAAGAACAGTGAGCTTCAGTTTTAGTCACAGATACAGAGTCCACAGATAAGAGTGGACTTATCTTTTGCTACAAGTCACTGTACTGTAATGCTTTACGGAGTCATAAATGCCCAGGCCCAAATTAGTGCTCCCAAACCTACTGGGTTGTCGGAAAAATCATGATGCATTTTTGCTTAAACAACAGAAAAAAATACGTCATGACTTTTCCAACAACCTAGAGCAGTAGTCTTACCTTCACTAACCTGCTTGATGGGGAATAAATTATAGATACTTCAGGACAAAATACCACATTTTTCAAGAGAAAACATTGTATTTGATTTTCCATGACATTAAAATTTTAAGGTGAAACAACATTTCCAGAATACAAATGAAATTTGTAATTTAAAGAAAAAGTTGGTAAATTATACCCAAATTATGGGATTAACAACTTTTTATGACTCCATTTACAATTACTCCTTCCAATTTCTCTTTGCAATATTCCAGGATAACACAGCTGGTATAACTGCAACAAAAAAGTACCAAACTAATGCTGTTTATACTAGGTATGAATTGGATTAATTACTTCATACAGAATGAACATTAAACTACCTCATCAGAAATGACAGAGGTGCATTTTTTGACATTATCTATGCAAAACATATTTCTAAATATAAGTGCACTGTACAGCATTTTTATTTATTACATAGATTTATTATTAAATTGAGTGTCTATAGTCTGTTATGATCTACAATGGAGGTAAAGTAACTTTACGTTATTTTACAACCTTCTAAGAACAAATAGCACACAAACGGTCATTTACATTACTTATGGCAGTATTTTGCTACAAGTCACTGTACTGTAATGCTTTACGGAGTCATAAATGCCCAGGCCCAAATTAGTGCTCTCAAATCCTACTGGGTTGTCGGAAAAATCATGATGCTTTTTTGCTTGAACAACAGAAAAAAATACGTCATGACTTTTCCAACAACCCAGTAATAGGTCAGAAGAAAATAACATTGTGCTGAACATGGTCCTCAGAATTCTGCAAGTAAAATCAGTATGTACATCATAAAAATGAATCCCCAAAAGTCTCAAATAGTGATTAATGTCCAACTTTTAAAACAAAAGCAATTTATATATAGGTTCAATGTTGCTTCAATTAAAACAAAAAAGACAACGATCTTTTATTTATGAATCGAATTTACAAACTGATAATAAATGAGATTCTCTTTCTCTCCCACCAAAATGTGTTGTGTATTTTCTTTGCTTTAATAATTTCACTTTTTTGCTGATAATAGTATTTCACTTTATCACAGGGAAGAAAACAGTTTTAATCAGAGACCCATCCTCAGGAGTTTCCTTGGTCAATGACCAAGTTGTGTGACTCTGGTGTAGTTGTCTGGCTTCGGTATCATCACCTGCAAAGGGGCACAGAAACATCTACCTAATAGGACTGACACAAGGGAATGGCAGAGAGCTCCATGTAACAGATGCTCAAACTAATAAATAGTATTCTTCTCTTCCATTCCTTCCAAATACTGGCACTGCTAACTCTCAGTGGAGAGTACCATTGTGATCTTATGCTGCAAAATGTTAAGAAAAAATGTACATCTACCATTTAGATGGTTAGTTTTCTGCATCCACTCAACATATTGGTTGAATAAATGAAATATAAGCATGTAATATGAATATCTTTCCCTTTCACTGTTTGGTGTGGGAATTCAAGACAGTGATAGAAGAAGAGAAATACTACATTTTACCTTGAAAAATGAACTTTTTAAATTTTATCCCAATTTATTTTGTCAAAACACATGAAGGAACAGCTAAGATGATTTAGAAGTTTAACACATAATTAAAAATTAGTATTGAAAAAGAAACTATAAAAATAGGTTGGAAGAATAAAACCACAAAAATCCTAGAAGAGTTTTTGTTCCAAGGTTGTTTTTCAAGTGTCTCTAAACATGATGCTCCTTTCAAAAAGAATCAACACTGGAACTTTCACACACAGACAGACACACAACCAAAGAACTGTCGGAGTCTACAGACACTGAATGAATTAGACTCCAACACTGAAAACCATTAAGGACTGCTTCATTCAAAACAAGAACAGCATGACAGAGAGTAAAAGTAAACATGCTCGCTGAAGTAAAACAGTTATATGAAACTATTAAAACAGAGAGCAAAAATTATCTAGAAATTTCTCTTGGTTTTGAACACGCTAAAAAGGGCAGAAGTCAACTCAAATATTTCCTAGACTGCACACTCAATGTGACTTTGAAGCAAGGCACCAGTAACGTAGTAAATTCTGACTGCTCATGATCTTGAAAGCCAGTCTTTAAAAACAGAAGGAAAATCCTATCTATTTTACTCAATTCAGTTCTAAGAAATTTGGGGATACAATATAAATGTTTCATTAGTAAAAAGTACACTGGGACTATATAAACAAGGAATGCTAATGTCGTGGTCAGCACTGCTGATGTTTCTAAACTTAGGTATTTCATTTAAGGGTCTCTCTTGAGAGCAGAACTCTAGGAATGAATCTGAAGGGAAAAATAAACAGGGCACTGGTTTGCTAGTGTTTTGCTTCTGAACAAGATTATTCTTGGGTGCTGCAGATAAAGATAAGCAATCATTCCAGATGCAGAGTCGTTTGACCCTAAAAACTTATAATCTTAAGAAAATCAGAGGGGAATTGTCTTTTTGTGAAGGAAAGGGACTAAACAGAACTAAATGCTGTGAGTCATTTTATTATCAGTTTCACCAACCTGCCATATACTAAAGGTGTATGTCTTCCTCTCAAGATAATGTGAACTCACAATATCTTCCAGAAGCTACTCTAATTTTACTTTGCAAGTAAAGGGGCTGCGAATGGACATCAGATCTAAAGTGTTTCTTATTTACATGACCCAGTCAATAAAGCTTTGCCAATTGTGGTTGTCTTAAGAAAAACTGCATTAAGAAGAACAGTAAATGCAAAGGGAAACATCTTTCAGATTTCTTGAAAGAAAAAAAAATGAGATTCTAGAAGTGAAGGGCAGGTAAGTAGAATGCTCATCTGAAAATTACAGAGCAGGTAAATAAAGAGGAGGTTTGAGAGATCTGCAAAAAAGAACAAGTACTGATAAGGTCCTTAAGAGCAAGCCATATACATCTCTGTTTGAGGGGATGGTGATTAGGACAAGGCTGTTTGGGAGTGCTACTTAGTACATTTTGATATAAATTTAAATAATTCCTTTTTTATGGGATTATACAAGAATATGTGGGAAGAGGAAATCTACTTTGGATGAGGGCGAACAGTTAAAGAAGTAACAGCTCTAGCCTGGGGGTCGGAGGTCACAATCCTCATGAAGGGTCAGTGATAGGCCACAAGGCTCTCTTCCTGGTCAGTATTTTTTCAGCATTTAAATAACAACATCAACTAGGTAATTGACAGTGCACTTACCAAATATATAAATACTCCTAAGATAGGAGGCATAGTAGATGCAAGATGTCATAATTAATACATTAAAATGAGTTAGAATAAGTACCTGGCCAAAACCAACCATCTTAACAGGGAAAAAGAAGTCTCACACTTAAGTTCCAAGGTAGGAGGAAAAAGCAACTATATATGTTTAGGGAAAGTCTTGCCTTATTTAACATGAAAACACCTCTGTTTCCTGATTAGGAACATGTTCAAGTTCTCTGAATAAACAGAAGTAGATTGCTCTGAGAAAAATATATGATCCTGAGATCACAGAAAGAAATTCTACTCTAGAGTTTCTATGCTAGTCACTCCCAATACACACTATTATGGGTTGAAGTGTGTTCCCCAAAAAGATCTATTCGAAGACATAAGCCCTAGACCTAGTGATTATTAGACAGAAGGGTCTTTGCAGATAAAGTCATGTTCTGATGAGGTCATTAGGATAGGCTCTATTTGGACACTGATGGAAACACATAGGGGGACTACTGAGTGACAACTGAGGCAGAGATATAACATTAAAGATCTGCTGACAAATCACCAAAGATAGGAAGAAGTGAGGAAAGATTCTCCCCTGTAAGTCTCAGAGGGAGAATGGTTCTGTTGACACCACCATTCTGGATTTCTAGCCTCCAGAACTGTGAGACAATAATTTCTGCTGTTTTTGTGTTACTTTGTTATGGAAAACCCTTGGAAAGCCCCAGAGCTCCAGCTTGTGTATGTTTCCCTATATATTGGTCATCCCAGAGTCTGCCCTGCTCCATCTTAATTCCCCAATCTTTAAGCTACTACTTTATCTGAGAAATTCAGTGTCACTCTGCAGACTCAGTTTAACAGTGCTCTGCAGCTGCAAGGCTTTCTGACCCTCCAGGCCAGGCCAAATGCCGCCTGTGCTCTGTGCCCCTGGCTGCCCGTCACAGCGCTGGGGCAGGACTGGCCATCTGCATGTCTCGACCTTCTCGGATGAATGTTCCTAGACAGTTTTCCTGTTAGGCCCAGTTGGTGTCTCACAAATAATAAACATTAAAATTCAGAAGAAAGGAGTAGAGGAATAAGTGAGTACGGATGGCCTGCTTTCCCTGAGTGCTTCTGCATTAAACACGTTTGTTCTACACATCTCCTTCGTCCTAGCCTGGGATGTTTCAGAAGAGAGTGAGCACTGCATCCAAAGATCTAGAAATCATATTCTATGAGAAGGGAACAGCATGCAGTCCCACAGATGCTCACCTGGAAAAAGGAAAGACTGTAAGGCAGGCCTTTCTAACACCTAACGGTGCTGACACTGCGCCAGGTGGTGTGCTGTGGCAGACAGACTGCAGAGAAGTGTGCCACGAAACCCACACAGGAAGAGACCAGTCTGCCAGTGGCACACAGAAAAATACATGTGGTGAATTTTTCAAAAAGGTCTGCTCATCATAGAATTAGGAACCTCTCACATTTTTGGTATTAAAATGTCTTTTTTTTTGAGTGGTGAGGGATGGTGATGTTCTTTTTCAGTTTGTGTCTTTTTCTGGCAAAATAATACTGACTCTATACTGAATTCCTAATATTAAGTTAATGTTGTTTAAGGTACTAGTCCCTAAAGTTTTTGGGAAAGCACAGTGGATTGGGCAAGAGAGGCTGGTATTCCCGCTTTGGAGAAAATACTGGATCAGATGATCCACCAGATTAATGTCACTGAGAACAACAATTATATAGACAGAATCATTGGATAAAATAATGGCAAAACAGCTTCTTAAAAAACACACCTCACAGGATTCCCTTTATTTTCAAATTATAAACTAGGACAAAATGAGCCTAATAAATTCTGTAAATTTTCAAATGTCTCCAATAAAAGTACACATAAGGAAAAACTGAGAGCAGGGAGAAGGCTTTTTTGATTAGCTTCCTTCCCTTTAGTTCTCTCCACGATTCATCAGCAATGACGGCTCCTCAGACTTGTTTCCACCCTGCCCAATCAATAGAACAAAACCTTCAGCTTCCCTGCTTTGTGCACGGCTTGCTTAACCTCGAATGCTTCAACAGTAGGTGAAGTGGATTCTGAACCTAAATGCAGCATTTTATAATCTTTAGAAAGCCCCTCAGATCCCTCAAAGAGCAAATCCTCAAAACGGAGCCGTGATCTTAGTGATACCAGAAAAATCACTGAAGACATAGTGTTCAAATAAGTAACTAAAAAGCTTCATTACACCACAGTATTATATGAATAAACAAGTACAGCAATCACATGTCACTTCATGATGGCGATGCGTTCCAAGAAACAGGTTGTCAGGCGACGTGGTAGAGGCTGCACAGACGTCAGTGTCCTGTCACACACCTAGGTGGTACAGCCCACTGCACATGGAGGCTTGTGGCAGGCCCACTGGGGACCCCCTCAGACATGCAGCTCGTAGTTGAATAAACCAAGTAACACATGAACGTATATGCACATACATTCACATGGACAATAAGCACATATGGTTCTTCTCAGTAAGTGTGAGTTCTTTATACTTTAAAAGGTGTAACATCTTTGAAAATAAAATGACTTTCAAATACATAAAGGGAACTCCAGTGGGAGGAATTCACTCCTCCCATCCCAAGCATTGCTGGGTCATGATGAGGTAGAGGTGGGAGAGCTGAGGGTAGGTGGGCTTTCTCTGAGCTTGAGTTGGGTATGCAAAGGAGGGATAGCACATGATTATCTCTCCTGTGCTTATTTGACAAAATATGTTAAATTATATATAATCTGTACTATCATCCCAATAACACCAATTACTACTCTCTTATAAGGAACATGGTATCTTTTTAAAAATGTAAGTAAAATAAGTCTAAGTCCCAAATAAAAGTTAAGCGCTGACAGTAAATGTTCAGAGCTCAGCTTATCAAAATATTGGTTTTTCTTTTACCTGGCCTGGCCCCCACCAGGCCCTCATCAGTATCCAGAGAAAGGTGTTAATTGCCCCCTTAACACCCAGGTCTACACAGCATGTACTAATTGCTCCAAGCCCCTGCTTGTTTCCTCTCAAACAAAACACCCTAACTCAAAGAAAGCAGGCAAGGCAGAAAGCTGCTGCTCACTTTCAGAAGTGACTCCACACCTTGCCTGACCTCATTTACGGAGGCGGCAAGAGAGAAATGACAGCAAGTGAAGCAGGAAAGGGTGGTGGGCAGGAAGAAGGACTTTTAGGACCAGTAACTGAATAAATTTTCTTTAGTGACTACACATAAAACAGAAAGAGATAATCAGAGAAGAATTAAAGAGAAGTGACGATGGAAATTCAGGAGAAACAAACCATTCTTTAAACCAACAAATTATTTCAGAGAGATGAACATGCAATTCTTCAGCAAGCACCCTGAAGGATGAACTTAAAAAACAAAAACAAAAACAGAGATGTAAGTGCATTCATTTTAAGTAAATCAAAACTTGAGAGATACAGAATCTAGTCTAATACCCTATAATGAGATGTCCACCTCTGTAAATCCTTTTGGCAATGATGAGTATTTTGAGCACTTATTTCTATTAGTACTATAGTGTCTTAGAGATTTTCATTTTTTTTTTTGCATAACTTTATGTAAGGAGATTTTGAAAAGAAGATAATAAAACTGAAAATATTTCTGGGTAAATAAGTGCGCTAACAAATGAGGGAATTTATATTTCTAATGCGTGTACAATGACCATGTAAGCATTTAAGAACTAAGAGAGAAATGATGGTAAGTGCCTGATTTCTATAATAGGCTTTGCAAAGAATTGTCACTATTTGACATTTGGTAAGGGCTTTTACTTATATGTTTCATTTGAGTCTCATTACAAGCCAGCAAAGGTGATTAGTCCTGTTCTACAGAGAAAGGAAACTAAGACTGTGGGGGAAGTGACTCATCTTTCCACTGCACTGCAGTAGAAAGGACTCCAGAAAGGACACCAGGTTACGTGGTAGGTGCTCGGTAAAAAAGGTTCTCCCAAAAGTTCACTGAGCAGCCACATGGAAACTGTGGATCAACAAGGAGAAAGATGGGCACTTGGGCCAGCATATGACCTGTGCCAAGGCAAGTGCGTTAGGCCAAGGAAATAATGTAACTCATCCCTCTTCTTTTGCAAAATGAAACTAGAATGTTCAAACCCCAAATTCATCCCATTAATCACTATTTCAGACTAAGTTTAAAGCAAAAGTTTTAAATTTGTACTAGTAAAAGTAGAGGCTTCAGATGACAGGGTGGGGAGGGAAAGAAACCAAAACTATTCTTTTAGCCAAACAAAAAATGCTATGATATATGCCTCCTACCCCCTAACTATCCTGAAATGGGGGGAAATGATATTTAATTCAGAAAAAAAGGGGTCAAGACACTTCTGCTAATCATATTAACAAAAAGTAACGAGGATTAAAATTTATGCCGGTTCTTAGTTCAAAAGAAAGAGGAACAAGTGTCTAGAATCTAAACAATGTGGTTTCTATACGAAAGTTCAGCAAAGAGAATTAAGTGGTTTCTGGAGAAATGGTGCATGACCTGAGAAAGGGGAGAAGAGAATAATACATAAGACCTCACTTTGGGGAGAAACATTTTTTAAATATATTTATTAGTAAACTAATAAACCAGCAGAAAAAATGCAGAGATATAAGGCTTTGCAGTACCATCAAGCTCTGCTCAGATTATGGAGTAGCAGGGAGAAAGAAGGCGACACAAATGTCGAGGAGCAGCCAATTCATCAGCTGGCTGAGCCTCTCATTGTTACAACCACGCAGCAAACCCGAGACATGACAATTACAGGACAGCAGCCTCCTAGGGAACTGTTCATATTGTTGTGTGTGAAAAATGTTAATGTACTGGAGACAACAGCGAAGATCAATTCCGTGACACAAACGAGTGCTTACTCTTGCTAAATGAAAAGAAGGAAAGTGAAAGTTATGTCCACAGTTTCTTTTCACTTGTTCTTCTCAAGTGCAGAAGGCACAGAATGGATGTTCATAAACTCTTGGCTAATTGGACTTTGCAATCCTGATGTAACTATATCCCATGTAGCCATGCCAATTAAAAACTTCCCATTCGAGAAGGACTCTTTTCCCAGGGATCTTCATTATATACTTCTAAAACTGCACCTAATGTTGACTGTTCTTGCTCTCTTTCTACTGGGGCACATGTATGGATTAGTTCCCACAAGATTTATCCTGTCAGGTGTTTCATGCATTTTTAATTATTTTTTTCTTAGGGTCTTCACGGCTGGCAAAAAGAACCAGATATTCATTAAAAATATAATTTTGAATGATCACTGAGTCTGCCGTACTTCTGCACAGACTACAAATTAATTCAAACCGCTATCTAAAGTGGGTTAGGATGAGCTGTCTGTCATCGCTCTCCTGTTACTTTACACTTAGCAGCTCTGGTCAGAATGTAAAATTTAGTGGATTTTCCTTTTCTAATAGAATCATCTATCTATCAAATTGACAAAGATGGTAACAACAAAATGAAAATCCCCAGGCAGCAAAGAAAATAGAAAACACACATATATGTCTGGTCATTGCAAACTGGCCATGCTTGGATGACTGTTTGGAGCCATGTGTAAAATCATTTCTCCTAAGGAAATTATTAAGAATGGGTATAAAGACTCTGTAGCAGCTTATTTAGAAAAACAGTAAATAATCTAAATATTAAGTAAACTACAGCAGTTATGGGATGGGAAAAAATCAGTAATTTGTATGTTTTCCAGGAGAGAAGACAAGATACTGTCTTTTGTGAGATGCAGACTAAGCCCCAGCTTTCTCTTCTCCTGACATAGCTAAACCAAAGCTGGCCAACAGCAATAAAGTGCAAACCACAAATGCAGCCCACATATGTCCACATATGTAATTTAAAATTTTCTAGTAACCACATGAAATTAATTTTAATATTTCCTTTAACCCAACATATCCAAAATACTATCATTTCAACATATAATCAACATAAAAAGGAGAGAATCAACTTTGCTACTAAGCATGAAATCCAGCATGCATTTTACACTTGCAGCACAGCTTAGCTTAGTCACAAATCAGTCACTCAGCAGTGATGAGTGGCTGGTGGCCTCTGTGCTATGTGCGCAGGCTGAGATGTTTCTGGGCTGGTACTTCTGCAGTTCTACTTATCCCTCGCCATAGGAAATAGCAGTCTGGCACCAATTTCAATCATGACTACAGCAGTTGGCATCTACTGCTTCAGATTACTTACAGTCGTTCATTTAGATGGAAACAAATTAGGACAATAATCTAGTATTTGCCCTTCTGAAGATGTTTTTCTAACCTTGAATATATTCAGTCACATTTTGGGCTAATCTTCGAGAATATCCAAATAGCAACGTCTACTTGAAAAGTTCTGGTAATATCTTCCTTTTAACTTATCTGGTATGATTTTACAGTTACTTTCATAATACAAATTAAGTGCTGCAGACATGTGCACAGCAGAATTTTCTACAATTTTCCCTTCATCATCCCCAACTCTTGAGGACTTTGAATAAACTTTAATCATCAACTTTAAGTGGCATGAATAACACATAAGATTTAGGATCACAGCTTTAGAAAAACAGTAAATAATCTAAATATTAAGTAAACTACAGTACTTTTCACCAGCTGCTACCATATCATATCAAGGGAACAACCAGGACAGTCACTGGCCTTTAAGGTACATTTCTTGCAAATTTAAGAAAAAAGAAAAAAAAAAAGAAAAAAGGCACAGTCAGGAGTTGGAGGGAGGACAGGACAGTGGAGACAGCAGCTCAAGTACGGGGCTTGGTGACTGAGTTGAGATGGATTTCAGCCACACACCCACACTCTGATCAGGCATTTACTGTGCCACAGTGGCACATGGAGTCCTGGGGACACTTTCCTGGCTGGCACATGACAGCAGCCATAGGAAGCCAACCCTGGCGAGAGCAGTAACCTTACTCAGTAGGACAGATTTCCTGAGGCACATCAGTACCAGGAATATCATCCTAATTAAATATTACAAAATGGTCACAGCCGTCTTCCTGGACAGGTGAAGCAGAAAACAGGCAGCAAAAAGCCAGACTTTTACTATGTAAAGTGCTGTTATATGTAAGAGTTGGAAGTTAAAGTTTTCCAAATTGAAGGTGGTTCTTAATGTAAATTAATGTGATAGTCAATTAAAAATGTTTTCCACAAGGCTTTTTTTTTTTTTTTATTTTTAAAGATTTGTTTATTTATGCATACAAGAGCTGGAGTGCAGGCCAGAGGTGTGGGTGAGTCGTACAGGTGGATTGACTGAAATACACTGCTGAAGAGAGCAGTGGGTCAGACAGAAAAGGTCTGCTGCAGTGGCTGCTGAGAGCTTCAGAGTGCTGAGATTTAGCCCCTTCCACAAGGCTTTTTGAGGTACATAATAAACAGTTCTCAGAGAGTACTTCTAGAAATGCCAACTGGGAAAGCTAGAACTTCTTGATGACATACTTTTTCATTCCTGCTTTGGTATAACTTGGCTGTGACACAATATAGGATACTCAATTCAATTTACACGTGTGCCATAAAAAATGTCACAGTACCTTCTACTGACCATCTCAATAGGGTCGAAAGGAAAGTGTACAGTAACTTCTAGCCATACTCATCATCTCCCCCACCTAATCTGGTATTTTTTTCTGTACTGGGAAAGCAGTAATCATATCTTGCAATCTGACTATCTGCCTCTTTGTTTTTTTGCTCATGTATTGTGGTACTATTTTTAAGGACAAAAACCATGTCTTATTTATTTGTATGTTTAATGATATCCAGCACCACAATCCTTTTCACATAATAGGTGCTCAATAAATGATGCCTAAATTGATTGATTTAGTAAGATTTAAACTGTGAAAAGATGGTGGCCTTAAGGCACAGAAAACAGGGTGATCAGGATAGCACAAGTGGATGTATAGAATAGCTACCCCATAGTTAGAAGATAGAAGGAAAGGGGAGAAACCTGAGTCAAGAACTGGCAGAGGAACTTCACGTGTTATCTCACATAGTCCCCCAAGCCCCCCTCATGACTGAAAAAGTGAGGCCAGCAAAAGAAAAGCAACTTGCTCAGCAACACTCAGTGATTACACAGGGAACCAGAAGTGACCTAGACCTGCCAGATAACATCCCTTTCCCTGTGCCCTCAGTTCTAGGGGGAGGAGTTGTTAAAGAAAAAATAATAAAAAACAAGACACCAGTAGTATACACTGAAGGGAAATGGAGCAGTACACACTCCAGTATGTACTGCTCCAGTATCCAAGTACATAGTTCTATTTCTTCTTTTCCTTTTATCTGATCACACATCTCCCCTCTCTTCTGAATGATGAAATGTGAAAATGAAACAAGTTTATTTTCATGATGAATAACATTTCAATCAGCATAAATTTTAAATTGATGACCAAATTGCTTTAATAATATTCAATATAAAATTCCAGGAAAGCAAATACTTTTGAGTCTTTGAGATTAATGGTAACAATGGCTTTGCTGTACATTGTTTTTCCTGTGTTTGTGATGTAGTTGGAAACAAACAGATGTCGAAGCCATTCTACTGCTCTAAAATTTGTGGTGATCTAAAAGTTCTGGGAATAGCACTTGTTAATTAATTTTTTTCCCCACAGTGCCAAGAACTGAAACACAATGCTGTATTTACTACACACTGGCTTATACTAAGATAAGGTTATCTTAGTTAAGTGTCCAAAACAACAGAATGTACATTCCCACTGTATGAATATATCTTTAGACAGTGTGTATGTTGCAATGTAGAATCTATGTGTATGTATTTACACATATATATGAACTAGTCTTTGTGACTGAAGTATACTAAGGCATAGCTGGTAAAAATTATATCTATTCTTAGTTTATGGTTCCTTAATACACAGAAATATATTTTAAAGGCATTTATTTTATTCTTGGAGTAATCATACTGGGATCATCATTAGCGCTCATCAAATGTTCACAAATATTGAGTGCTCCATGGAATGCTATGTCCTGATCCTTCAGAACCCTGTGCTCAGGACCGCTTGATCATTCATTCATTCTCGCTCATTCTCCTGCTTTCCCCGCTTCAAAGGTGAGTGTGCTCACACAGGCACACATGTGCACACACACACATTTGGTGCTCAGTTGTGTAAACCTTAATGTAACCATATAGGTGAACAAAATATATACATTTTAAATAGCAAACAAACTATTGAGAGGGGTTTCTTAGCAATGGGAATTTTTGATTCTTAGTTTCTTTTTTTTAATATTTTTTCCATGAGCATGTATTACTTTTAACAGAACATATTTAAATATATCCTTTCCTTTGCTATAACTTATCACTGGATTAACATTACTTAATATTAAAATAGCCAGGAGAGGCAATTATCTAAAAACATCTCTAATTGTGACTTCCACCCACAGATTTTAAAGAGACCAAAGTTGGGCTGTGTTCTTATGGTTAAGAGGGGATTATGGAAGAATTTCTTAAAAGCCCAATGCTGGCTTTCAATTCCCCAAAGAATAATTTAGTAACAGCAGAAACAGCAGCTGACCTCAGGGAACAGGAGGTAAAGAAGCAGAGACAGATCTCCCAGTAAAGAGTGACAGAGACTACCGGAGACTGGAGAGCGGCAGAATCAACGCTTTGGGAAAAGATCTTAAGTGGGTACAAATTCAATACTGAAGAAAGGTGAAAGATCAGAATTTTCTGATAAACAAGTTACATAAGATATGAAATATAGCGAAACTGTTACCATGCTCTGGCATGTAAAAAAAAAAAAATACTTGTGAGAGCTAAAGAAATTGATAACATATGCTCATCCTACAACTTCCAATATAATCTTTTAGACAGCTAGGACACTGATGGGTTTGTCAGTAAATATGCAGAATTAAAACAAACACACAGACTGGCTGCTTAACAACACATGTAAGTCTTGGAGGAGTGATTAGTATCTTCAAACCGATTTAAGTACCAGCAGTAGAGGTTGACATACTCCAAATGATGGTCCTTATTCCAAGGATTGAGGAAGTTTTGCAGTCTGCTTTTGTTTTTCCATCATTTCTTATTGCTTATGAATCACTAATTTTTTATATCATAAAACTGATAGGTGCCGTTACAAAATTGGAAAAGTTATTTTCTTAAATTTAAAAAAATTATGCAAGTAGCATGAATGAAATTATCTTAAACTAATTGGATCATGCTGAATATATAAAACTTTTTTGTATGTCATTAAATATTCCTCAAAAACAAGATTTATAATGGTTTTGTTTTTATGGACATACTCTAAATGTATTAGTTATTTCTGAATATTTAGGTTGTCTCCAATTTCTTCCTAGTACAATGGCACTGTGATAAACATCCTTTAAATGAACCTTCAGCCCCATAATTACCATCCATTTGCCCAGCAACCAGCCTTGGGCCCCAGCATCTGATACTGAAGCTAGTAACTTGGTTCCATTGTCAAGACCAAAGGCTTCCCTTGTGACATCCCCAAAAAAGATCGTCATCATCGTCATCACGACATGGTGAGAGTTTAAAGAAGATGGTCAGTGCTGAGAAGACTAACTATAAACCTAGTTTGCCACACAAAAGGAACTACTTATTAGATAGCACCTGAGAAACTTTGCTTTCCGTTTTAGATTGAAATAGCAAGTGGTGTTAAAATGTCCAAATAATTTTATTTCACATTTCAATTTCCTTTCTATTCCAAATCTCACAATACATATCTCAGTGAATAAAGGAATGTGAGCAAGAAGATCTAAAGTTTTAACTTTTACTGTTATTATATTTATATGTTTTCAAACATTTACAACTAACTTAAAATGCTTATTATGGTTCACAAATAATACTGAGAAAATAAAAAAAAACCTAACAACAATATTTTCTAAAAGAAATGCTCAATAAACCTGGAGACACATTTCTCAAACCATTAGTTTTATCTAGCCACAGTAAGTTTCATTTTGCAATCTTAAAGTTTGATCTTAAAACCTGGAAAACTGCCAATAAAACCAAATGACAGGAACATGTCATTCAAATGGTGAGATAAGATGCCTACGTGATGAGCAGCTGCTTTATTACTGTCATTTACAGAAATCTGTCTTAAATATCTGATCCCATCTCCTGGAAGAAAATGGCTTCTATTAATGCTTGGCACTGTATTATGAAACTTTGGAAATAAAATGATTTGAGAGTAGTCAAAAGGTACAAATTTCCAGCTGTAATTCTGTGGATCTAATGTACAGCTTGGTAAGTTGTTTAAAGTTCTCATCACAAGAAGAAAACTGTAACAACATGTTCACGACTGTTAACCAGACTTCTTATGGTGATCATTTTGCAATACATACTAATACCAAATCAATATAGTGTATCCCCGAGACTAATGTAATACCACGTAATGTTGTCAATTATTTCTTAAAAAATTATCTGAGTTAATTTCCCATGTATATATTAAACATTTAAAAAGACATTACTAGTGCCCTTTACAGCTACTAAAAATGCAAAATGTGTAATATAAACTAAGAAAGCTCAAAGAGATTATTTCTTAAAGCCATGATATTTCTTAAAGCCATGATATTTGTTTATTAATAGAGCCAGCTGTCTATTTATTTAAATGTTCACTCAAGAAGGTTTTCTCGTACAATTGTGAAGTCAATACTACAGCAGAAATAAAGCTTATTCTCAGGATAAGCACCACCCCATTTCCTTGTGTCAGTCTTCAAACAGCATCTATCAAGTAAGCAGTTCAGAAGGGATTATATTTTACTTGGTCATCACCTTCCTACAATCCAAATTAGGGATTTTTAAAGGATATGTGAAAAATTATTATCTCCTAAGAATTGGAATAAGGAAACAGAAAGCCATCATGGCATGAAATACACATCATGGAAACTTACTGAGAGAACCAGACTCTGGTCCTAGGAGCTCTGAGGACACAGAAGGCATCGGACAGCCACACCAAGGAGGGACAGGGCAAGCTCTCATAGGGTTAGGAGTTCCCCTTTTCATAGATTCTAGGCAAAACAGAACCTGATTCTAGCAAATGTTCCTGAAAGTAAAACCGAGAATGTCTATTACTTGTACCCAAAAAATGGCTGTTCAGCATTTCAGAAACTGTTTGACTGTCATAAAACAAACAAAACCCACCAAATCTGCAACATCCACATTACAGTGACAGACAGATTTTTGTTAACATTGCAGCAGCAAGTCGCATTTCGTTGTTGTCTCACTGTAGCCCAATCACAGCAGTGCTGCGCCCTGTCTGCACATGGACCTGGAAGGATCCTGAGGCCTCCTGTTTTGTTATTAAACCGATCGGATTACTGGTTCTAATTAAGGGCTGTGTTACTGGCTACCACATTATTATTAATGGGCATTACTGCCATTATAGAAGTTCTGACCTCTGCTGTGAGTCACCTGGAATAAAATTAATTATCAACCAGAGAAAATAGGAGTGAGGATGACATAAAAAGGCATCTTGTAAGGCATCTATGACTATAAAAAACTATTTTATAGTTTTAGCTTTGACGTTAGGAGAATAATTACAAGTAAATCCTTTCTACAGCCTAAAAACAATTTCTCCACAAGGCTAGATCTGTGTATTTCTATTATAATTTTTATATGTGCTATTAATCCAGCAAACTTTTTATACAGTGTATTTTTTGAAGTTCAAGGACTTGAGCCAGAAGAAACTGAATTTCTGAACATAATTAGTCTGACATTTAAAATAACATTTAAATATATGTTTCAAAACTATATATTTCCTATATTTTTGGGGAGGGGGCAAATGCACTGAACAATCTGGAATTAAAAAAAATTGTTACCCTTTGAGTGATACTTTCTTCTATTTAACTGAAGGTTAAATTTTTAAAAGTAGTCATGAAATTGACAATATTGACCTATTTCTATGTTTTCATCACTAATTGTCTCACACTCTTCACAACAGTTGGTAAAACAGGCAGCTTGTAAGCTACAATACTGAGTATGGCAGCAGGTATAACTAAGAATCTAGGCAACAATTTGTTCCTCTAGAAATTTTAACCTAAACTTTCTGAGATACTTTCAATGTAGTCTTACTCAAAGGAAGATCATGGGCAAATGTGTTTTTGTATTCTTTTCCATAGCTGTGCTGTTTTGCCTAATCTTGCTGAGTACTTTAATTTATGCTTTCAGCAATATATGGAAACACTATGTTCTCTTAAGATGCAAACATACACCATTCAAACAGTGCCATTTTAATTTTCTAGAGGTGAGTGTATGGTAATGGTATACACTCACATCACAACTGTGTCATTTCACAACTACTCATGAAATGCCTACCTCATGCAAGCACTCAACTTAGACACTGAAGGAGATGAGAGAAAGTCAGTATTACAATGCAGGTGCGTAAGTGTTAGGGCTACCAAGCCCTTGTTTGGCTAAGCATCATCTTAGTATTCTATCACTTAGCACAGTGCCCAACACATAGATACTCAAATAAAAGTTTATTACACTGAACATATATATAATCACTCCCCAGACTGGACTGGGAATGCATCATTAATCCTTAATTTAAAATACAATGACAATGAACACATTACTGGAGTGTTCATGGGTTTGGTGGTCTATATGACAGCTAGGTTAAGTCTACATCTCTCCTAAAAGTAACCTTATGGTGTTGTCTCCTACATAGGATATTTTATAAAACAGGCCACAAATTACGCTAATTTGTCCAAGGTTACACAGAAATTTCAGTGGTACAAAACAGAGAATCCTTTCTTTTCCAGTTGTAAAACCCACACTGCTAAGTTAAATAGCCACTAACTACTGAATTACTTGCTGTCTTTTGTTTCTGTCTACTAGTTTGGAAGGACTAGCCTGCCATCCGAGTCCTTCAAACAAATGCTACAGAAAAAAAAAGCAAACAGCTCAGCAAGGAGGGTTACCCCAGGCATTTTCATATCAGAAATGGTAAGTTTATTATGAGAGCAGCTGAAACTATGGAAAATGAGGGAAGAGGGAGTGATGAACATTTGAAGGCAGTATGAGCAGTCCAAGTGGTAAAGATAGAATTATTTCAGGGGTCAGGGAGCGAGCTCTTTAAGTGACCTGAAACTGGTGCTATTCCTGAGAAAGTTGGTGAACCTGCATGAAGGCTTGGAAATTCACATTCCCAAACTCAAACTTAAATAGTACATTCCTAAGGACTGGCGGCTTAGAGCCAACTGTGAGTAGGACCAGGGTCTGAAATCATTACTAAATCATTTTTTGTCTTTTATTTATTCTTTGAGAAGACCACCCAGGTAAATTATGTCTCTTAAAATCCCATTGGAAAATTAAAGATGTTTCCCATGGGAAGCAGAATAGGTGTAAATCAGTTAGCCAGTGCTTATCCTGATTGGCTAGACTCTGTTGGCATTGTTAAACATTTTGACTGTCACTCCACAAGGGAGTGGTGAGTGGTAGGAATAATTTTCTTTCCTAATGCAAAGTTTAAGGATGGACACCAATGTAACAGTCTATGTCAAGATGATGTCTTAATTAGTATTCTAAGTAGATAGTCACTGTTCAGAGTGAAAGACTGTGTTATTGAATTCACCTGGATCCTCCCAGAAACCAGTGTAGTGAGTACGCTCAGCAGATATTTGTTGGATTACTTGATAAGCAAATTTGTCCAAACCTGGGATGCCTTCGCCTATCTTCAGGGTCTCAAGTGTGGAATAGCGCTCAGGGCTGCCCATTCTAAAACTGTACTGAATTAAAGAGCTAAGCTCAACCCCTCTTGGTGTGGGTTATTTCTACTCTCATTAGAGATAAACTGCAATATTATTCACTGTCAGAGTGTATGTATGCTCTCACTCAGATAAATCAGGCCAGGCATGATGCTAAAAGTATTTAACTCCAGATATGATGTGGGCACCAACCAATCAGAACAGGCAGCACCCAGTGAGCCCTCCTGGTGTAAAAAATGGGTTCTGAGTCAGTTTGATTACTTCTTCAAAATAGTGACCCATTTTCCTATTTTCTGAAGACAGAAATTATGTTTAGCAAAATAATATAAAATGAGAACCATCATAGCCTTCAAATATGGATAAATCACAGGACAAACCAAAATTTCCTTTACATCACTTTCTGACCTAACCTAAGCTGACCTGAATTTCCTTACAGAAAAGCTGGTTTGAACTTCCATTCTTGTCCCTCCTTAAGATACATTAATCAAAATAGGAATAGAGTTAGTGTAAAAAAAAAAAAAAGCCAGCAACTAAGAGATGCTACATATTAACTTGTCAATCCTTAATGGTATGACTGAATCTTTCATTTGGATTAAGTAATTGTTAAAAAGTTAAGACTTCAAAGAAGTTAGTGATCTTGTATCCAATAACAAAATCCTCTAAACATTAGAGTTATTAACAGAGTATCCTAAAACTACCTTCCAAAAAGACCTCTTATTTTTCATGTGTAGTCCTTAATCAACTTAAACTAAATATAATTATGCGGAATTTCTTTTTTTAAGCAAACATTACAAAAGAATGGATACAAAGGAAAATGTAACTTCCTTTACTAGAAGTACTACAAAAAACAGATCTTATCACCAGTGAAAAAATAAACCAGAGGGTAAACCAAAGAAAGTGAATCTTGGTGCTTTAACTTAAATCATGATAAAATGAGTATCAATGAATGACTTTCAACTACAGAAATAAAATTACTTTTATTATTAATGCAGATGTGGGATTATGGATGTCTTTTCCTTTCTAAGGGTCAGCAATTAATTGCTTAGGAGTTAAAGGAAGACTATTTTGCCTCTGTAGTTATAATAATTCAAAAGTCTTTAAGTGTCAATTAAAACCTGCTCATACTACATTTCAAACCACATAACCACCAAAGTGAACACAACCTGCAAAAACATGAGATTCTCAATATGCAATGCTGTGATGCTATATTTAAATAACATTTTTTAATTTTATTTTTCCCCTCAAATTAAAGCACCCATGAACTATTCAATGATATGATTGTCACGATAATGGATTTCATTGATACAAGAGACTGTGTAAGGCTATAGAACTGGAAAACTAGAGTAGAATGGTCATCAATACAAGACAGTAAGTAGGACTAGTAAGTCTCCTCCCTGGATGTCATCAGGTACTGGTAGAAATCAGTTTGTTAACCCTCAATTCATGGATGAAGCCATCTTGAAGGACTGTCCATCAAGGTTATCCATGGAATATACAATTTGAGAGTTATACTTTTACTGATTGCTAACACCATATAAATGTACTTTTGTACATATATTATCACGTGGATCATGGCATTTCATAAATAAAGAATTCTGCTGCACTTTGTGGGCCATAAATGTCTCAAGTCAAACTCATAAGTTCATCAGAGACTCTGGTAAGTCTCTTGTTTGAGTAGATTGTTCTATACTTTATAAAGTGCTTTCAGATTCATTATCTCAATCTTATAATTTAGAGCTCATGTTTGAAAAAGGCAGTTAAAATAGACAGTAAAAATGTAGACAGTTCGTGGCATGGAGAATGTTCGGGGACAGTATTTCTGAGCTGTGCCCATTTTAGAACAGAACAATGGCCTGTGCAATCATTATCTCTAATTTTATTACCTTAAACAAGTTTTCCTGATTGTGATTCAATTAAAGAATGTTATCTACTGCAACTTAAACCATAACATGAAAGGAAATCAGTAATATAAATCTACCCCAAACAAATAATGGGTATTTTTTAAGTAGGGGATGGGGGGGGGGAAATGCATATTTGACACTCCACATGGTCTTCAAGATGTCTTACTTATGGAGGTATAAAAGAGTGTCTAGCCTGTATCTTCCATTATTTTTCTTACAAAATTAAATATGACATTTTTTATCTACCTAGGTATTTAAACATATATGTATATGTATGTATGCATGAAACTACATAAACACACCTGTGTATACACGTGTGTGTGTACACACATATACACCTACCACCACCACCACTTCTCTTGTTTTACAAAGAACTTAAGGTAGCTGATAAAAAGGCATACCCTGCAGAAAAAATAAAGAAAAAATCAATGGCAAGGAGCACAGTACAAAGGGAAAATGAGGCAGGAACAAAATGACTTACTGACGAATGTCAATTATTTCAAGTGCCTGACTTCTCATTGGTGGTTCAGCCAGACGAGTTTGTCTAATCACTATCAACCAGCACTGATCAAACACTGCAAATGACCTAGAGATCAAGCACTTGATTGACAAAAAAATCCATCACAAGCAGCTCTTCAGCACTAGCATAGTTCAGTGATAATTGGTCCTAATGATAACTCCAAAATGCAAGTGTAACCTGAATCATGACCGTGAAAGAGCATTTTCCCACTGTATTCTATTGCTTTGAAAACTGACATTCATGCAAAATATGTAAAGTTCCAAAATAAGAAAAATTGATTAATTAACATAACCTCATCCTTGACTAAACTGGAAGATTTCCCAGTTCTTGGTTACTTAGAGATATAAACTACTGGTTTATTATTATTATTTTTAGTGCATGGATGTTAAATAAATTTAAGGACCCCCCCCCAAAGCAACTTGAAACACTAACATTCTTGGTTTTCCTGAAGACAAAGAATAACCCTTTATTTCTCTTTTCTTTATATCACAGAGCTACATGTAAGGAAAGGGTTTCAAATAGTTTTCCTCTCACATGCCAGCTTCAATGAGTTGCTACTATTGTGTTGTGCAGGGGAGGAGTCTAAGCTCAGCCAGACCCAGCAGGAAAGAATTTTCTCATCGATGTATTAGTAATTCTGCCAAGGAAGAGAAAATTAGGAGGTATGTTACCACATATTTTATTTTTCCTCTTATTTTGATTTTGCTGATATTACCAATGAGGAGGACGCTTAAAGTATTTGGTTATTTACCATTTCTTTTTAGATGTATTTATTTATAGCCTGCTTATTATAAAAATGAGCTGATGTGTTACATAAATATACATAATAATAAATGGATGAGAAAAACAGGATGAAAGATTAAATATATATATCACATGGGAGAATAAAGTTTGTTCTTGTGGCAAAATCTAAAGTTTTTTTTTTTTTTCACCACAAGTCTGTATGTGAGTACAGACTCACAATGGTGAGTAATTTAAATTCACTGATATTTTAGTTGTGTGTTTCAGTGTGAATGTGTGTGTGTGTGTTATAAACATGCTCTCAGGAATAGGTCCTGAGTTTGGCTTTTAAGAAAACAATGCTTCTGCAATTGAAGTTTTAGGCTCACACCATGACTTCCTTTGTGACATATAAAAAAGAATTTACTCATTCATTCAAAAATATTTACTGCTATTTGTAATAAGTAAGCAAAAATAAGCAAATTACTAAGTTAAAGGGGTAGAATTATAAAAATTAAATAGCACAGGAGCCTCCCTGGTGATGCAGTGGGTTAAGCAACACACTATGAAGCAAACCACAGCCACTGCAGCATGAGTTTGATCCCTGCCTCTAGCCAGAGAGGGGACCCACGTGGCGTAGCAGACTTCAGCAGTGTGTTTCAGTCGATCTGCCTGTTCTGTTTCCCACTCTGTCTCTGGTGAATCTGCTCATCTCCTGCAACTCTGGCCTGTACCCAGTTCTTGTATGCATAAATAAATAAATCTTTAAAAAAATTAAATAGAACAAGGAAAGGGGAATTGATGAAGAATGCTGCGTTGCAATAGAGGCAAATTACAATTACTTAAAAGGTTTGTTGAGGTATTGACATCTGAACAATGTTTTGAAGGAGACAAAGGAGTAAGGAAGACCTCAGGAAGAAGAAGCAGAGGAGGAAAATCAAAGCAGGACTGGAAGGCAGAAGCAGGTGTGGTGGGCTTGCAAAAACATCATGGAGTCTTCTAGGGCTAGAGTAAAGTGGTTGAAGAAACTAAGGGGAGATCGGACCAGAAAATCAGTGGCGTGGAACTGGGAATACAGGAGCTTATAGCCAGCCATTCAGAGATTCTGAATGACAAAAAGCCTCTTGGGTCAGTTTGTCAGGACAGCTGAGTTTACAGGTCCTTGAAGACAGGCTAACCTATACATTTTGCAGAAGTGTGGCCAGCAGCAGGGTAGAAGTGTTAGGCATACCTCAGAGATGTTTGTCTATGGCTTGTACTGGTGCCAACACAAAAGGCTTGCTCAGGCTGGGGGACACATCCTGGCACAGGGGCAGCTCTCCCAAGCTCATGGCTGATGGGAGGCTTACAAGGCAACAGCCAGGCAAGTGGAGAAGGAAGGGTTGCTTAATCTGCAGCAGTCTGAGATCAGACCTGAAGTGTCACCTCCTCATTTCTCTTTATTGTGATGCTAAAATTCTCTTTCCTGAACACTGGTCAGTGGTGGAGCCACAGAGGAAACCTCGGTCTAGCAGTGTCAGATGTCAGCAAACCATCAATCTACTTAACAAGAGTCTGGTAGAAATGAACCCTAGAAGGAAATGAAAACAATCCTGAAAAACTCACAACTGTTATAGCACTACTGTCTGTGCAAGTCCAGTAAAGACTGGAGCTACAAAACAAACATTAAAAATGGAAAGCAGAAAGCAGAGAACAAGTAAGAGGAGACAGGCAACTATGGCACTGGAGGAGCGACTGTCCTTCAAACTCAAATCTATTTAACAAGAACTCATAGAAGATGGAGAATAAAGCAGAGGGTAGCACATAGTGGGGTGTAGGATCGACAACCAATATCTTAAAACATGATTTATTAAGCCATCAAGATATGGAGGGAACAAACTTCTACAGAGAAAACACAGGCAAGTTGCCGAATGTTTCCTGAATTCAAACAATAAAAAGAGAAATCAACTCAAGGCCAGAATAAATTTCAAGTTAAGGGCCTCCCTCATGGCACAAGGGATTAAGCACTATACTTTGAAGCATCCATAACCACTGCAGTTCGACCCCCAGCCAGGGAGGTGACCCATATCGCGCAGCAGACCTCTCTTGCCTTGCCTTGCTCACTGCTCCCCTCAGCAGTGTGGTTCAGTCAATCTGCCTGTTCTGTTCCCCACTCTCTGGTGAGTTCTCTGACCTCCTGTACCTCTGGCCTGTACCCCATCTCTTGTGTGTATAAATAAATCTTTAAAAAAAATTCAAGTGAAAAAGAAAAGCATATCCTAAAAATCCTTCCTTTTACTGAAGATGTCATCATGCTGAGTGAGAGTTGCCAGAAATCATGATTTTGATTATTTGCTGATCTGACTGTTTACTGGTAGTCAGGGAGCGGGTGTGCGTCAGCTTGTCTTAGTAGGTCCATGAAGAAAAGGGGCCAGACTCCCTTCCCTTCCTGGTGGAAATGTACTAAGATACTCAAATGTATCAGCATTCCCAAATAAGCCACTTGGTAAGAAACACTGCTTTACAAACTAACCAAGCAACACTCCTTTTACTACGATTTTAAGAGAGGTAGTCAAACAGAAATAGAGTACGAAAAATATTTATAGTTCTCTCCAAGAAAGTTTGAGATGCTTAGCAAAATTATGAGCAATACCACAAGAGAAAAAGAGATACAGAGTTCAAGATGCAGGGAAAATAAACCCAGAAATATGTGAACTAGACAGCAAGTGCTGCAGAACTGCCAACAGTGAATGCAAAATTGACTCAAAACTTCCTGGTAGCCAAAGTAAAAAGGAAATTCAATTATGAAAGAGTGTTCATTAAGAGTAAAACCAAGACTAGGGTTTCAAGAGAAGTTGTTTGTCCAAGCAAAGGCCAAGAGGACTTCCTTCTGTGGGCCTTCTTAGGGGCCACACCCTTTGTGTGTGTGTGCAATGTCCTCAAAAAACCACCTGGGGCCTATGTCACCCGGAGGGCAATACTACAAGCGCAAACAGCTATGTAGTTAACATACTAGGCTCTCTACACTTTTTGCTGCATTCACAGATAAAATCCACACTCCTAGAACAGTGATTATCAAGCTAAGTTATAAAAAGTTGTTTAGGAGTTCCACCAACTTTCTGTTTGAATTTTATTTTTCAGTCTTTCAATGCAAAAACAAACATGAAAACAGGCAAATACAGAGCATAATAACTTAACACACCAAAGACCATTCCACATTAAATCACTTCAAGTTCACTGCTGGACAAATATGGGTCGTTGTCGATGTCTCTACGCCATCTGTTCTCCTACATTTGAACTTCTTAAAAATGAGTCACTGATTAGGAAAGCTGTAACTCTATGTTGGATTTCCGGAAATTCAAGTCTGCACAAGTCCATTCATATAAAACGTACCAACGACCTACTCGCACATCACATTCAAACAAATGACAGGCGGAAAGCAGGTACAACGGGTTGGCATACCCCCTCACCATGACCTAATAGACAGCTGTACAATAATAAGCTGCTTACCGTGTTGAATCATCACAAAGTGACATCATGGAGACTGTGGCTGAGCTTTAGGTGCTCCTGGCCTGACTTTTATATCTAACACCAGGCATATGAGTAGCTGTATGACCAGGGATTCAGAGTCAAAACAAAAACTTTCTGGTTCTTTCTAGCTTCTGGTTCTAGCTTCTGGTCAAATTAATTCATGAAAGCAAGAAGAAGAGCTGTTAAAAATTGTTACCTCTGTAATAACCTATAGAGGTTAAGTACTTTTCCTGATATTGTACAGCTAAAACAGAAGATGGAAATGAACGAGGTGGTTAAGTTGATACTGGTTATGCAACTATCAGCCAAAAAGTCTTAGCTCAATTTGAGGTCATTAAAACTGCCTCACTATTCTCCCTGATGAATTTTATGAAGGTCACAAATATGTATTTATAAATATGTACTAAAAAAAATTAAAACATTTGTACATGTAGTGCTATTTATGATTTCATGTGACTAAGGGTTTTCTACTAGATGTAAAGATGTTGACGCCGTCAAGCCCTGGAGACTGCGTGGGACCTGGCACTTCCAGCAATGAACATCTTTGCCAACTGATGATATACAAATATAATCTAACCTGATACCAATACAATCTAATACAAACATTCTCCTCTTCAATGTGTGCCATGACAAGCTCTGTGGTGAACAAAGGAACTATATATCCTTTAGGTAATTCTTCACAAATCAGATTTATTCCAATAGCTTTTCGACAGGAGCTGACAGCGCAGAGGACATGTTAAGTCCTTTGGCAAGAAACTGAAGCAGCAGATTTTGCACACTCATGATCAAGGGCAGCGCTGAGGTGAGAGCTTATATTCACTCAAGAAAAGTAAAGAGGCAAATCAAGATAGGTGGGTATTTCAGGAGACAATGGAATCTACTCCCAATTCTGCCACCTCCTTGTCATTTAACTTTCTCTGAGCCTCAGCTTGCTTAATTACAACACAGGGATGAAATCAGAAGCTCTTAACTAGGACTGAACATCAGAATCCCCTGGAAACTTTAAAAAATATAGCGATAGCACTAACATTAAAATGTGTGAGGAAATGTCCTGAGCACTCTCTATGTGTTAACCCATTTAGTCCCCACAAGAACTGTGTTGCAGTTACCATTATTATCCTGATTTTACAGATGAGGAAAGTGTACAGGGAGAAGAGCTTGAGAAATTTTGCCCAAGAAGTGGCAGAGTCATGTGGAAAGATCCAAAGCCTGGATCTTTAGTACAATTCCATGTTACACTACTTCTCTCCACAGAGCTGAATCTTCTGACTCAGGAATCTACTGGTGTGCAAATTTTAATTGTGAGGACCAGTAACAGTCATGGACTAGAACAGACATAAAGTTCTGTGATTCTGAGTGGAGAATGAAAAGGGTCCAGTACACTTTGAAATTAAATGCTTAAATTCTTTTGCCTCAAAAAAATGGAATCAAAATTAAATGAGCCTGGCTTCTGACAACTTATTACAAGTTATCGTATTTTTAAAAAGATAATGAGCAAAGGGGTGATGGGTAAAATTTAAGGAGCAAAATATCTAGCCAGCTAAGTAGAAGGATTACATAGCACCATTTAAGTAGATTAATTACTGGAGAAAAAGTAACATACCCATAACAATAACAAAAAAGTAACATACCCATAACAAAAAAAGTAACTATACCCATAACAATAACATATATGCATAACAATAACATCATGATTTATGACTTAAGATATGGGTATGGGGCCTCCCCTGGTGGCGCAGTGGGTTAAGCAACGCACTACGAAGCAAACCGCAGCCACTGCAGCATGAGTTCGATCCCCGCTGCCGGCCAGGGGGGGG
>JAGFMF010011870.1:10864309-10891274 GCA_019455555.1 Galemys pyrenaicus
CTGCTCTCTGTGGTGAATCCTCTCACCCCCCTACACCTCTGGCCTGTACCCCAGTGCTTGTATGCATAAATAAATAAATCTTAAAAAAAAAAAAAAAGATATGGGTATGAAGATGAAAACATTTTGGAAAAACCCTTGCAAGGGATCAGTGTTCCCCTCTAAATAGGCTAGCAGCACTAATAGCACTGAGACTTTCAGTGTCATTGAATAATTGAAACCTCAGATATTAATTATTGCCAAGTATCTTCTGTATGTGCATGCATTTGATACTTTGGAAGAAAATCTCAATTATGTCTATTTTCTAATTTACATATGGTGTAAGTCTCCTAATAAGCTTGAATACTTAAAGAATTTAAAGATTTAGCCAACCCTCCTTATTGTCAGTTCACTTTTTTCTTTAGGATTTTTTTTGCCATTCCCAGATAGGCTAAACAGTCCTTTCCCCTGTTGTCATAAGCTCTTAGCAAACAGCTTTACTATCAGCCTTAGCAGAGGTTACTTAGGAAGCCAGCACTGAAGATAATGGCCATGACCACATTTTTTTTTTTTTTAAAGCATCGTCTATTTTCTGCAGGTTCTGGACTGAAAGTCTCTGACCTCTAGTTATTTCTAATTTTGCTGCAGTGTGTGTCTGAATTGTGGGTCTCTTAAGTAGATGGAAACTAGTAAAGAAAAGTAGCCTTTCACCCAGGGTTCATATTTCAAGGTGATTTTACTCTAGATGTGCAGCAGTTAATTCTCAAAAAAGGAATTATAGTGTTAATAGGTTTTTTTAAATATACCCCCACCATAAAAGGTTAACTAAGTTCTAATGATAAAAGTAAAGAGACATCTAAGAAAGAAATGGTTGTCCACTGCTAAGTGGTTATGTGTGGGGAATTTTTTTTTTTTTTTTGATGCTTAAATTATTTTTTGTAAAATTCTGGGATTTCCAAAAGCCTTCAGATTCTGTCTTGGTCTGTCACAGACCTTCTGCACATGAGGTAATTTTTATAGTGTCAGAATTCTTACATATCAAGAAAGGAAAGGAAGCAATCAGCACAAACAAGAAAATGACCATATGTGGCATAGCCAAGAGATATAACAGGGACAAATTTAGTCAAATACATGATTCTTCTTAACTCTAAAATCTGCTTGACTTCCAATTTTAGGGGAAAAGATCACAAGATGATATACTATGCTCAGTCTCCAATGCATCGTAGTGTTTTTACCATTTGACCACACAGAACTTTACTGGAAAACTGTGAGGACACAGTGACTCAACATTTTGATTCAGCAGATTGGTATGCCTTCTTTTAAGAATGAGACAAAGTCTGAAACTTTACATCTCAGATCATATTTTTCAGCAAAAACTCAAGTTCTTTGGTCTAAGTCGTCAGTTATGAGTCATACTATTGTGCCAGTAATAATGAGAAGCCAAGTCGCAGAAATTATTGCTATCAATATTTTATGTGTTGAGAATCTTCTAGATCAATAGAGAACTTTGAGAGGCTAAGAATTAGCTGCTTGCAGAACAAAAACATTTGGAACTTAAATCCAATTATAGTGGAAATAAAATCTGCATAGGCAGGAGACTGTGTTATAGTTATAAAGGCAAAAGTGGCAAGTGTTTCCTATTATTAAGTATGGAAAACTATCATCTTAACTAAATTTCACTTTTTGGGATTAAAACAAAGTATCCCAGTTAATAAAGAACTTTAGCATACAATGAGACAACTATTTTTTATTACTTTACATTTTGATTTACTTTCTTTTTCTTACTTTTTCAAAGGAATCTGAGGGAATAAAAGATGCTAGTTTTCAGTGCCCTGTAAAATGCAATGTAAAAATACCTAAATATTGAAATATGATATAGCTTAGTATGTCCAGAACTCAACTGTATGAGATACAGTCAACAGCAAAGAAAGAAATGATCTTTTCGTCTTTCATTGTTTGTGCTTGTGAGTTAAACACACCAAAACTACTGACCATCATCATTACCACCACCACCAAGGCACTACTACTTCAACTTGTTTGGAAAACAAGAGTTAAAGAGCAAATTATACTTGAAAGAGAGATCATTTTGCAGTCTCAGCTTCTAATTCAACCCTATATCAAAAGCTCTACTTTTCAAGACTCATGCCTGGCTTTAGAATGATGTTGAATGAGGACAGTAAAATCTGGTCTACATGGTTCATGTCCACAAAGCTATCTGAACACCCCGTTGTAGAGTTCATGCAGAGTTTGTATATATGTTTTTTAAAATAAATGTAATTACTCAAGGATATGTTCACACTTTATTTGGGACCACTTAAATTGTCTTGGTCACCTGGCTCTAAATTCTCTCTTCAATTTGAAAGTGAGAACGAGTTCTCTTTGAGTGCAATTTTTCTTTAGCACAGATTCACTGTTTGAATTTGAATATAAAGTTCTCTCATTTAGTGCATTTCCCATAAATTCCAAAGAATTTCATATTTCCCTGGGATTTCAAAATACTGGGTCTGGCAAGTTTTATTGTTACTTTCAAAGTAAACACTTTGAAGGTAATTTCATAATAGTTAAGCCGATTAATCAAGCATAAGAAATGATTCTTATTAGAATTCCTCTACCTTCAAATTTTACCCTAAAAGTAGCCTAATCATTTTGTAATAAATCATTTGGAATAAATAAAAGGAGTGATTTTTTTAAAATGTATTATTATATATTCATGCATGTAAGAACTGTGATGTAGGCCAGAGGTGCAGGGTGTGAGAGGATTCACCAGAGACAGAGTGGGGAGCAGAACAGGCAGACTGACTGAAATACACTGCTGAGGGGAGCAGCAAGTGAGACAGGAGACGTCTGCTAAGCATGTGGGACAACTCCCTGGCCCAGATCAATGTCAAGCAGTGTTGGCTGGTGACAGCTTGAGAGTACTTTAGACCCTGCACCACTAGAAAGGCTCAAAAGGAGTGATTATTCTAATGTAGAGGAAAAACAGATATATTGGCCATATATATATATATATTTGCCCATATATGTGTATATATATATATATAAGCAAATATAGTGCTTAAAAAACTTGAGAATTAGAGGGTTAAATGGAGATGTATAAAGAAAGGTTATAATTATTTGAAGTTGTCCATTTTCCTAATAATTACCCTAAAATTTACAATGGTCACAACTTAAACTATTCTTTGTAAATCTGTTCTCAAGAAAAGAACCTGTAGTTTCAGAAAAGTCTTTAGGTCCCTGGGTCCCTGGGTCATTTGTTCTGGATACAAATGAGTAAAAGTATGCCCACATCCGAGGAACACAGAAGGTCAGCGAGAACCAGTGAGAGTCAGCACCTTCCTGTGCGCTTTCTCTCAGTTAAAGTTTTCCCTTCATTTAAGAGCTAAACCTCACAGTCCTCTTCATGCTTGAGCCCAAAGTTCCTATCTCCAAGACATCCCCCTAGAGTGCCAATGCCCTACCCCCTGCCATTCTGATCATTGGCCTGGGTCACAGTAGCATCACCTCTCCCCTATGAGTCTCTTTCCTTCTCCAAGTTAAACTTCCTACTTTCATCAGAAGTACATTCAGAGAGAGACAAAGGAACACTGAGTTAAGTTTCTTTGCAACTCCAACGTCTAACTTTTGCTCTGTAGCTAAAGAATAAACACTGAACTTTTAAGATTAATATTCAAGGTACTATGCCCCCAAACTGTACTTCCAATCTCATTTTACTCTCCACTCTGGTTACCAGGAGCCCTGGCTAACTAGTAAGTGCTAAGTGACAGCTACATATCTCGAAAGTGTTCCTCCTGCCTTCTAAACATCGAGGCACTCACACTTCTTGGGCTCTTTCACTGTTATTTCCACTCCACATGAACGCTCTCTGTCCTGTAAGGTTGAGCTGCTGTCATCTCCCTGAAAGCTACTGGAATCCCTATGCATCAAGGTTAATGAAATCTTCCTCTGACTTCTCACAGACCACCACACTGATTATAATATTTATTCTGTCTTAAATTATGGCTGGTTGTTCATGTTTACCCCTGTTCACCTGTCTTGCTTTTCTGCTTTGTCTTTTTAAGAGTTGTACTATATTCAAATGAGTAAGGAAAACTTTCAGAGAACAAAAAAAGGACAGAAATGAAAATATACTAGATAAATACGTCCTTTTAATTAGTATCAGACTACACTACTGTAAGTTATTCATATTAAATTATAATTGTAAGCACACTTACATTGAAATACTAGCTTATACTTTAAAATGAATCAGGTATCTATTGAATGAAGGAGGAAAAAAGTGGTTAACCAAGGATAGGTCAGGGAATAGGAAAAACCTTCTTGTAGAAGGTGTGAGGTAGAAATACTTCATTTTGTCATATAAAGTCAGTAGACTGTTTTTCCTATGAAAATAAGTTGTTGGTACACTGAGTTTTATATACCTTTTCAACTATGGCAATACCACTGCAACTTCTAAGCTACTAACCTTGGCCAACAGACTCCTACTGCAGATCAAGAAGAGCTTCTGTATGCATATATTGTTTTTAAATCTGCATGCAACGTTCATTATTAGGACAAGGCATACAACAAGGGTAGGTTGCATGATACTCAAACTAGTCTCTTGTATGTGCAGAGGGAGGGAAGGACGGAGGGAAGGAGGGAGGGAGGGAGGGACGGAGGGAGGGAGGGACGGAGGGAGGGAGGGAGGAAGGGAGGGAGGGAGAAGAGACTGATGGTTATGTTAACAAGACCTACTTCCCTGACTTTTAAGATCAGAATCTGGTATTTTTTTTTTCTCTTCAGTTTAAATGTAGGAATACAAACAATTTAAATATATTCTAGCAGTTGGGATTTGGAGGAGCAGTGTATGAGTGTGGTGGAGGGAGTCGGGAGGGGGGAAGTAATATCTGTTTAATGACAACTGAGTTCTAGGTAATAGACCAGGTTCTTTGCTAATGTCACTTGATTTAATCCTAATCACATTCTCATGATGGAAGCAATTTTAGATCCATTTTATAGGCTACTGAATGAGAATGGGGGGTGGGGTGGTGGGGTGTGAGTGTGTGTGTGTGTGTGTTTATAGGCTGCTGACTGAGAATAGGGGTGTGTGTGTGTGTGTGTGTGTTTATAGGCTGCTGACTGAGAATAGGGGTGTGTGTGTGTGTGTGTGTGTATGCCTACCACTATATTAGGTAAATCTTGAGTACCAAAAATTTGGCCTTTTGACCACCATGATTTTATGACATAGGTAAGAGATCTGTCAAACATTACACACTGTCACAGACATGCTGCCATATAATGTGACAAGCACTTGGAGAACAATGGAAATGAGGTGCTGATTGTAAAGTGGTGACATAAACAGAAGAGAGTTTCGTGTGATCTTCACAAAAAGGAAGCAGGTTGGACTCAGGCTTGGACTTGAATAATCAAAAGGGAAATGGGAGGCACCTGATGTGAGGCAGCAATGAGCAAATGATTCTCATCTGTCCAGTGCAGGGAGGAGGCAGTAACCACCCAGTTCTTTTGGCAGTGAGAAGGAAGAAGTTATAGAACTCGGTGAGTAAGAGGATAATGGGAAATCGTCAATGACGCCTCTAAAGCTTCAAGTCAAGGAGAGTAATTTTGAAAAGTGACAGTTTGGAGAGGAAGGAGATATGTTGAATTTGTGGAAATAATACAATATTCAAGTAGAAAATTTGTAGAAAATTCTAACAATGAAGAGTAATAACCTTATGAGAAAATGGGGTTACAGAGGAACAAGGCATAAAAACCAGAAATCAAAAGACAAGAGTTGAGGCGGAACAGGTGAAAACTTGAAGTCAAAATGCAAAGGATAAGGCACAAGAAAATGAAAGCAGCAAGAGTCATCCACTCAACTGTCTAGAAAATTTGCCTTAGAAGTTTGAGTAAAAGAAATTAAATGATAGCACAAATCATTTAATAAATATTTGTTTGGCTTCATTTTAGAGAAGGGGGAGAATTTAAAATGTCCAAAACTCAAGGGGTAAGAGATTCTATTAATCTAATGACTTAACCCAGATCATTCCAGTTCCTTAACTTGCTAGTTAACCACTAGGGATGTGTTCTTTTTAGGCAGATAACTTTTTAGAAACAGCAAGTTGTAGCAGTCATGTGATGGCAGCCTATTTCCCCATACACATGTGAGTTCAGAAGTGATCTAAACATGGTCCTTTTTTTTTTTTTTTCCATTAAATGTTTCTAGAAAATGTATCTACTTTCAACCTACAGTGCCTTATCACTGTCCTATCTCTGTTTGGTCCCTGTTGTTAATCATCTATCTTTTAGTCTAAGTTGGTTGTCCTTCATTCTTAGCCCCTAACTCTTACTCACATTGAGCTTTACTTTTCAGGATCATGAGTCTGTCTTGGATGAAACTACTTTTTCACTGTCACTTCCTTTCTCTTGTGTTGTTCTCATCACAACACATGTGTTTTCAGTCATTTTCTTTCAATTTTACAAAACATGTATATTCTACTTCAAACACAGTTTTTATAAGTATGTTTTGCTTTCCTCTTCTGTCTTCACAATCTTCATGCCATTCTTCTTTTCAGTCTTTATGCACTGTTTATGTGGAAATTAGGTCACTCTTACACACCTTCTGATTTTTTCCCCCATCTTTCTTTTAGATAACCCTCTAAAATATCCACCCTTTAGAGAGAAAAATATGTGTTGGACTTGTCCCTCCTACAGTTCATCCCCATGAGGTCAATTTGTTATTTATTCAATTTGTATTTCAAAGTAATTTTTATCTCAAATCTATGAATTTATACCTATGTTTCCTCATGCACACTTTTCTAAAATCTCTTCTTAGATCTATTGGGTTTTTTAAACTCTAGGATGAGTCACTTTCCCACAAACTTCCTGTCACATCCATGTCACCAACTATTCTTTATGTGAAACAAGTCCAGAACAAGAATTCTATTTTTTGTGCTCTCTGTAGTCAAAGACAAAATTATCAGCAAGTGACTCTGGTACTTATTAGATGCTCTGTATTATAATGGAACAGACTTTCAGCAGATATTGACAAAATCCTCTATCGCTGTACATCTTGCCTCTGTATAAGAGCTATCAAGAAAACTATCATCAGAGTTAAATATCAAACCTGGGATTTTGCAAATTGTAAGGGAGAATGAGAGTGACAAATGGTTAGTAACTGCCACTGATAACAGGACAGAGTACAAATACAGGATGGTGTCACTTATATGTGGAAGACAGAGAAACAAAACAAAGGATCAGATAAAGACAAACCACTAAGAAACCTTAGAAATCTGACTGCAGAACTGAGGCTACCAGAATGGGGGAAGTGGAAGAGAGAGGAGACAGAGTGGGGAGGGGGCACAATGGAACCTGTAGGGAGGTGGACTATGGATGTTTAGGTGAGGGTAGTATGGTAACAACAACTAAAGACAGATTCTGTACTTCTAAAACACAAATAATGTTGTAAACTAACATTACCTCAGTAAAATTATTTTTTAGAAAGATGGCATCTGGAGGCTACTCAGTCATAATGCGTCTCTCCCAAGAGTTGAGAAGATGGCCATGTTATTATTAATTATCTTTTGGCTTTGTTTCTTACCAAGAAAGAAAAAAAGGGAAAAGACATATAGATCAGAGACCAATGACAAAAAAAGGAATGAATTTTCTAGGAAAAAATGATAAAATGCTATTCTCCTGCACCTGGAATATTATTTAATGTATTTAGTGTATGTAAAATAATGCACACAGTTATTTTGTTCATTTTATCTCCTGAATGGTAAAGCTCATCTTATATGACTCAAAACTAGCAGAGGAACAATTTATCATTTTGAAATCCTTTCTCTGTCTCTTGTATCTCCAGAATTTGAGACTTAGAGTCCTTCTTTTGTTTCCTCCTAGTCATATTTTTAGCTCCTTAGACTTTATGGCGCTCTATCTACCTGTAATTATGCTGCAAAAGCACAAGAAGACACCAGTAAAGGCCAGCAGCAGACAAGATAGCAAAGGCCTATTCGCGGTCTTCAACAGCTGCAATAGGGCAGGGCACCTTGGCAAAGTTCCCTCTGACTCTGGCTAGTCATGACAAACCCCAAGAGCCAAATTTGCTTTCAGAGCAGTCCCTAGCACAGAACGTTATTTCACCCGCCAGGAAGCAAAGGTCTGCACAGTTTTAGAGCACTGATCCAAGAGCTATGGGACAGTAAAGGGAGGGTGCTGTTACAGAAGGGACCAAGACTGGGGTTTGGGGAAAGCACTCCAGATCCTAAAGAATCACAACCTCCTGTTCCACCCTCTCTCTAAAAACAAAACAAAGCAAAACCGCCACCACCTCTTTATGAAAGGTCAGAAGTTACTTTTAGTTCCAGTTTGGAAACACTGTCCAAGGTTATTTTGCAAAAAAAAAAAAAAAAACATTTTTTCTTGAAATAAGAATAAATGAATCTATATTTTACCTGGGAAAACAGAAATGGGGTGCTACTAATCAGATGTTTACAATGGGAATTTTTTTCAGGGAAGAGGAAACATTCTTAGTAGACAGACACTTCCACAGTTACCAAAAATTCCTCTTATAAGGAAAACATTATTGTCTTTGAAGAAAAATAAAAATGTTGTTGTACATGCAGGTTTTAGAGCTCAGTGCTTAGAGGCTTTTAGCATTTACACAATGATCTTCACTGAACATTAGCGGTGTCACTGCAGCACGGTAGCTTATATTCAATTCATCAACAGCATTAGCATATAATGAAAATTTGCATTGGAATTTTATGCATATGTGTACCTGTTTCACAAGACTCAGAAAGGGTAGAGGGTGAGTTCCTATTCTCAGAGATGAAGGACAACGCAGACCACAAAACTACAGGTGCTAGGGAAGAAAAACCACTAATGCCCATGTGGAATTAAGAGTTTTACACCCACTGAGGACAAGGTTTGAGACTAACTACCTTTCTGATAAACACTGACAATGAGAGTTTCTCTTATTACGGGATAGATCAGCCCCCAAGGTTGCTTCTACAAAAAATGAGGCCTCCTCTACAGGACTGAGCTCCAAGTTTTTAAAAAAATCTTCCTATTTCAATTTTCATATGCCAATAAAGTTAGATTCTACAGAGTACAAAATACTCCAGTTTCGTCTGTTAGGTAGGCATTCTGCTGATGTGAAAGCTAACCGAAGTGTCCAAGGACTGAGGACTTGCAAACCTTGTCACTGTACTGATAATGAGGGTTCCATTCTTACAAACTGATTTATACCACTCTATCCTATGATCAAGGAAACAGTTAGCAGCTAAAAACAAGAATAATGCAACTTACGGTTGACACAGCTTCACCAGGTCCTGGTCTGTGGTGTTGGGAGGCAGACCTCGAATATAGAGGTTGGTTTTGCTTAGCTGATCCCATCCTGAGTTGCTGCTGCTGCTGCTGTTGTTATTACTGCTGGTGGTGCTGGGACTGGGAGGGGCCATGGGGTGGGCTGGGACCAGAGACTGCTGAAAAACAAAGATGGAGAGTGTTAATAGGTATTAAGCACCATTCAGAGGCTGTATGACTTTCAAAATAAAATGAAATCACCAAGATATAAATATAGATTATCTTAAGCTACTTTAATATGTAAATTTTAATTTACACCTTTTTAAAAAGATCTGTTCACTCTACCAAAAAAGCACTCCCTTTAAACATGGAATTAATAATAAGATGTTACTCAGTAAAATATCCTCTATGTGCACCTTAAATATGACTAAATTTATGTCAGATTAATTTAGTCATACATTTTCAGGAATATAATCTACTGAGGCTTAAAATGAACTCTCATGAGGTAACATAGTATTTTAATATATTTAGATTTTGAAAATGTTTACAAAATCTGGAGAACATTTGATTGAAAGTTGCTGATAATTTTATTAAGGCAACTAAAGAAAAAGAAAGATTACTTTTCAAATATAAGAAACTTAGAGCTACACCAAGATGCTTAAATAAGGAATACTTCACCCAGGTCTAAGACAGGCGCTTGACTTTAAGGAGACATCTGGATAAGATTCATAAGCATGCTGCCTTATGCGCTGGCTAACCCTGTGAAATTTAACCCCTGTGAGAATGGTGTAGTAGCTGGAACCCTTCCCAGACCTCACAGCAACCAACATAACTTTTGTAAAGCCTACAACCAAGGCTCAGTGTGGTTTCTCAGTCAGCAGTCACCTAGCAAGGATGTCTGAAATTATACTAATTCCCTATTAACCAATCAAAAGAAACCACAGTTCTCTGTCCTTATGCCACACACATGACTTTGAGGAAGCAAAATCGTTCAGTTTGAGATGGAAGTGAGCACAACCTAAAGTGTCCTCATAAGCAAATATTCAGCAGTTTTACACTAGGCAAGGATTTTTTTTTTTTTCATTTCTAAATAAGAAATGTACTAACTCAAAGATATCATTGAGTAGCTGAAAATATAAAGTGAAAACGTCACTCAGTCATTCAATAAAAAAATTCACATCTAATCTTTACTACCATAAACATAGGAAATTCTAGGTACAGCTGAAACACAATTACCTCCACGTTCAAAAGTTCAGAAAGCGTTCCCCTTGTAATAAACTCTTATTTTGTTAGCTTATCTTGTTAGAAATCTCAACTATCCATTATGGATATCTGGCTCTGCACAAAGTTTCTGCACTGCCAGTTAAAGTCCACAATATCCCAGGACCCTGGGGTCCTCATGAACGCAGATCTATAACTCTAGACCAGAGTCCTGTACTCTGCAGATTCTTCTCAAGGTCCTTACCAGGATCATCTGTGTCCAATACCACTTTTACCTCAAGAGATACTCATTTAGAAAGAGAAGAGCAAGAGGGTTAAAAATAGTGAATGTATAAATGGAGGCTAAACTTGAACTGGGAACATTATTACTGTCTAGACCAAAATAAATGTTCCTAAGAATACATCCTATCACATCTATTAGATGTATGCCCTTAATAAGATCTTCCCTGTCACCCCAGTTTTTTTTCTCCAGAAGTTAAAGGTTGCTTTCTAGAAGTAAATTTAAGAATAAGCCCTGTCGCTGGTTTTGCCATAGACGGTTCACCTCCAAGGCCTAGTCAGGTCACACAAAGGCCTATGTTCCTTCTCTGAAGTTTGTATAACTTTGAGTTGCTGCCTGCGATTCACTTGGCCTCTCCTACTTCACATCAGTTCAGAACAGATGAACTGAGAAGCAACACACACATTTGTCTCCCTGCCCCATATCTTTAATTTACACACAGAACTTGTATCTGTAGACAAAGCTAGACAAGACTGATTTTTTTTTTCCTCAAATCAACTCTGATTAATGTCTGAGAACCTGTCCTTGCCACAAATCACACTGCTATTCAAAGCAGGCCCCAATCTGTTCAGTGCAGCTGTTGCAGGGGGCAAAATGTGGTCACCTGGGATAAGACTTAGACTCCTCTGGATGAAACTAAGGATGAACTCCAGCCCTGCATCTCAGTGGGATTATACCAACATGAAACAGTGAACCAAAGGATTTTTTAAAGACGGCATTCCAGGTGTGCATCTGTTCTCCTCTCTGCTTTTCCCCTGGCTTGGAAAATGGAGTGCCGGGCATGGACTTATACTATTAGAAACACTTAAAGGTATGATTTACTTGGAGATTATCTGGACATGGAAGTGATAGATTTTTATTTACGTATTTTTGTCAGAAGTAGAACTATGATTTACATTTCAGAATTTACGTACTTTAAAATATCTTTGACAGGTCTCTATATTTACAACAATAATATTTTCCCACTCTGGGAAGTAGGTGGGGAGGATAGACAGCCTGCTTTCCCTGTTCTTGCTCCATGGGGTAAGGAAATCTAAAGGAATTTCTTCTAGATCAAAAAAATATGTATACCTAAAGATGACTGGCCTGCAGTGAATCCTATACCAAAAACTCACATCCAAATGTTACCCTAACAGCAACTATTTCTCAGAACTAGCTGAAGAGAAAGATCCCTGAAAGATACACTGGGCTATTTCAGGTTGTGAACTTTTTAATTTTTGGTGTAGAAAATTTTGCATCAAAGGTTACGTTTTAGAAGTTTTTGAAATTTTAAAGTTTAAAGAATGGACACATTTTAAAGAGGATAATTCAAATAACAGAGATGTTTACTCCTAAACATCCAGATTTGGTTAAAGATAATTGTAGTAACACGAGCATAAACACCATCATACACTGCACATTGAATATATGCCAGGTACTGTGCAGTATGCTTTATATGCATTGTTCTATTTAACCCAATGAGGCAGGTACATTATTGTTCTCCCACCTTGCAGAATAGGAAACAAACTCAAGGGAGATTAATAATATGCTAAAGTCACACATTTAATAGGTAGCAGGATGGAATTTGAAATCAGGTTTGCTAGACAAAAAATCCAGTCCTCAAAGCGTACTCTAAATGCCACCCCAAAACAATGTCCAATCCCTAAATGCACTATTTGTATTCATTTATGTTTCTGTACCTATCTACAACCTAATTACAACACTGAATTATAACACCTAATTACACACTGAAATGTGATATTTAATACTATTGATGGCTGTATCATTTCAAAGGAGGAAATATCAATAGTGTCCTTATGTTAGCTTAGTGAGCACACAGTCAGCATGTTTAACTTTTTATTTAACAAAGTCTTAAAAAGGTTGGTTTTTTATTTCTACTTTATAAATCTTTCACTGAATAAAAATTCTGCAAACAATTTCTGAAAGTTACAGCACATTACTGCTAACCATCAGTCAGGATTTTAGAAAAGTTTAACTTAACCAGTGAAAAACTGAACCCACACTCCCAGAATGAAATGCAAACACTGACAAATCTTTAACTACAACTTCAGAACTCTTAACAATTAAAAAAAAAATACATTTTGTAGTTTTAGTTATGGGCCTCAACTGCACAAATGGTAAACTTTAAAAAAAAGGGGGGGAGGAAAGATATTTTATTAAAGTCTACTTAACTGGTTGTCCTTTGAACATTTAGATGCTTGAAGCACTTAAGCTGCCTCAGAATTTGGAAAGACACCTCTTAACTCTCTGTATGAAGCTTTAGCTAATTCACACAAATTAACCTAATTAAAGGAACTGGGTGGCAGGAAGACTACAGATAAGTGCTAACCCATCTGACAGAAGCCTAGTAGTCTATCTCAGTCTTCTGGCCTGATTTCACTGCTTCAGGGCAAGCAAACAAGCAACCTATCAAGCTGTCTATTCAAGAGCAGAAAAACAAGATAATTCAGTTTTCACAATAATATTTATGTCAGCTTAATTTGTATGCAAAAATTGAGAGAAAAACAAAGTTGGTAGTTGTATTAGCAGACCCTTTCTGCACTGCCTGCAGCAGCAGGTAAGGGTGCCAGCAGGAAGGTGCTTGTCAGCACTCAGGGAGAACTTCCTGTGTGGTCACTACTCAGGGAGGACTTCCTGTATGGAGAGCACTCAGGGAGGACTTCTTGTGTGGACAGCACTCAGGGAGGACTTGCCTTGTGTACAGTTTTGATGCTGTCGTCCCACCAGGATGTCCTACTCACCTCCTACACTGAAAGATAGGATGATCAACAACTGACAAATAGCAACAACACACAAAATAAATCTATTTCCCTCTTCATCACACTACCCTTCCTACCCAACACTACATTAGCCATCTCGTCTTTATAATGCAAGTCTGAAGACCTTATATGAACTAAAACATATTAAGACAATCAAAAAATGAGCACCTGACATAAATTCTGCTGTCTCATTTCCTTCCTAATGCTTAAACAGAATAGTGCTTTGCCCAATCTATTGGCCAAAGCTGTTCTCCTCCCCCTCCTCTTTCCTACTTTGTAACTTCCCTAAGAATTCTTTCACATTTTGAAGGGAAGAGAAATCTAAGATTTGCCTTTTAATTATCCTCAAGGCTTCTTTAAGTCCATCATCCTTATAGCTTAAAAAGGTATAAGCCACAATTTCCATCCCCATTCTGCTGCACCCCCCATCCCCCAACACACACACAAGGGACCACCATCCCCAACAGCAGGGAGGTTTAACAGATGAACTCTTTCCTTTATCCAGAAGCACAATAATCACTACAGTTGGCCGTGAGAGTAGACAGAACTTACAGAACAGTATTAGTTTTCACTAGTAAATACCGACTATCAAGTCTAGCATGAACTGGGTACTCTGTAAAGACATTATATTACAATAATTTCATACACTGGCTCTTTTCCATAAATTTTCAGATAGAAAAGCAATTTAACAATTTAAGGGAATTATCCAACAGGAGGGAGAGAAAAGCACCCAAGTGGGCCACTTTCACCACAATTATGATGTTCTTTTTGTTTCCTTTAGACAGCTGAGTGGCTCAAGGAGAGCTAGGAATAGTGGCTGAGAAAGATAAAGCCCCTGGCACAGGGAGCTGGGAAAGTACACACAGCTGAGAAGTGGGAGGTGAAGTAGTGAAAGATGAAAAACTGGCCAGGAAGCAGATGTTCTTCTGGGTAAAGCCAGGATGTCAAAGGACAACAACTATATTAAGGAAGAACAATAGTGCCCCTTCACACATGGAGGCTCTTACTGATCCATAATGTGAGAGGGAGGGCAAATGAGCAAATAGCAATTAATCCCATTTGATGCTTGGATATCAAAGCTTAAACACACAGCAAATTAGTTAATGAAACTGGTTCTTATCATTGTCCCTTGTTGGGAAACTTTGCAGACTCTAAGAACATGAAGCTAAGCAACTGATTATTCAATTATTTCTTGTTAGGTTAAGTCAGTCAATGGAGAGAAGACCAAGCTGTTTGTAGCTATTCAAATAAAATCTAAAAGTGAGAACTCCAAATAGACTTCACAATAGACAAAACAGATTTCTCCAAGGTATCTCTTAAAACTTATTCTTGCATATTAAGCTGCAATATTTTAAAAAATATCTATATCTAAGTCCATGAATAAAGCATCATTTTCTTAGGCTTCAGAGAAATGAAATCATTTAAATCTTGCATTGAGTATCTGTTGGGTACATGACTACCTGGAGGGAGACCATATACAATAGTGAAAATTAACTTAAAAGTAAAATATTTTCAGAAATTCAACAACTTGGACAAGATTTGGGAAGAGTGGAGCAGAATAAGTGGTTGTGAAGGAGGCAGGAAGAAAAATGGGCAAGTAAGTGCTGAAAATCCACAGCAGAAAACATACCCTAGAGACATAAGATTTCTTAGGTCAAGTTTTTCTTCCAGATTCCCCAGGAAACTAGATTCCCTGTGCAAATACATTTAAAAGTTCTGGTTCTGTGCTGCAACATGCAAACCAATGGTTCTGTTCCCTCCAAAGGTTTGTTCAGCATCCCACTGATACCAAATTGCCTATTGAGAATTCTGGACCAGAGAACACACAAGCATTCTTACACTGTTGCACTATCTATGCCTTCTAGTTTTATTATATTTATAAGGGCAGAGAAAGAGCAAAAACAACAACAAAAAACAACATGAAATCCCCATGAGTATAGTCAGCTGATCTTTGATAAAGGACTAAAAGCCATGTAATGGAGCAAAGATATTTGTTTCTATAAAAGGTACTAGAACAAATGAAAATCCACATGCGAAAACCAAATTTAGAAATACTTTACACATTCCACTAAAACTAACTCAAAGTTAATCATCAACCTAAATATAAAATCTATACCTATAAAGTTCCTGGAAAATAAGAGAAAACCTAGATGACTTTGGGTCTAGTCATCTAGGATACCTTTTGAGATACAACACCAAAGAGAAAACCCATGAAAGAAACTGATAATCTGAACTTCATTATAATTGAAAGCGTCTGTTCTGCCAAAGTCAGTATCAAGAGAATTTTAAGACAAGGCAGAACCTGGGAGGAAATATTTGCAAAAGACACATCTGATAAAGAACTATTGTCCAAAACATATAAAGAACTCTTAAAATTCATGTATAAAACCAAACTTGATTGAAAAGTGGGCGAAAGACCCTAACAGACACTGCACTGAAAGATACACAGATGAAAAATAAACGCATGCAAAGCTGCTTTATATCATATGTCATCAAGGAAATGCAAATTAAAACAATAAAGCATATTACACATCCATCACAATGTCCACGACCTGTGGTACTGACAACACTAAATGCAGGGAGGATGTGAAGCAAGAGGAAGTCGCATATATTGCTGTTGCAAATGCAAAATCGTGCTATAGTCACTTTATAAGACAGTTTGGCAGTTTCTTACAAAACTAAACTTATTCTTACCAAACAATTCAGCAATTGTGCTGCTTGGTATTTACCTAAAGGAACTGAAAACTACAGCCACACAAAAACCTGCCGACATGTTTACAGTAAGTTAACTGCCAAAACTTGGAAGCAACTAAAATGTCCTTAAGTGAATGGATTGATAAACTGGTAGAACCACAAGAGAGTATTATTCAACACTTTAAGGAAAAAAAAAAAAAAAAAAAAGCTGAATCAAGTCATTAAAAAAAGGAGGAAGGTTAAATGCAGAGTGCTAAGTGAAAGAAGCCAATTTGAACAGGATACAAATGATTCCAACTATATGGCATTAAGGAAAAGGCAAAGTTATGAAAACAGTGAACAGTGGAAAGATCAGTGGTAGCCAGGAGTTGGAGGGAGGGAGAGGTGAACAGGCAGGCAGAGGATCCAAAGGGAGTGAAAATACTGTTATGATGTTATTATGGTATACACATGTCATTATTCATTCAAATCCACAAAACGCCAAACACCAAGAGTAAGCCCTACCATAAACCATGTCACTCTGAGTGGATTCTATGTCAATCAATCTAGGTTCACCTTTGATAACATCCCTTTCAATGAAGGATGTTGACAATGGGGGAGGCAATGCATGTGTGGGTATATGAGAAATCTCTCTATTGTCCTCTCAACTTTGCTGTCAACCTAAAAGTGCTCGAAAAATAAAGTCTTACAAAAGAAACATGACCAATATGTAGATACCAGGCTGGAAGAATTAAAACTAACTTGGGGCCTCCCTGGTGGTGCAATGGGTTAAGCAATGCTCTATGATGCAACCCACAGCCACTGCAGCAGGAGTTCGATTCCTGCCACCTGCTGCTGCTGGGCTGGGGAGGTGACCCACATGGCACAGCAGACCTCTCCTGCCTCACCCGCTCTCCCCTCAGCAGTGTGTTTCAGTAGATCTGCCTGTTCACCAGTCTGTCTCTGGTGGACCCTCTCACCTCCCGACATTCTGGCCTGTACCCGGCTCTTGTATACATAAATCTTTAAAAAAAAAAAAAAAAGAATTAAAACTAAGTTATTCACCTGAAAACTGGAGAGACAAGAGTATAAGTGAGGGGCATTAGGTTCAAACCTTCCTTAAAGGAAAACACATTCATTTGGAAGGAAAAGCTTTTAGTAGTGGGAGGCTGGCCTTATCTACCCTGAATTATATCACATATAATGGTGTGGTATGGTAGTGTCTAAAAATAGTAAGACTTCAACCAAGGGAAGACCAGCGATAAAAAGTCCTGGGGCAGAAAGGTTGAAGAAGGCTTCACAGAGCAGGCTGATGGCAGAGAAAGCTGAATATTAATGGCAAGTGATTAAGAATGGAAGGAACTGTAGTTCTAAAAGCACTGGGGAGAGGAGAGAAGAAGCTAAGAGAGACACAGGAAGGCATCTTCATGAAAGCCAGTGGAAAAAGGCTCAGAGGGTATGCTAGGACTAGAAAATTTCCCACGGAAGGGCAGCATTGCCTTTATCATAACAGTTCAGGACACCTCGACAATGCTCTGAATTTCCTGCCTCACCCTGATGGAGTTGGGATTCCAACCTTGACAACTTCCTTCCACTTGTTTTTAAAAGTCTATGTACAGAGTACAATTTGTATCTTCTCCTAGTGTCTCCCAGTATTTCTTGTAATAATTATTGCTGAGGTTGCAAAGTCCTCAGGGTGGAAATTACCCATTTTTAAAATATGCTTTCTTCACATTAAACAATACTTATTGAAAGCATTATAGTGATTTAGTAAACATTAAAGAAAAATTATGACTCAGCTTACCCCCAAAAAACTCCAAATGAATTCATTCAAGTTAATTTTTTTAGCTGCAAAGGGTCATGTGAATGAGTGCGCAGTACTATTATGGGTTCCACTAATTAGCCCCTAGAGAAAAAAACATTATCTGTAGTTCCAGGAAACTGAACCAGTATGTGAAATTGCCCCATAACAACAGTCTAAAAAATGAAATCTTATCTGAGTGTCATGATTTATAGAACAGCTAAAGTAAAATATTAAAAAAAAATTCTGAGATAACACAATTCAAAAAATTAATAATTACATGTTTCTTTCTCTGCTTACATCTGATATGTGTGAGCAGTATGAAACAGCTGTTTATTATGTATCTCTGTGTATGCATCTCTACCTAAATATCTGTGTGTGAAGAAATAAAAGGGAATAGATGGTTGTCTCTGCGATACATTATCTCTGAGATACAAAGCATGGTGACTTTTTAAAAAAGATTTTTTACCTGAGGGTTTCCTAAAGTTAACTTTTGACCCAAGATGGTGACCCTGCATACACATACAAGGCAGACAGGAAAAAAAAAAAAAAAAAAACCTAAAAATTTTGTGCAAGTAATTTTCCTTTATTAAATGCAATGTACCCTAGTAATATCATTTCTCATCTATTTCCTTGAGAAAGAAATGCTGGTAGCAACCTACTAAATGGATCTGAGATCCCACAATTATCACCCATGCAGGTTAAAACAGTGGTCTGCTGCATTTTTCAAAGAATGGTGCACTTGGCAAACACACATGTTGTTAAAATGCAGACGTTGACCCAGTCATTTGGGGTGGCCAAGATTCTGCATCCCAGCAAGCTCTGAGGGCAAGCCCACACACAAGGCAGAATGCAAGGCAGCTCTCTTGGTGTGACAATGAATTTTAGAAAGGTCCTCTTCTGTCTTTAAGGAGTCGGCTGCCATCATTCATAAAATGAGACTAAAACCTCTGTCCGAGTTCCAATCCATTATTTGTTCAGAATCCTATGATGTTAAAGCTGAGAGAGATCAGAGCTCACACAATCCAACAGTTATCAACTAGAGGTAGAACAGAATATTAAGAGATGGCAAGGGGAGGGGGTAGTATTCTTACTTTTATCAAAAGGAGCTAGGCCTTAGAAATGTTGAGAAACACTGAGTACAAATCCCTCATTTTTCATGAAACCTGAGGCTCAAGGTCAAGTTAGATGAACTAGGTCTCCATTCCCATCACTACTGTCAAAAAGCATGAGTCTTAGTTTGTCCCAATGATTGTAGCCAGAAAAATGGAGCTTGAGAAGTTCTCTTAAAGAATTTTGAAAGGACAATTGATATATGATAGTCCTGTTAAGGCATCATAGGAAATGTATATATTTCAGAAATTCTTTTTCACCACTTGTAGGGCATCCACAATATTTCTAGATAACTCACTTGGACACCAGTGTCTATACCAAATATCCAATTTCTTGCTTAAAAAATAAAAGGTGTAGGGGATTACATACTAAATTCATAATTCAAAATTCCTAAGAAACTCTTGGAAATGGCCTCATTTCTATTTTTGAATTTGTTTTTTAAATGTATGCACAGAATGCATGACTGTTACCCATACCATCTACAAGAAGATACAATGACTTTGATGCCGTTCTGTCAGAGAAGTACCTCTAGGACCAAGCCGCAACTTAACAGGCTTAGAGAAGAAATCTCAGAAAAATAACTGGAATGGCACCCACCTTCTGGTCTTCCTGTATGTGTCACAAATTCACATAAGGAACCTTTTAACCTCTCAGTCTCCCTACAAAAAAAGTATTTATAAGACTTCCTTTCCTGTTTACAGTGTTTGTTTCTATCCTAAAGCTTCACAAAGACTATGTTCATTTTAATTCTTTAAGACAAGCTGGCTTTGCTTGGGAAGTCCAAAAAGTTAGTGAACTCAGCTCCTAGTGATGGCCTGTACAACTGGAAAACTGCTTTTCTTTTGACCTAAAGAAGCATTTCTCCATTTTTGCAAGTATCTTATATGTCAGCTTCCTCTTGATCGATACTGCACATTTAGAGTAAGAATCTGCTACCAATAGTAGGGAGACTTTGTTTTTTGAAGCCAGCTCCGATCCAGCTCTCTGATCACTACAGAGGGCTGCTGTCAGCCTTGGAAATACCAACACCAGCCCAAATGCTGGGAAGGCGCTCTCTCATCTTTCTGAACTTCATTCTGTGGTAAGCAGAGATGTGGGAAACTATTCCAATATTTACGTAAACCAGACATAATGTTTTTTCTTTTACTTTTAATATTATTTCACAATATCCTTTGTTTAGAGTAGGGAGTTACGGTGCAAGAAGAGAAAAAGTGAAGCTATTAATCTTCTGAAACACCTTTTTTCTGTTGCTAATCATAAAGCATCAGTTTCATCATCTTTACCAAAATGAAGTGAAATACACAATGCTGGTTACTGAAAATTTCAAAGGGAGTGTCTTGCTAAGCAATCTTGGACAATATCAAGTTGCGGCTCTCTAGAACGGTGATCCAAAACCTGTGTAAATTGGAGGCTGCACAGCAGCACAAACTTAGCAACTATACTTAAGATTTCCCATCGTTAAGTCCTTTCGCTGTATTTAGTAGCACTGTAATATTAAACATCTTGCCTCTGCTACACATACTCAAACATGTAAACTTCACTCTCAATCAGGACTCCAGATTAAGTAATTTATTAGCAACAAGTATCCAAATTCGCTTCACAAATCTCTGCCCTTATAAACAAACACATACCACAAAAAAAGAAATGTATGAAGAAAATAATACCTAAGTGGAAACTAGTTTTGGGAGATTCCACACTCAGTGACCAGTGAAAGGGGACCAGCTGTGTGCCCTATTACACCCCAAACCAAAGCAGCAAGTGAGCATTTTTCAGCAAAGTAAAGAGAATCACAGGCCAAAGCCCCAACACTGTCATGGACCCCTGCCAGGGCAGAGCAGACAAGGATGATGGGCAAGGCATTGCTGCCAGGCTTTCGGGATTCAGTGGACACAAAATAGCAGAGTCAGAACTTCAGAGCACCTCTATGGACCCAATCATTTTGCTAAAAAAGAAAAAGATGCAGGAAGAGTTCACAAGCAGTTTTTAAATTTCTATTTCTCCGTACAGACAATATCACAAATTCCAGAAGTTCTTTTACATTTTGGACTAGATTGAATCTCAAAACAGTACTGATTGTCCAACTTGAAAATCAAAGCAGAAAATAAAGAAATGACCTGAAAATGGCAGATTATTTTTTAAGCTCAGAAACAAGTCTGAGGGCATCCAATATACCCAAAAAAAAGAAAGAAAGACAGAAAGAAAGAAAGAAAGAAAGAAGGCTGGGATGACAGGACAAGCAAGCTATCTTGATACAGGCAGACAGGAGGCAGGAGTAGTGCACACCTCCTGGAGGGAGCGAGCCAGCAGCTGTCCTCAGCTACACAGAATCGTTCACTTAAAACATCAACCCTACTTTTCCATCACCAAGCAAATTAAGAGAAGACATAAATCTAATGGAGAGTTTAATTGAGCTTGGATACATTTTTAAAAGGTGTTATGTAAACTGCAAATATTGAACCAAAATTTATCCATAGATCTTGGACAGGTTATCTCACTCTGCTGTCCCCAGAAACACATGTGGGAAACTGACTGCATTATCTATAGACTCTAATTTCATCTATCTTCTCTCTTATTGCATAATCCAATCATACCTTGCAATAATTGCTGATGTGCAAAAATCCCTGCTAGCAGTTACCCTTCTACAAACAGATAAAATGCCATGAATAATGCTTTTCTCTCAACTGAAGGGGGAGGATTAGGTATCTGATTACCCATTTTAGTTGAAGCTACAATAGTTCATCTTTTTCTAACTATTGAAGTAATTTAGGCAAGCCTTTAAAAAATTTTTTTTTAAAAATCACAAGGGAGGAAAAAGCATTTTAAACCATGACAATTTACTGAAAACATTTTTTTTTTTTTGCAGAAATGCATGTTATCCATATACTAATTGCCAGCATTGCTGAAAATCTACTACATTTTTGATACCAAGCTACGTGCATGGGGTGTACAGAAAGTTCTCATTTAACACTGAGGCTAGGTTCCTGGAAACAGCAACTTTAAGCAAAATGAATGTAAGGAAACCAATTTTACCATAGGCTAATTGATACAAACAAAACGTAAGTTTCCACAGCATATTTCTGATCATAAAAACATCACCACACATAAAAACATCACCATAAAGACCCCAAAGCACTCTAATATTAAACAACCATGCCTATGCATTCATTCATTCATTTTCTCTCACTTATTCCAGTTCAGTGGCTGAAGACCCTGTAGCTCAGGGAGAAAAGCAGATACCTATACTTGCATTCATATTCTCTCTCTTTCTCTCTCTCTCCCCCCCTTCTCTCTCCCCTTCTCCCCTCCCCTCCCCTCTCCTCCCCTCCTCTCTCTCTCTCTCTCTCTCTCTCTCTCCCTCCCTCCCTCCCTCCCTTCTTCATTGTCATAACTGAGACACACCAATGAATCTGATGTGCATATGGCTGGGATGTGGGAGGAAACCAGAATATCTGGAGAAAACCCACATAGACATGGGGAGAACATGCAAACACCACAGACACAGTGGCCCTGAGAAGAATCCATTTTCCCCCTTATTTATGATGAAGTGACATTATTAAAGGACTCCATACATTCTTTTCATTTACTCATAATAGGGTATGATTGTCACCATTATATAAATTTAAAAAAAGAAGAGCTATTCCCAGTATCACAAGGAGGTAGCAGTCTAACAAAGGTCTCTTTAGTAGCTAAGCAGAAGAGAAAATGGGGAATGGGTGCCATTAAATTTTACTATGTGGGGAGGGGGTTCCTTATTGGATACACAACTGCTCTAATTAAGACTTTCAGACAAACTGCTCATTACTAAAAATGAGGTTTGGCTCAAGAAACTGGTTTCAACAGTGAAATGTAAGCTGCTGACCTTGCGACTCCAGCACCGACAATGCAGCGTTACGATGAAGGGTACTGCTAGGAATCATACAAGCAACCTGCTTCTCTTTAATCTTCTCACTGGATGAGATTTTATTCTCAACAAAAGTTTAACACTTTTTGGTATGTGAACAAAAAGCCAAATTTCCCCCACTAACCTGAAAGTCCCTTGAGGACAGTGACCACATCCTGGCAGAAAACCGCACTGATGAGCCAGGAGCCTGGAGCAAGAACTTATGAGTATGGTGAGGAGATAGACATACCCTAACATACATGAAAAACCATATAATTTCTGCAGTGATTAAACTGCTACATATTGATCAGTTCTTAAGTATAAGGAGGTGAGAGAAGTCAGCCAGGGATACGGGATGGTAGAGCAAGTATCTTGGAAGGTAGCTGGCATTTGGGGAGAAGTGCATTAATCAGGTCCTTTTCCTAGCTGATACAAGAGCTCCATTTTCAATGGAAATCTACTATATTCCACCTCCGGACTGAAACAATTTCCCAACTCTTACAAAAGGTGGACTTTTAAAATTCCTAATTTAGACTTCAGAATACCAGGAGACTAGACAAATTATGATTAATGGTAAGAATTAAAATTCAGAGAAAAATATGAGTCCTAATAATCTTATTTAGGCTTTGAACACAAGAGATAAGTGGGTATCTGTCTTTTCAAAATAGATTAATCAGAAGAATTATAAGCCTTCAAGAATATGTAATCACTTAGCATCTCCACTACCTTTTTAAATAGCCACATCTGGTCAGGCAGTTGTTATTCATTCTTGCCAAGCTCTACTTTATTAGACTTTCAACTGAAAAATGATACCTTCACTACAATCATTTTAATTGATTTTTAACTTTAGAGAAGACAGTTATTTGGAGAACTAACTTCTTAATGGAGTAATCTGAGTGGTTTGATAAAATCCTTTCAGATGATAAACTTCCTCCCTAACCTAATACAGCTTTAAACTAAAGAAAAAAGCTACTGTTGAAAGATGTCTGATCTGCTCTAAAAAGTTAGCTAAATGGAAATACAACCATTCTAACACAATTTAAGCGAGACTGGTTTCAGTCAGTAATGTTTTAGTCTACAGTTTGTATAGCACGCACAGCACTATATATGTGTATTAAACTATAGCAAAGGTAAAGACATAACATAAATGGAGAAAAAGTAGGAAATGGCTGTATTCTTTTCCTAGGGCAGCTGTAACTAATTAACACAAACGGAGTGGCTTACAACAAAAATGGATTCTTTCACACTTCAGGAAGCCAGAAGTCTGAAACAGAATTGTCCACTGGACAGTGCTCCTTCTGAAAGTACTAGGGAAGAATCCTTCTGCCTCTTGTACAAGTTTCTTGTGGCCCCTGTGTTCCCTGCTGTGGGGATGCATAACTGCAACTCCACCTCCATCTTCACAAGCCACCTCTTGTCTATCTCTGTGCCCCACATGCTGCTCTTGTGAGGAGTCATCACTGGACTCCGAGGCCACCCTAAAGTCATTCTGATTTCATGTCTAGATCCGTAAATAGTTGTGGCTTTCTCTAAAGGTCAACTGTGACTTAACATTTAACAACCTGAGCTATGTAATCATAACATGTATAGAGAATTATTTTACATAAGCTCCCACTAACAGTATCAATTCATTCTTTATTCATAATTATTTCCAAAAAGAAACAAGTCATCTTGTCCAATCTTATATCCAAAGTAAGATTTTTCTCTATGGCAGAAAGATTAAGGTGAAAATGGGGTATCATTACTAGACAGCAAATACCCTGATGTAGGAGATACTCCAATTTCTAACTACTACACTATATACCAGATCTAATCTCTCTTTTCATCCAAATTTGAATCTTTAATGGTAACTATTATCCCCCTCTATGCGTTTGCAAACGACAATAACCAAATAACTTCTTTGCCCTAGAGGACAACTAAGGGGACAGTGTAGCAATTAGAACTGAATACAATGTCCAGCTCCCTCCACTGTCATTCACCCACTATAACCTTGAGCAAATTATTTAACCTCACTAAGTCTCACCTCTATGTCTGTAAAGTGAGGATGAGACCTTCTGCTCCAGTTCACAGTTACGACGATTGCACAACTAATCTCTGTCGAGCCCTCAGAAAATGCCAAGCTTGTAAGAGGCATGTCAGCTAGACTTGAGTTCATCTTTCTCAATGTCCCTCTGTAAGCTTGATCTCTAGAGAGCCAGAGAGCCCTGCCAGAGCATGCACCACTAGTTCTAGTCTGGAAGCTGATTTACAGATACATAGCACCTCAATCCCCTGCTTCCTACTCAGAAGCCACTCTAAATAGACATAGTGGAAAGAGAGATAGAAATTTGAAAATAAAAAATGACCATGGATTGAAAATTCAAAAGTGAAAGATGTCATAAAAAGCAGGTGAAAATGGGGTAGTCGAATCCCCCAGAAAGGCTGTCTGGAAAGGCTGGCCTAATCAAACCTTTCATAGTCCCTGGACATCTACAGTTGGGTTGATTTTACCACTTGAAATTCCTATCAGATCTGTATTTGGGTCATGGGCGCTTTTAAAAATTCCAAAACTTGCAAGATACGATGTGATGAAACAGTTATCACCTAAGACGGTAGAGATGAGCATCAGCAAGGGAATTTAAAGAAGAACATATGTTCCATCAGAGATGTTTCACTGTTGTTATTCTCAGCCTTCAGAGAGAGGAGGGAGAATGTAAAAGGCCATCCAATTTACATTTTTCACTGTAATTGTTAAAAGTGAGCCACTATTTTCTTCCTCTACGTAATGTACCATATGACAACCCTTTGTTCACAAAAATTCAGAATTGAAGCTGGCAATATCAGTTCTAAAATTTTACTAGAAGATCACAGACTTTGGGCTGACTTGGGACTAACTGCTCTCAGCAACAAGCCAACAATCTAACAGGAACCTGGAACCAAACTACCTGGTATGAGTCTACAAAAGAAAAAAATATGTTGTGATTTTTACAAATTTCAATTTATGGACGCATTTTTGAACTAGAACTTTCAATGTCAATGTAGTAGGATCATTTCATTTCTTCATCTAAATATTATTTTATAAATGTCAGTAGGTCTAAAACTATACTTATACTATTGGTCTAATGAGCAGCTGTATCAATTTGTTGGCTAATATTCATTTATGATCAAACCAACTACACGGGTCTTTTCTCATGGTTTTCCACACTACTTATCGAACTGCAAGATTTTCTGACTATTTATTCCTATTAAGCTTCCTTTTGTTATTGGGTCTATCTTCCACTGTGCTGTTATCTTTGTACTAATTGTTATTCTATGTAGATCACCATTCCTCCCAGATGAATCTCATCTAAAGAATTTAGAAGCATGTTTTCTGTCTGGTGTACAAGTTGCTATTTTCAACAAATGTTATCACAGGATAGTCACTGCCTGGCTTATCAAATCCTAAGACTGCCCCCACCTCTTGGTTTTCCTGGCTCTTTCCCCTCTAGCTCTTTTAAATAGACCTATATATGGTTGTCAATACAAAATTTTAAAATGTTAGAATATCATTATTTTCTGTAGTCTGTGGGAACGGGAGGTGGTAATGATGGTGAAAAGGCTGAGACAAGTGGGGTAAGTCTTATTTCGGCAAGAGTTCTTAATTACTAAACACTGTTTCCTCAAATTCACAGTAACTGGCACGTTTCATAGACTGTAGCTAAAAGCAAGCAGAGGAAGTGTACTTGAAGGAGCAGGGAGGTGAGTGCATTGCCAGATGGGGCTGCCCTTCCATTCACTGCCTGGATGAAACAGCCTGTCTAGCTGGCGGAGTCTCTGCAACGGTATAAGTCCTGGACCCATCCCATCACTGATGCCAATGGCAATGTTACCCACTCTGGGTATACAGCAGAGGGTGGAAAGAAATGTTCAATGGGGGCCTCCCTGGTGGCGCAGTGGGTTAAGCAACGCACTATGAAGCAAACCGCAGCCACTGCAGCACGAGTTCGATCCCTGCTGCCGGCCAGAGA
>JAGFMF010011870.1:10891324-10942991 GCA_019455555.1 Galemys pyrenaicus
GCCTGTTCTGCTCCCCGCTCTCTGTGGTGAATCCTCTCACCCCCCCACCTCTGGCCTGTACCCCAGTGCTTGTATGCATAAATAAATAAATCTTTAAAATAAAAAGAAATAAAAAAAAAAGAAATGTTCAATGGGGGAAAGAGGAAGTACAAACTCACTCTTATTATTCACTGTATTTAGCCTGTGACATGCTCAAGATTCTTGCTCCCACAATACACACACACACACACACACACACACACGGGACAGTTATGGTGGGGGACGCATGGCAAAAAAATTCAACAGGAAATAAAAAGAAGGAAAGCCCTTCAGTATCCTAGATATCAAAGATTTTCATTGAGTCCCTGCAGCTTATGGCTGTCCTGGCATCTCTACTGACTCAGTCCATTTACAGCCTGACCTCTGAAATCACTTCCAGTTTCCTGTAGGCACTCAGAATGGCTGGAATGCATCAGCCCAGCCAATCCAGTACTCCAGCTACCCACATTTCCATGGAACAAGTATATTTAGCTTTTCTGAAGTCAGTGTGAAGAGATGTATCCCAATATTTTTCTTTAGACCCAACTTTGACTCAGTGACTCATAATTTGTCATTCTCTATTTGGCACCCATTTACATTTCCTGCCTATATCACCTCTAGACTTAAAAGATGAATGCTTCATAATATTATTTCTTTTTCATCAATAAAAGGTTCAAAACAGAGACTGAGCAGTATTTCACCCAATGGTCCTTAAGCTTTTCAGGAGTCTCTAAGTCACTTAGAAAACTTAAAATGCCCCCACAGTGTTTGAAAATGCTGTGGTGCTAGTATCCAAGAATTTACATTTTTAATGAGCACCTCCAGGAGGTTCTGATGCAGGTGATCACTCTAGGAAATACCCATGTAAATGGAAGAATCATAATGTGCATCTATGAAATTCAGACCTGATGTCCCTCTAACTCTGGAAGGTTGTCTCCACGATCTCTATAGTCCAGTGACTATCTGGGGCATTGGGGCTCTCCTTCCCACTTGTGCCCCAAAGCAGCCACCTCCTGCTCCTTACAGGACCCTGACTCCTTACAGGGTCTATCTTTCAAGTCTTCCAAATGACACTTGATCTTTCCACTTGCCAGCAGGAAAAGGCGTATGCTGATTCTAAAACCACACACTCACTCCCTAGTTACATACTCCAGATCCTCTTTTGCACCAGCTGATCCAAGCAATTTCTGGTTCCCTTTTACCAATCTAGCTCAGATGTGGTTTCTCACTGACACACAGAGAGTTCAATGTCCAGCTCTAAGCTAACAACTCTACCTACTTCACTGGGTACAAATATAAACTCTGCTTAGGTTTGCCTAGGCTGAAGTCTTTCTTAGTGACCCTCCCACATAGTTACAAGACAAGATCTTCCAGTTCCTATTCAAGTCATGGAGTCAATCCCATGTGTTTGTATGACAAATTGTCTCAATCCTTACTTTAGTTTATGTAACCATTTGTGGCCAAAGCAACTTGAGAAAGTGGCTGCTTCTGGAAGCCTGACAACTTCACTCAGGGCAGAAAGATACATTCCCTCAAAAGTAGCCTTACAGTTACATTGTTTCTTGCTGAAACAAGGACAGATAAGTATGTCTAACTTCACACACTGCATGTATTGGAAATATTCTACATAGTAAATTCATATTTTAAATGCAGTAAGAAGAGGGTTGTTGAAGAAAACCTGAAAATAAAATCAGCAAATATATTGTGACACAAATACGTATGTAAAACAAACACTATGCTCCAAAGAAATCCAGGTTCCAGTGCTCAAAGATATTAAACAATCTGACTGAATGGGAAACACCCAAACAAAAGCTTACAGAAGCCTATAATTATGCCAAAATTATACAGAACAAAGACTCTTTTTATGAAGAGAAATAACTAAGTTAGCTGTTTTTAGAAAAATTGGTACCATTTAAGATATATCTTCAGTGGTCCTTGAAAATAACAAGAGTGAAGCACCTCTAACAGAATATATGAACATCTTAAAATTTCTACATAAGATTCAAGAAGCTCTGATACCACTTCACATTCTTACAGAACTACAGCTCTACAACAGCTTTCAAAACAAACATAAATGGCAAAAATCTTGCTGTTATGAAGGATTTATCTACACATTACAGGAACTCGCTCCCATTCCAAGTCCCCAGAGGTAACCTGATGCCTTAATGGGTGGCAGTACAATTTGTCTCCTTCTAGAAGGGCATTATTGCTTGCTTCTCCACCCTCCCCACCCACTCACATGCCCCCCTGAGATGTGGTCACATCAGAATTCTTTTCTAATACAACAGAAACAACTGCAGAAAATGGAGACTGCAGCACTCATCTTCCTGATAGGAGGCAGACCTTGAACTTCAACTTAAAGAAGAGAGGAATCTGAATTTGAAGAGGCAAAAACAGAATCTTGTGGCCATTTGTGACATCCTAAAAAAAAGCCTAGAGCAGAAGAAGAACCAATTTCAAGAAGCAAGGAAAGAAATTTTCCTTTCTGAACTGGCAGGTAGGGCCTCACAATCCTGAATGGCTATTTGGGAATGGATATTCCCACAGCCATTTATGTGTTAAAGCTATTTCTTTAAAGAAATATCTTTTATCCTGCAGGTCAAGAAACAATAAAACCTAGTCCTCCTATGTTATGTAGAACAGGGCCACCATGACACACTTATGCTATGACAGCTGTATCACCGTGAGTCAAAAAAAAATTTTTGGTTTTGTTTTGGACCCACAAAGGTGTCCAACTGACAAGTTTTGCCCACGTTGAATGAATGGTTGGTATCAAGTTCTTCTGGGACTAAGTATGTGAGTCTCCCCCAAATAAAGATAAACTTAAGTCCTAACCACCATTATCTAAGAGTGTAACCTTATTTGGAGGTAGAGTATGAAGGTCATCAAGTTGAGATGAGATCATCAGGGTGGACCCACATCCAGTATAGTATGTCCTTACAATAAAAAGGGAAATATGACACAGAAACAGACACGCACACAGGAAGAACGTCATATACAAGTTGGAGTCAGGATGGAGACCTGTACCAATAGAGGAAGCATGGCCCTCCAACACCTTGACTGCAGACTTTAACTTCTGAAACTGCGAGAAAACTAACCTCTATGATTTGAGAACTTAATTTGTGAAACTTTGTTACAGCAGCCCTACCAAGCTAATACACGGGTTGTCAGTAGTTTACTGAGACTGGTTATTTTGCTAATTGTAACTAATAAAACACTGACTTATTAAATATATTTTTTAAGGAAAAAAATAATATTTTACTCCCAGGATACTATTTCTATTTTACCATGGCTCTCTGTCTCAGACTCATTACCAAATCTTAGGAACCCAAAATGCAAAACCAAAAACCAACCAAAGAAATGACCCAAGTAATACTGATTACAAGGATAAAGTATGCCTCTCCAAATAGAACCAAGTGAATTCTAGTCAAGATTGAGCCTTTAATACCTTTTAATCAAAGCTATGACTCAGACTTATCTGTGTGTAACCCTATTTTGATGGTGTTAGTATCATTATCTAGTTTGAGTCTCATTTTCTTTCCATCCCTTCTCTTTTGGTAAACTAGCAAATAAACAGAGGATTTTACAGATCAAGGCTCTGAGAACTATTGTCCTTAGGCCAAATCCATTGCAACTTGCTCTCATAAATAAAGCTGATTGGAACACAGCCATGTCATTTGCTTACCTATTACCTATGGCTGTCTTTGAGCTACAAAATGCAGAGACTGCTCAGTAATTTTTGACAGACTATGGCCTGCAAATTCTAAAATATTTACAGTCTGACCCTTCACATAAAAATGTCTGCCAACCCCAACTATAGATAGGCTTGGAGATGTATGAACAGTCTGAATGTAAGCCTTTACTGGTAGTTTCTTCTACCTGAAACAATCTCAACACCATGATCCCACTTCACAGATTCTACTAGTGAACAATGGAAAGAGGAAGGACCACACAGAAATTGAAGAGAGTCTCTTTTTTGCTTTTCTCTTAACGCTCTCTAATTTGTCCACATCCCTTTTAAAGAACAGAAACCAAAATGGCAATGAAGTGATGCCAAGAACATGAAAGACAGACTTAATTTTCTTCTCTATTCTTGCTTTGGTACCTTTAAAAAAGATAGCTCAACACAGCCAATAAAGGATAGAGTGACTGAGATGACAACCAACTCAAAGAGAAAACTGATGAGTCAACTGGAAATCTTGTTTCTATCCTGGGATCAAATCAAATGCACGCAGAAGTAAAACAGTCTAAATTCAGGTCAAATGGAGCATAATATTGGCACTTAGACATTTTCTCCCTGTGTACTTCTTAAGGACTTGCACCTCTATGGCACTGTATAATTTCTACCATATATAGTTTTTACATGTGTGCTCTATAGTCCTTATAGACTAAGGTGGAGAATAAGATCATTAAACTTGTATTCTTTTCAAAAACTAAAATAATGCTTGCGCTCTAAAGTATTGACTGACTAAATGAAAACCCAAGCTGGATTTGTTTGTAAAGGTCCAAACTGCACTGGGAGTCAGGATTTGGGGTTTCTACTTCTGCCTTTGTTCAAATAAGCCAAATGATGTTGAAACATCCTCATCACACTGGTCTCCTAAAGGCCTTTCAGCACTAAATTGTTATGCCTTCTCCACATCGCTTCATCCAAAGCACTACTTTGAGTCACACAACTCACGCAGGATAAATTTTCATGTTATAGACAACAGAAAGTTTTGGTGAAGTTCTCTGATAGAAGCCCACAGATTTTTCTTTAGATTAGGCAACTGAGAATCTTAAAATACATAGAAAAATGATCCACCCTTAGTGTCCGAAATACTTACACAAAGGATAATCAACTATCATTCTGATTTTTCAAGAACACATAGCACCATGTCCTGGATGAGCCTCCAGCAGAATATAGGTTTGTAAAGTCTAAAGTGTGGTTTCTTCGACAGGAACTTAACCTAGAAACCACAGAGCAAACTGAGTGCCATAATAAGTCATGCAGGAAGGCGCTAAAAATAAGTAAATTTGCCTACCTACAGTCAACTATATGAAAAGGTAACACAAATTTAGAGGGCAAAAGCGTATCCATTAATAATTAGAATGAATGGCTTTCTAGAACATCAATATTTTAAACTAGACTGACTTCCTAGTAATCTTGGTTTCAGAGACGTTTTAAGAATGAAACAGGTGGGGAAACTAACCTTAAGGGGAGGAGAAATTAAAGACAGTTGATCATTGACAGATATTATTTTGTCTGAAAATAACATTCAACAAACCATCTCACAAGGCCTATTCTATTCAGAGAATGATTAAAAAAAAATTACATGAAAGCAATTCAAAAAGCACTGGTGCAAGGGTATGCTACACTGGGGATGATGGGACACTAAGAGTCGCAAAGCCAGTAATTTTCAAGCTGTTGAGACTTTGACAAATCGTTCAAGGTCTCTGGTTTTCAATCTCAAGGGCAAATTAAAGGGTTTGAACTAGATCATCTCAAAAGTCCCTTCCCATCTAAAATGCAAAGGACTCCTTTAAATAAGTGTTTCCCAAACTGCTCTATAGATATGTTAATAAATATTCTGGGACTAACTGGTTCCATGATCAAGCAATTTCAGGAAATAATGGCAAACATATAAATGTCTTTACAGCAGATCTTCTCAAACCTTCTATACTCAGTTATACTGTTACCGTCCAAGACAGTACTATATAGTGTATAGTGTTTCCCAATTTCTTTGAATACAGAAGATTTTAATTCCTGAAACATTTCCAACATTTAATAAAACCCAAGTATCTTAGCAAACACGATTTGGGGAAAGTAGCTCTAAACAATAAGCTTCATGAACTTAAAATCATATGTTGAAAGAAGCAAAATGCTTACACAATAGTTAAGGGCATCCATTTCAGAAATTATGAAATCTCTTTAAAGTGTTTACATGCCATAAATCATTTTATCTCACCTTGACCCTTAGGTCTGGGAAGTCAAGGGCAGATAGCAGACATCAACAATGACAACTGAGAAGTAATTCCTTCTAGAGCTTCCTCATCACAAAGTATTTTTTGCTAATAAATAATTAGCAAAAATTTTTTACTAATAAAATGTAATTATAATTTCAGGTTCATTGATCCATTCTCTAAGAATACACTTATATACAATGTTTTTAAGGCAAAAGGAAGGTGAGAAGAAGACCAGCACCTCTGCCAGGTAATGTGTCACATGTAATCACATCAGTACACTAATTTATCTACTTTTGTCATCGAGGAGATCAAAACCAAGAAAGTTTAAGAAATGTGTTCATATTAAAAGAACAGATGATTGATGAAGTTGGGACCCATAACTACATCCCCCTCTTTTCATTAGAAGCAACTTACAAGATCTTGCTGGTGTACTGGAGAAGTCTTAGATGCTAGGTAAAAATCCTGGTTGCATACCCATTAATTCTGGGATTTTGGGTGAATAACTTAAACTTTCCTTCTCTGTGAATTAAGAGGAAATATTTCAGAGAGGTGTTGTAAAAGAGAGTGAATTTGAACCCAGTTCTTTGAGCAGTCTACAGAGAGTGCTCAATAAATATTTGTCCCCTTTCCTTCAGAGGGATAGCAGGTTTTGTTGTGAGGATTTACAATTTATCATCAAGGACAGTGAGAGAGATAGGTGTATTTAGAAAGGTTAGTGAAGGCTTCTGGGGGGGAGGGGTGTTAATAAAGTAGGAAGCTGCTAATGAGAAAGTAACATCGGTGACCTCAGTATCCAGCCAATCAGCTACACTTATTAAGTGAAGGAGGAGCTAACGTGGGGCACTGTACTTCCTAAAGAGAACCGGGCAGGGAAGAGACTGTGTCCACAGTAATAGAATTATTAATAATAAGTGATCAATTTGGGCTAACCTGTCCACCTTTTTTATCTTTAAAAACAACTTATGATGCTTTCAGATAGTTTGACAGTGTATTTTAAAACTTAAGTTGAGTGTGTGATTTAGGTAAAAAAAAAAAGTTTTATTTTGGTTTGTGGCTCCAGGTTGGTCCAGGTCTGTTTGAATGATTTGATTTACACAAATACTGTACTACTAGTAGTGGGGAAATAGAAATTATACAAAAGGCACATCTTAAAAAATTATAACCATTGACTGCAAGCCAGACAGGAATGTCATCTCATTTAATCCTCCCGAGAACTCTGTAAGGGAAGAACCTGAACTGTGCAACCTTCACTAACTGGACCATGAAATTTCCTCTCCAGACTTCTCTCCTCCCCATACTCCAGGGGATCAGTCTTTTTGTTATCAGAATTCCACATCCTGCCTGTTCTCAAAGTTCATTACCACTCTTGATTTAACTGTCTTCTTAACCTTCATAGCAATACATTTGATTTTCACATCTCTTCACCTTATCAATGCCAAATCATATATAAAAGATTCCTTCCCTGCATTTATTGCTTAAAAAATAATCGGGGGGGGGGGGTCCAGAATTATCTTGCTGAATTCCCCTGGGCACTCACTACAACTTAGTTATCCTTTTACTTATTTCTGAATGCTCACCAAATTACCAGCCCACTTATTTAAAATCTTTTGTCATATCCGTTGAGCCTAAAATCCACCTCCCCTGCCCTCACTTTTTAAAATCATGATAACAGACAATTTTACTGAACTGTAAGCTTTTAAAAGACTGAACTTCACTGGTCTTCCTACTCTGGACCTCTCCAGCATAACCAATCTCCTCCATGTATCCCTGAGGAGAGTGCATATAGCCTCAGTCTTTCTCAAAAGAAAGACCTATTTCCAACTATTCCCTGTTGCTATTACCTAGCTCCATCTGCAAGCACAACCAGATACTAAAATAATCTTGCCTCTAGGATGTCTGAAGGGGACTCTTTCCTTTGGACAGCTGATTTTTTTCAGACATACCCTCTTCATTCATATGCTTCTTAAACCTTTGGAATGTGCTTTCTTTCACTATCACCCCACCCTCCTTCCTTGCCCCACATTAAATACATACTAGTCTACTGAAACTTGTTTCAAAGAATTAAAGACCTCCCAATGTATATTTCCAATACCCTTTTTAAAAACTCAGCTGACCTAGGCAAGACCTTGAGAAGAAGTAACAAAGCTGATCATTTCATCCCAAAACTGTTCACCTTTGGCTTCTGTAACACTGATTCTCCCAACAGTTTGCTATTTCTTTACCCTCTGTCAGAAATGCAACACTCCCTTCTATGAAAGAACCTGTAGTCTCCTAGGGCTGTCCAGTATCTTCTGGACATATTCTCTCCCTGGAGCCCTTTAATCTATTTCCAATGCTTTACCTATTAAACCTGAGGTAGTTCTGAGCTTCTTACCTAGGCACCAGTTCTGTTATTTCTAACTGCTTGCCAGAAATTTCTGCCTGTGATTGGGACATGAGAAGAGTGATAACATTAATTAAAATGGCCAAATCAAACCCACTGCCCTTCCTCAGCAACTATTTTACAGTGATAGGATGGATGCTTTAATCTTTCAGCATCCTACCCACCCTATCCATCTATTATTGAAATGGATGATCTTTTAACATAACCAATGAACTTTATATAACAGATGTTACAGATGACATACACTAGCAAGAAAGTGAGAGACTGTATAAGTGGTCCATTCCAAGGAATGTGCAGATCAAGAACAAACATGAAAATCCATGCACCTGTGTGACATTACTGGCTTTAACGCAACCCCAGGGAAACAGTAATGATGCCACCTCCTGGATCCAAAATGAGTTTTTACTGTGGTCCATACTGGGGGTGCTACTAGTTTTTTAGGCTGGACAATTGTTCCTTACGGGACTGACTGCACATGTCAGGGCACTTTGCACCTCGGATGTCTAGACATGGAATATTAGAATTTTGCAAACACCCCTCCTCCTCTGCCACTATATTTTAACATCTAAAAATATAGAATATCCCTGTAAGAAAATGGCTTAATTTAATCACTGAGCCCACAGCAAGCAAGGCTGTATTAATTTCCACGTTCCCTCTCATTTAAGACCAGAAAGCGAGGGTCCCCTTTTACCAAGACCTTCTGATCCCTATCCATTCAATCTCCTTATATTATAAATTCTTTCTGTACAATACCCCAAAGCTAGTTCAGTTAATACATTTACAACTGTTACTACTCCATTTTACAGTTTTATTTCAATAGTAGCAACACCTTCTAAATTCAGGTTCATGTTTCATCCATTTTATAGTAAGTCTGATATTATCATTATCCTCTTCTGTCCTCTAACTTCTATCTTGCAGTCTGGTTAACCTGAATTACTCACTATTCCCCTAATAAAGTCCATGTTTCCCATCTTCATATTTTTGCTGTTACATTTCTACCACTTGACATGTCACTTTCCGTGATGCAATCAACAATCCCATCTCCTGGTTAAAAATTTTGGCATCACCTTTAAGTCCCATCTCCTTCTCCATTCTGTGTGCGGTCAAAATCTTTTGGAGGACTCAGATCCCACTGGCAAACTGGTGAAAGCAATGAACCTTTTCCTAGAGAACAAGTAATATATTTGCAACATTTCATATACACAGCTAAGTGCCTTATGTACACAGATGCTCTACAAAATTTGATTCCTCCTCTTGTCCACAATTTAGTCGAGTTCTTTTATGTCCTTAGCATCTTGCAACTGTTTTCACGACTAGTTAACTGGTTTCCCTGACAAGCCTCTCCCCTAAGACTCAGAGTATCCTCAGATGCCACTAGTTTGCTTCGTATAGAATCTGTTCCAAAAACCACTTAACATAGGCCACACACTCAGTTATTATTTAACTCAATATTTCTGAACCTGTTAAAAGAATGCAACCACTCTCTTAGCAATGGTATAAAGCTTCTGACCAATAAAACTAAAAGAAAAAGAAAAGTCATTTCACAATATTTGAATAGGTAGTTCATGGCATTTTTCCAGAAGGGTGATGATTCTCAGGTAGTTCTCTAAAGTGAAGATCTTATTTTAGGACAGGCTTGAGAGACAATTGTAGGTGATGAGAATATAATGGAGGGGAAAAAGGAATATAAGAATCCTAGATAACACAAAACCATGAGCCTACATTTTTGCACCAACCTACAACATATCAAAATAAGGAGATTTTAACAGATTTTGCCAAATGATGCATCAATTAATAGAGTAACAACCTCACAAGACAATACTGCTTTCCTCTTCTATCTCACTCAGTCCTCACCTCTCCCTCCCTCCCTCCCTTCCAAGCTCTCACCTCCCTTCACTCTGAAATCTAGAAGCCTCTATAGTGCACCTAAAACTCCCTTGACAAACTGAAAATCTCCCTGGATTACACAGTAAAAACAGTTTCTAAAATGCTTACAGAAACTGTCGCTGTTCCATTATAAAGAAGCCAGCAAAGCTACACCTCCCACTCCACTGCCCTTTCAAAAAGCTAAAACTAAATAGGAAGTATGCTATGAAGACAATCTCCACTAATCATAGTAAAATAAATCCAAAAGAGTCTGAAATATGTAGTAGCAAAGTCTCAGTTTTTCACATTTAATACAGAAATTAAACATGGGGAAAATTTATCCACAAAGCAGCTGTATTTAAATACAGCCATAAATCAAATGAAAATGTAGTAATTCATCAATCTTCAGAACTGCTAAAAAGAACTCCCTAAAAAGTAATCTAGAATGCAGCTCTTCATACATGTGGTTACGTTTTCCTCTCTGACCCAAATGGATAAACTGGTGTCCCATTCTAAAGCATGAATAAAATAGGAAAATACTAACTTCATAATTAGAAAACTTATCTGTCAGAATTGGGTGATTTTCAAAAAAGGTGATAAAGGAGTCTGCAGTAAAATATAAGAATAGAAATTCATAGGGAATAGGAAGGAGACACATCTCAAAGCTCAGAAACAGGAACAAGCAGCACTTGAACTTGTAACTTGCTGCCTCCTCAATGACAGGAACTCCTTTGATTTTCACTACAATTTTTGATATAATTATACAATATTCTTTATTTTTGTTTCACTTGACCTCATAAAATATATAAGCTCACTGTGGGGAGCAAGGAGCACAAGGAGGTTAAAAAACAATACTCATGAAAAGTAAATTACTCAAGATTTTACCTACCAACAAAGAAAACCACTTATTTCATATTTTGGGATATTTCCCTCCAGTCTCTTTTTAAATGTGTATTTGCAACTGTATTGTATGCACAATTAACACACACAAATACAGTTCTCCACAGTTTAATTACATTATTTTGAAACTCCGTATGTTAAAATAAATAAGGTAAAGCCAAAACAGGATTCTACTTCTTAGAGTAGTATTTTGTATAACACCAAGTTTGTCGCTGCTCCCATTAATAAGTGTTAAGTAACAATAAAGATACTGAGATTCATTATTTTAATACAGAATTTGGTTTGCTCCATTTAATTTTGTCACCTTGTCCTAAGTCCAGGAAAAGCTTTCTTCTTTCCTCACATATGTCTAGTCTATTTTAAAACTTACCAAGCTTTTAGAATGTGTTAAGCAAAGCATTCTCTACATATGCAAGCTTAAAAACAAACACCTACAGATGTCTAAGGACCTAAAAAATGTTTATTTTTCTGAATAATGCAAAGACAGCATCTTTGAACACCAAATATACAAACAAAACAAAGAAATGAATTAAGGAAATCATCCTGTATATACTAATAATCAAGCCTGCTTTCTAGCAAATTAAAACATAGCATTTTTCATTAATAAGACTAATCAATGCTCTTTTATTCCTTCTCTACTCATTTGCATAAAATAAAGATTAGAGGCTTGAAAAGTCTTTCTGAGCCTAAAGAGAAGGCAAACTCTGCAAACAAGTGAATAATAAAGGAACAATTATTTTAAGATATGGTGAAATGTACTTTTGACTTCTTTGGGTTTTCTATTTGTTTTAATGTTGTTGAGAGTTTTATTTTCAAACTCCAGGTTCTCAGTCTTTTGGAAGCTGCCCTCCACTTTTAAAACACAGTCCATTATTAAAGGTTGTGTCAAAGTCTCCCAGGATCACACAGACTCCCAGGACCACCCGCTGCTGCCTGCTCCATGGGGATATTAATAATAATAACACCTTAGAAGGATTAACAACAACAACCCTGTGGAGTGGGCACTATTATCTTTACTTAACAGAAACTAAGGCTTAGGAGAGGGTAAGTGAAAAAGCACACAAATAGGTGAGTCAGGACTTAAAGGGTCTTTCAATCAAGTTGTGTGCTGGTTAAAGAGGTTAAAATGTGAAATCTGCAAAATTATCAGGGCTCAAGGAGTATTCGAAGAGGAAAATTTTAGGGGGCTAAGTAGGGTTATGTTTCACAATTGATTTTTTTTTTATAGTAAGTGTTTCTAAAAGCGAATTTAAGTTCCCCAGAGATAGTGTTACTGGACTTCGCAAATAAAAATACAGGGCACCACATAATATTTGAAACATATGCATAAAATTATTCACTGTTTATGTGAAATTCAAATTTAACTTGGCATCTTGCATGTTATCTGACAATCCTAGAGTGAAGGCCTTTTTGAGACCGAAAAAAAAAAACTAATAAACTACAGAGCTACAATTCCCCAAGCTGAAATCTGGGACATTGTGAGTGTCACACGTCTTCAGGAGGCCAACTAAAAGGAAGTGAAGTGGGGTTATAGCTGTTTTTGACTGGGCTTCCCTCTCTTTTTCCTAGTAGTAGACACAGGGCCCTTGACTCCAGGGACCTGGCTTTCACCAACTAGGCCATTTAATTTCACAGCCTTCTCTGCTTTATATGGATGTTGTGAAGATTAAATATAATTGAGACTGGGAAGGGATATCATTTATCTCTTTCAATATATATTTATTGGCAGAGTGCTGTGGAAATACATGCTCAGTCTGGACAAGATGAACTCTCACCCCACCATCAAAAAAGGGCTCCAATATAAAAGGGTGACATATAAATGGTAAGACAATAGAGAGTTGTCTCTAAAAAGGGAAAATCAAAAATGAGCAATGTGTTCAAAATGTGAATGATACAAAAATGTGGTGAAAACAAAAAGGGGTGCCGAACAGAAAATGTAAATGGTCACTAATGAGGAGTTCTGTACTTTTCAAATGGCCATGGATACATATTTAAAACAGTTCCTTGACTCACACATACCAATGAATCACCAATGCTGCGAAATGGCCGACTTTGTGTAAAACAGCACGAGACCTTCCTTATCATGCCAATTTCTTCTACTTTTCACTAAACCTCAGTGGCTTGAGTATACATACCACTGTCTTTTTTTAAAAAAAGTAACAAATTAGGGTCGGCTCAGACAATGTTCATTTAAATTTTTCTAAGCACAACTTTAATCTTCAAACTTTAACAAAACCTAATCTACTACACGTAAACTCCAGTGAATAGAAACTGCTTGAAGAGGATTAATCAACAGCTTTGTATGTCATCTTCTAACAAGGCCAAACACTGAATCACTGTCGAATTCTTTATGTGCAGCTACACCCAGTTAATCTTCAAGAAAGCAGCAAACTACGTAAATCTACTTGAACTGGGGAGATAAGTACTTCGCTCATCAAAAGTTAGCGATATTTTACCAAGTTCAGCTACACCACTTGTACAGAAACCAAATATACACACAAACATACTAGTATTTAACCCCCACCTCCAAAAAATTCCCATTGCAAGCCATTACTTAGCAAAACCAAAAAACGCATGGTACTCACCAAAAATGTGTAAATAGCACAGTATACACTATAACTGAGTCAGCTACCTTGAGAAAGCAGTTCCAAAATGGAAATGTGAAAAAAGAAACAGCTAATATAAGAAGTCAAAGGAAAATGAAAATATTCATTTTCTATACTAAAGAGGCTTTTTTTCCCCAAAAGACATTTTCTTCTTTCAGGACACACTAAATTATTCCAAAACTACCAAAGTCCTGCTAAGTGATTTTTATTTAGATGGGGGTGAGGGGACTATATATAATCATATTGGACTTCCCTAAGGAATATCATATATTGGAAAGTCACAGTCAACAATAATAGGACACATTCATTTCTCTACAAGACTTGAACCAAACATCTTCATTGAGTCCACTAGGTTATCACCCCACTCGAAGCACCTCACTTTGACCTGAGCAGTACAGGTGTATTTCTAAGGTGCTCACAGGCTTGTGATGCAGGAAAATCCTGTTCATCATCCTAGATGACAGAGATCAGTGTTCCTTGATCACCACGTGGAATAGGAGGGGCACGAGCACCACCCACCTGGCTTTTAACTGAAACTAACTGTGAAGGAAACTGTATCATCATTCAGTAAAGCAATACTGGGATAGCAATGCTACTTCCAAATATCACCATACACCAGCCATATGCTCCATTTACCTCATCCTTTCCTATCTCATCTTCTTTATCTTCCCCACCTCCCCCCCAAAAAAATATGGGATGAATCCCTACACTGAACTTTTGAGGTCAGAAGGCCAGTGGGCTGTGAAGTGGGTGAGCTCTCTGATTTCCTGTTGAGCTATGCAGTAAGCAGAGTGACCCTAAGTGTCACGGCTTGACGGCCAGGGTCCAAATCTGGGCTCAGCATTTTAGCTTATGCACACTGGGCAGGTTTACTTAATCTATCCCTCAATTTTCTCCTTTTTGACTTTTCATTGAAGTACCGCTGGTCCGGACCACATTTGTTTCAGGTGTACATTACTATATATAAAGCAGTATCTGTACACACTATATCCGTTTCACTCCAAAAGGTCTAATTCCATCCTTTATCATACAATTGAGTCCTTTGACTCAATTTCCCTACCTTCTTTATGCCTCAGTTGTCTTAACTGTAAAATGGAGACACTATTGCCTGCCTCATAGTTCTGGAAACTGAATGAGATAATTCACTGTTGAGTAAATTGTCAGGTTCCCCCGCCCCCTGCCCTCCTGCCATTACCATCAATGATAGACCCCTGCAGTCCTACACCCATGCCTGATGGCTAGCACCTGGAGTGGGGTATGGACATGCACAAGTGGGTGCACCTGGGCTGAGAGACTGGGCCTATAAGGGCGGTGTCATGGGGACGCTAGAAGCAGAAAACAGAAACCATGAGAGAATGCCAGCATGCCCAGAAAGAGTGAATATTCTCCTCCTAGCCCCAGGACCCCTGCCTGCCATGCACCTGGTTGCCCCACTACTAGTTGTGCAGAAAGATCAATAAAACCATGAAAAAGCGACTGAAGGCTCCAGGACTCCTTTGCCTGTCAGCCCAGATCATAGAGAATCTGCTCTGTGCCTTCCTGGCACTACAGCACCCAGAGTACTGAGAATAGGAACAAGCAGACAGTAAGGTGCTCACTGGTGGTTAGCTTTAACTACTGCATATGTATAACCCAAGTGTGATTCTGACTCATTTCTTTCCAATGGTGATTTTATAAGGACTCCTCACATTCCTTTTTCTTCACATTCCTTTTTTCCCCTCAACTTATCCGAAATCAATTCTAAAAGCTGATTATCTGATTCTAGATTAAAAGCAAATTGCATTACACACCTAAACTTTGCCTATCCTTTCTTTAAAAAGAATATGAACTGGAAGGTGCAAGCTTCCATCCTAAAATCTTATGAAAAGCATTAATTAGACTTCCTGTTTAGACTAAGCCAGGATGAGATCATAAAGTCACTCCTGGTAACCAGGTCCCCAAGCTGGAAGTGTGCTTTCAGTGAATAGCTAAATACTAACAAAAGAAACCTTTGACTCAAATACCACTGGTACCGGGGGTCTTGTGTCTGTATAATGCCTACACATTCATTTCTTTCTTTGCCTATAGAAAAAAGAAAGTCTGTTTGTTTTTCTGATTCAGTCAGCCCTTTTAGTCCCAGAATCTAAGGAGAGCCCAGTGAAAAGAAGAGCATCTTATCAGCGTGCTCCAGACCAGCAGGCTGTCCCCCTGCACACACAAAACCTCCAGCCCCTCACAGCAAAAGGCCTCGCCCTCCAGAGCTTTTTCCCCATTTCAGAGCTAACACCCCGCCGGGTTTTGACAACAAATAAATGAATACACAGGCCCTCACACAATTAACCATCTTTTCAGGTAGAGTGAGGTGGGTGTGGGAGGAGGGGGACCTAAGAATATTTATTGTAAATTGACTTCATTTGTGAAGTTGATGTGCATTGCAGCTGAGGGAATTTATTTTAAATGAGGCCACATGAAGTGAGTTTACAGAAGCCTGCTTTAGCATATCTTCAACCAAGTCACAAATGCAGGTTGTTTTTAATTGAAGGGCAGGGACTTTCTTAAGCCAGGTAAAAGTTCCACTGACTGGACAGCAAGGGCACTCAGACAAGGGTGTGCTCACTGACTTTTCCAGGGAAAGCTAACAGTTTTGTAAAAAGACTTTTAACACAAGACTTTTAACATCACCACTGCCCTCCTTTCAGATATACTTACACTAGGGCATGCCTCCACCAAAAATGACTTTGAGAACAAAAAGAACCAAACAAAATCAATAATCTGTGAACAGGAAAGGCACCAGGCATCACTGTCATCTGCAGAGCCAATCTGCATGGAAGGATATAGTTCGCTTGTATCATTACTGGGATAATAACTTAATTGATTTGTCTCAGTGGCTAAGGATGTAGACAAGAGATTTATTATGGAAGAAAAATATCTGCAATCCTGTTTTTGTTTTTTTAACAAGCATCTTGCCTCTGACCTCTAAATCAATTTAACCTTTTCTAAATAGACCTGCACATTTTTTACATAATTTAAGGCTAGATTTTATTATTGCTGCTGCTGCTGAAAGGCTCTATGAGATTTATCACAACATGGCTTCAGTAACCTTCTTTTAAAAACAAAGATGAAAAAACAAAAGGCCGCAACGACAGGCTCCCAGCTCTACTCCTTTTCCTGGCAGGGGATTTTAATCTAACCACTAAAGTGCTTTTGGAGTTCAATCTGTTAAAAAATGTATGAAATGGTATTAAAATAGGCAAAAGCATGTGTATGACTCAGGCTTATCCAAGTATCTCTGCAACTCGGATGTCACAGGATTTCCCTGTGCTGCAGGAAACTAAACTGAAAACCTTGAGAAAGTGACAGTAGAAGTTCCTGTTTCTTTTTTCTTTTTCTTTTTTTTAAATATATGTGGAAGGGGGGCGCGCGCGAACACACTGACACAGAGACACACACCGTCTTCCGGGTTTCCTACGAAGACCCTAGCGAGGACTGTAACAAACCAGTGCTAGGACTTACTAGCGTACTCTTCTGCACACAAAGGTTTCGGGAAAAAAAGCCAAACTTGTTGCAGCGCTGCGCGAAGCCCCCGGCCCCGCGCGCTCGGCGCCGCCACCTCTCCAACCGCACCCCTGCCCCAGACTCCACCGCCCGCCCGGCCCGCCGGCGGGGGCGACGGCATCTCCCCAGCTGAGGTCACCCGCCCGAGCCGTCCCCGCGGGCCGCCTCCTGTGGAAACAAGGTCACCGCCCAGCCCGGTCCCTCCGAGGAGGCGAGAGTCCGGCCAAGCGCTGCCGCCCTTTGTAAAACCCCGCAGCCGCCCTCCCGCGCGGCATCCCGGCCGCCGCCTCACCTGCTTGCGATAGGGCGTCCTGCAGTTGCTGCTGCCCCCGGGGTTGCCGCTGCTGCTGGGGAAGATCATCGCGGCGGGCGCGGGCGGCGGGCGCGGGCGCGGGCGCGGGGCAGCCTCGCCGGGAGGGGGAGGGCGCAGGGAGGGGGCCGGCCGGGGCTGCGGTCGCTCTGGGAACTCCCTCTCGCCGCGCGGCGGCGGCCGGCGGGGGCTGCAGCTCCGGACCGACTTCTCCGGCCTCGACCTCCGGACTCGCCTAAAAGTGCGGCGCGGCGGCGGCGGGCGAGACTCGGGCAGCTCCGGCAGCCGCCGCCCAGCGTGCCATGGACGGAGTTCGCGCGCGGAGCTGGCGGCGCCGCGGACTCTCCGGGCGGCAGCGGAGGAGCAGCGCCGCCGCGTCCCCACCTACCGCGGCCTCAACCACCGCCCCGAGAGCGCGCCGGCCGGGGGCGGGGAGGCGGCCGCGCACCGCCCCGCGCCGCGCCCAGGCCCACCCGCGCCTCCCCGCCCGCCCGCTGGGCGCCGCGCCCGCAGCCCCGCCGGCCAGCCGGCCCCTGCACGCTCCCTCCCGGACCTGAGGCCGGGGCCCGGGCCGCGCGGTCCGGGGTGCCGCCGGCGCCCCTGCTCCGGTGCAATGGTTGGGTCTGGCTCCCCGCATGCCGCACATTCCTTGGAGTAGCCATCCCCCCTCCTCTTTTCTTTTTTTTTTCCTCTCGGCACTCTGCCTAATCGCCAGCGGGAGTTTGCACCCCTGCACTAACCCCTTTTAAGGGCATCGCTTTGGGGATCACTCTGACACCTGGGTAGGGAGCCTACTAGACACCGGGTCCTCTTTTTTCTTTCATCCTCCCAAACTGTCCACCCCATCCCCCGACTTTCTCCCAGAGAAAGTGCGAGCAATCCTTCCCACTTCCCCGAACAAAACCAGCTCTCCATCAACCCCCCACAAAGACGTTTCCCCCCACTTCGCACACTAAAATTTTAGCAGAGAAAACACTCTGCTCTCCACTGCACCGCCCTCACCGCGAATTTGCGCACGATAAAGTTCCGTACTTCTCTCCTATGCCAGAGTTTGCAAGATTTCCTTCAAAATGACTCCATCAAACAGCGAAAATCATTTCAAGCCTTCGGTGTGGGAAGCCTTCCTGAAAACTGGAATGGTATAAGCCCTACATATTTATTATTAGATGAGACCCAAATGTTTTCAATTGAAGGGACACATACAAAAAAGGGACAAAGGGAGGAGGTAATTTCCTTTGTTTCCCAGTTGAAATTCGCAAAGGCCGCTGAAGCTGCCCCTTTCCAGTCACCTTTGAGTCAGTGTGTCAAGCCTTGACCCTGGGCCAGGCAGAAGGTCTCTGCAGCAAGCCCACCAGCAGGCAGAGCCCCGCTGTCTCCTCGTAGGACACTGGCACAGGCTTGCCATCTCCCGGGTTGGCCCGTTTAACTGTAAGCATTAGGTTGTAATATCACCGTGGTCAACTTTTATAGAGTTCTTCCTTTGTCTCTGTAGTATTCACACCTGCCTGGAAAGAACCCGCCGATAAAGAAAATCCAAACTTGTCTGAGAAGTGAAGACTCCTCCTTTGGCTACCATAAGGAAAACAAAGTATCCCCTGTAGTTCCAAAGCTGTGGCAATTCAAGGGTTTTCCCAGCAGCAAGGAGCTAAACTTACCCATTCTCCATATTCTGTTGGTAACCATATTTCAAAGTACTCCTTGGAGCAAAAGTGATAAGGATGAGCGAATCTCACCTAATTAAAAACAACTACACAAAGTACATACATAACTCCTAATTCATTTCATTAAAAAAATTAATAAAGGAAGCAGCAGCAAAGAAACTTGTTCTGGGCACAGTACTAGACACAGGACTAAGGCAAGTAAGAACTTGCTAGATAAAATTCACAGTAACATATCTGAGCTTTAAAGTGCTCTAGTAAACAGAATAACTGACAGTCAGTTGCATGCTAAAAGGTATGATAGAATAATTTACTGCTACTCCATACACTTATAATTGTTTCAGCTGCCCATCTGCTACATCTTCTCACTAGGACCCTTACTGCAAGTTTTCAACCACAGGTATAAAATAAGGTTTTAGGTAGTACTGCTCAAGTCACAGGTGCCTTCTCCTGAGAACTCAATGTCCAAAAGACCTGTCATCGATGGAAAAAATTCCATGTACAACCCTCAGTTGTCATGACTGGTCTCTTAGGAAACCACAATCTAAACCACAAAAGATCAGCATAGATTAATTTTTCTTTGGCTCTCCTTTAAGCTCAATGTTTTTCTGTTATTCTACAATGCTGACACTTGATTTGCCATCAAGTCTGGAATGGCATCAACTTGGGATAAGTCTTCAAACAATAATAGGATTTATTTTACAACACTAAAAGAATACTAAATACTAAAAATATCCCAAGAATACTGAAAATATTGAAAGGACTATCTTTAAGAATAAAAATAAATCTAAAGACATGGGTATGTTCTACCATAATTAATAATATAAAAGTAAAGAACATAAGGCACACATCATTTTAAACACAATGTCTACCAGTCAGAGTTCCAAAGTTCCAGATTTAGCTAGCTGCTACTCTTAAGTAAAGCATTATTAAAAAAAATGAGACAGAGATCTTCCACCCTTAAAGAATATAAAACATAACAAAATTCACTAAAGTCTAAATGATTTCAACACAAAAGAAATAATAGAAATATAAAGCCATGCGTGCATATACAGTCAATCATAGATATTTACAAGCACTTAGTTGTAAGAGTCATTAGAGAGATAATTCACAGTAAGGTACCTGAGAAAGTTTATTAACCTTTGTCTTTATATTTTATTAAAATTATTTTTATATATTTTACATCATTGTTCATTTTTGTACAATGTTTGCTTGCTTTCTCAGGTAGAGTCCCCACAGAATTTCTACCACCAATTCACCCGTGCTCTATCATCATAGTCTCTTGTACTCTTCCCACCCTCATTTTGATTGTCCTCATATATATGTAAGGATAGAAAGTAAAGAAACATTTTAAGAAACTTCAAATTGCCATGGTAAGAATAAGGACTTTGGAGAGTGTACTCTCAAGCTGCTCATCCTCTTTTAAGGGAAACTGAGACTTTGCTGCCTAAGCTGTCCTACAACAACCTCCTCCCAGCTCAGCTGGAGGGTAAAGTTGTGGGAGGTGGATCCAAGGGCAGTCAATCCACAGATGTGGTAGTGACCTGTGACATGACAGGGATTAAGAGAAGAAGAGAGCCAATCAGATTCTCATCCTTGGGAATTTGATTCTGGAAGCTCCAAGAGCTGAACCAGTTAGGAAAGGGTCAGAAACAGCAAGAGTGCCAGGGGGTAGAGCTGAGGCTACAACAAGCCAAAACCATATGCAAGCCAAAGTTATGAGGAAGCAGAAACTATGAGTAAACAGGAAGCTGACTGGCAGCAAGCATAGTAGAACAGATGCTAGGAGCCGGTGAGCACTTGGCTATGTATGAAGTGATGGAGCAATCAGCACTCCCCACGAGCTGTTTTGGCTCTAAAACCTACAGTAGCCCCTCCAAGACTTCACTACCACTACCCCATCTCCACCCTTCTTCAGATAGCTTAAGTGAGTGTGGACTTATAGAAGACAAAATTAAAAAGGCAAAAACCAAAACAAAACAAAAAAATAAAATGTGGCTCCACATTTCAGCTTTCCAATTGTGTCCCAATTCCCAATGGCTTCCTAAAAAGCCACATGACTTTGGGCAAGTCAGTTAACCTCTGAGTCCCAATCTCCTCATAGACTTTAAGTGTACATATACAATACACAGTGCCAAACTCAACAAATGCCAGTTATTACTGCTTTTCCAGATTTTATAGTGGTGCTTTGTAGATTTAAGTAGGCATACTTTTGTAAATAACTGATGTTTAGTTAAGTCTGGATGTCCGTCAAAGGGCAAAAATCAGCGAGTAGTTGAGACTGATATGTAAGAAGAGCAAAATAAAGTAAGGGAAGTCGCTTTTTGGGTAACTGTTAAATGCCTGAATGAACATGCCTTCTAATACTGTGAATACCACAGACTCAATTTTTTTTAAGTCTGGCAAAAAGTTTGTTTCTCCTACAAATTGGTTTTGCCCCATCTTCTTTAGAAGAAGTTATTTGTTGACCCAGGGAAATTTCTGTATGATGGACACAGTATGGCTATTCTCAGAGACGACAGGAGGAGTATAGGGATGAGAATAAGGATGGAGCCAAGCAGAAACTGCAATCTTACAGAGATAAGACTCAGCTTATAAGAATGTGCATAAATGGAATTTGAGATTGAATTTAGAAGATATGTCCCATAGAAACCATCTGAAAACAAGACTTTCATTTTTAAACCTCATATCTGATTTCACTTTTACACTCTTCTATGACTTTGGAAGGGTTATTAGGCAATATGCATCGATTAAAGAGAAAAAGTTAAGATTGACCCACGCACAGACCTATGCTAAGCAAATGCTAAAATCTAGACTTAGGTAGGGTAAAAACTTTGTTCTGTGCTTTTTAAACTGTAATACTTCATCTCCAGAAAGCCTTATAAATAATGCTTGGACTCCCAGGTGGGTATTTGCAACCCCAAGTTGCTGTACACTAATAATGCAAAGCATTAAGTGATAAGTGGCAGCCAAGTGGTCTAGACAATTATGTGCTGTGGAGTAAGGGGAGATCCATACAGGATACAACATAGGCATGGAAAGCTTAGCTGTATAAATGTTTTGTTGAGGAACATTCAGAATAAAGCCTTATATGCAGATGACTAGAAAAACAGAACTCAAGATAAGAGGGCTGGTATGAGAGAATACGTAGATCTGGAGTGATTACTACGAAATCATCACTAAGGCTACTGGACTCCTCCCCCTAAGCACTCCTCCTACCCACCACACACAGTAGTAATACACACTGGAAGAGTGTAATCCTTCCATGAACATACTACAAATTATGGCAGGGAAGCTAAGTTTTGGAAGAGGAAGAAAAAAATGAGGGCTGAGAAGATGTCCAGTGAGCTAAGAATAGGACACCTCTATCAACAAAAGAACAGACCAGAAGCAGGTCCAGCTCCTCATCACTGCTATGGCAGCTTTTTTTAAATATATATTTTTTTAAGATCACACTGAAAATACAGAAAGGAACTAGGAGGAAAAACTCATTCAACACTATTTCAAAAGAGATAATGAATAAAATACAAACACACAGTGTTGGTTAGTGTAAGCAGTTCACACTAAACAACTGTTTACATTTGAGAATCTGTATGTTTAAAAGCTCACCAAACCTTTGTTGCCAAGCCAAAAAAAGGAGAAAAAATATGAAATCAGCAGATTCTTTAAGTTTCTGTTCTTTCCTGGTATAAAATAGAATTGATTAAGTACTCTATTTCTAATGTAGCAGTGGTATTTTCTATTATTTGCTATTTTGCCTTTAAAAAAATCTACGATTCTTAGTCTAGACTTAAAGACTCCCCTAGAAACATATAAAATTGCATATATATATAAAAGAAACCACGATAATAAAATAAAACTATAGCTATAATCCTAGAAGGTATATAAGACAACATAAACATAGATTCTGATGAGTCTTACCAGAAGCAATATTCTGATGATTCTTAAATCTATCCTGATGAACAAAACAGGAGAAATGAGCTTTGCCCTACTGCTGCTTCTCTGCATGGACAAATAAATAATAGCTGTCATTTACTAAGTGACTAGTACACACCAGATACTTTCTTAAAATGTTCTCTCTCTCTCTCTCTCTCTCTCTCTCTCACACACACACACACACACACATATAATGAGAAAAAAATGGTTATCCCATTTTACTGAAAACAGGCTCAGAGGTTTAAGTCACTTCTCCAAGACCACATTCCAGCACATGATGGACTCAGCTTTCTCTGACTCCAAATACCCTGCGTCCTCAATGATACTTACAGTGTTATCACTACTATTAACTATGGATCAAGTCCAAACCCCATAGAGGAAAATTTAAGAGTTCAGGCCTGGGTGTACATCTTGGCTTCACCAATTAACATCTATATCACCTTAGGGTAAATCATTTAAAAATGATATGAAATTACACTTAATTTCCATTCAACTGAATATGAAGAAAACATTAGAATATATAGTTAATAATTATATTCTATTCCAACTTAGCTCCTAAATCTCAATAACTGATGGTTGTTGCCAATGTATAAGTAAATCTTCTATTATAACCAATTCTATTTTTCTGGGCTAGAGCTGGGAGAGACTTAGACCTATCTTCCAGAAGCTGGTAGTGACAAGGTCAAAGGCATATCCAAATCCTGAGCTGGAACTAAATACATATTTTTGCTCAAAAAGTAATGGGAAGCCATAAGTAGAGATTAACTTCATTATGGGATTCATAGATGCAGACAGATCAACTAAAACCCTTATCACCATGTGCGCATTCCTCTCTATGGTGATACATGCTCCAAATTTGCAAAAAATAATCTACACTAACCAAAACTAGATATAACCTATTTATAAATTAGTTATTGCCCTGCTTTTGCAAAGTGGTTAATAAAATTCAGTTTACTCAAATTTCTTACATAAGGACTGTCTATAATTTGAATTTCTTTTCATAAATTTTTCTATAAAATGGGTACATGGGTGTTTTTTTTGTTTTTGTTTTTTCTTTCAAAAATTCAGGGGTGGGAGGAGACATTATTAATTAAGAAGTCAAGATCTTTGTTTTGGTTTGATTTGTACTACCATGAATTTGTATTTGTAGATTAAATTCTATTACAAAATAAAGGACAATCAACATTTGGCAAGGAGGACAAAGGGAAGTTCCATTTTTCATTCATTGTGGATTACTGTTTTCTTAAATTGCCTGGACAGATGCCTCAATCCTCTATATTCTTTGACTGTGGAAGTCTAGTATCAGAGCTGTTAAATCCATTTCTATAGCAAGTCTATAAAAAAATAAGTGCTTATTTTTAGAGTACTTCTAGATAATTCTTTGAATTATCCATGAACTATAGTAAAATTTACCAATGATTAAAAAAAATTAGATACTTTTTAAAATTACAGTTTACTTAAAGAGTGGAAGTAATATAATCATCTATTGTGAGAAAACTATAGATAAGAGTAAGAGCTGAATTAGGAAGGGAGGGGCTGATGTGTTGTAGAACTAGCTAATCACATGAACTACTTGTTACATAACCTGGGAAGAGACCGGAAGAACTTAGGAAATCAAAAGAGTTTGTGAAAAACTAGAGCCAACACCCTTCCCCCATTGTGGGAGGGGGGGGGGGGGAAATCACACTTAGAATACCATCTCCTTCCTATGAACAGAAATAATTGAATGACAACCTTGACAGTAAGTAGAGAAAATAATTGTACCAGGACAAACAAAAACCCTCATAAAAGCTAATGATAAAAGGTTATTATAAGACATCCCTAAGTGTCTAGGGATATAATTTCACCCAAAACCTGAAACCCAAAGCACATATTGGATTTTAAAGCATTCAAAACAGAGAAGAAAAAAAGAAACTATAAATGTTTCTATTCTCTTCAATTGCTAAGATTACTATTAAATTCAGTCTATTTCACCTAAGAATGACAAAATAATTGACACTCCTTAAATGGGGATGCCAGTAAGTTTTTCATTCTCCATTGACTTCTAAACAAGAAAATACAGAATTATAAATGAATTTCCTTTCAATTGAGCTGTGTGAAGGCAAACTTTCCAGCACTATAATTTTTAGCTAAGAGTATTAGAATGGAATACACAGGAGCTTATAAAAAAAAATCCCCCCTAAGTATCTTTAAAAATGACTAGTTCTGGGTAATCTAATACACTTAACACATGGGACAAAGTGATGACAGACCTGTGGCAAATTGATAGTCCCCAAGCGAAGAGAAGGCAAATGAGGAAATTCTGATGTTGTCATGACAACATGACTGATCATGACATCAGCAATTCCTAATTCCAAATTATAAGAACACTCCCAGAATGCCGACAACATATTAAACAGATCCTCCCAGAACCACCTCCCTTCACCTCCCAATCTAATATTTGATCTAGTGGCAAATGTGATGATGTTTCAACCGAAGAATTGTTAAGCATTAAATCCTGTTAAAGTCTTTTAAGTTGGAGAACTTATCAGAAGGGTGAAATAGATAGCTTCTAAAGATATTTTTTCTGTCATATTATATACAGTCACACATAAAGATGGAATCAACATATACAAATGTTGCAATTTACAAAATTTTTTAAATATTATCATATAAAAGTTTCAGAAAAGGACAGGGCAGGCAGGCATTCCTCATGCCCACATTTTCTGAACACATTTTTTGAGATCACTTCAGGTATGTTAAACAATTTGTCCTAAGACAGGTAGATAAATATAATATCAGGGTTGAAAAGGATTATTAAAGGCCTAGCATATAAAAATCATTCAATACATATTTTAATATTAGAATGCATGCTACTATCTCTTCTTGCACACCATAGCCAATAATAAGCCTATCCCATCTAACCACATTCAGTCATATCTATTATGGACTTCTTTAAATGACCTCAAAATCTGAACCTATCCATCACCATTCTACCTCAAAGCTACAGTCTCTGTCTTTTTGTACATTTGTATAGTGCTTTTCTCTGCATTCTACATTTCCTGGCCCATAAAAGTGATGCCTGAGTCATCTTATTTTGAGCTTTAACAATCTTGTAGATTGCCTGTACGGTTTGTAAATGTCTAATGAGCTACTTAACCCACTGCCCTATACATAGTCAGTTTTGTCAGAGGCATGAATGGATGAAGCAAGCTGGTTTTCTTTTACACACCTTACAAATGGCAGGAATGATAACTTTCACCCTCTCTTCAAAACCATGTTGTTCTGTAGTTAGAAAGAAGCTGAATATCAAAAATGGAATGATTAATCTTAAAGAATGCACCTTATGTTTATATTAAAAATAATAAATCTGCATCTTCATCCTTAGATCAGGTAGGCTCATACAAGGGTTTTCATCAATGTTGTCTTTCCCATTTGTATGTGACTAACTAAGGAAATGGGATTTCACAAAATGGTTTCTCCTAACCTTAACTGTGAGAATAAATCTTGTTTTGCTTTTTGGGTAAAAGAGACTGTCATCTCTTGAATCAGTCTCATAACTTTTGATACAAACTGCATATCATGCAGTTAGACAAACTTAGTTGATTATAAGATACTTGAAAATTACTGAGATATTAATACTTTTTTTAAAAAAAATGGACAGTAGGGCCCGCCCTGGTGGCACAGTGGATTAAGCAACACACTATGAGGCAAACCAAAGCCACTGCAGCAGGAGTTCAATCCCTGCCGCTGGCCAGGGTGGGGACCCACATGGCGCAGGCAGACCTCTCCTGCCTCGCCCACTGCTCCCCTCAGCAGTGTGTTTCTGACAATCTGCCTGTTCTGCATCATGATCTGTCTGGTGGATTCTCTCACCACCCCCACACGTCTGGCCTGTACCCCAGTGCTTGTATGCATAAATAAATAAACTTATAAAAAATTTAAAAAATGGACATTAGTAATTATAAGACAATAGACATTTTAAGATGCATCTTGATATCAGAGATGTTGCAATGTGAGAGGTGAGTCATCGAATCTGTGAAGTTTGGTATACCAGCAAATGAACACAAGGCATGCACTTGTACACATACATTCTTTTTATTCATAGCCTATGTGCAGGAAACAATTTTTCAAACACTTACTTTTACCCTTTCTGACAACACAAGGTTACTAAGTGATTATAAGTAGAGAAACATGATTAGTTTTTCCAGAATGATCTGTTTTACAAATAGTGGGCACAGTCTCAAAGAGTTGGAGGGAAAACTTCTGCCCTAATCTTACAAAACAACAAGTTGAGTTTGTCTTCTCTCCTCATCAGCTTTCTCTGCACATCAAGTCTCATCAAGCCCCACCCATCATGTTTTACACACACAGTGCATTTATACAGTAAGCAAAGTTAAAGGGATATGAACCTAAGTCTGTAGATATTTATCAGACTTCTCCACTGCACACATAATGCTTGAAAAAGCACTGCTCTTAGTGCTTGAAAGTTGTCACAAACATAACTTGAGAATATTATCCAGGATTGTTACTTCTTTTACAAGTTTTAGACACAGGCACACACATGCAAAAGATCCCTCATAAATGCTGTTTTGGCACAAAACATTAATTCCAAAGTGAGTCCTACAGATTTCATCTTTTTGTAGAAATTGGAGTATCAGTTCTTTTTTCCTAGGACTTTAGATGGAGAAAATAAATTTTACATAGGTCAGGTAATTCAGCAAAAAGACATCTAAAAGGTTATCACAACCTTTAAAATGGATATGAAATTACAAAGTAAATCTAAAGCAGTAATTTAACAAGATGACCCAGTTATCCAAAAAAGGGTAAATGATTCACACTCGAAGAAATGGCTATTAGTAGATATATATGATATTTCATATTTGTTCAGGAATTGACTGGTCCCTTCCCTCTCTTCCTACCTTCCTAAAGCAATTTTCCTTTTAGTCATTTCATTAATGGTGTGAAAATAAAAATGATATGAAAAAGTAAAACACACTGGTCAATTTATCTACTGACTATAGGTTGATCAAACTAAAGTTTGGAGATTTTCTAGGAATTTCATTTACCTGTAATGTTTCTCTAGTTATAAGAGAAAATTATAATTGATTTTTATAATAAAAACTATCTTAGAGTAATTATTAGCACAGCAGCCTAGTAATATATCCCAAGCCCCTTATTCAAGGACTGGCATTAAAATATTGACTGGTTCAATCAAAAATTAAATAAATAAACACTATTATCAAAATGCATGTTAACCCTAGTCAAAAAGATGTTATCCATAAACAGCATGAAGTTTCTTTCATCCTATCATATAACATTTTAAAAATTCTATCAGTCAATAAAATGGCCAATTTCTTAATAATTGAGGCTATTTTTCTATTTTAATATATGTCTGCAACTTTCCACAATTAAAGTATTTTTATGTGTAACCAGTGTATGAAAGCCTTGAGAGACTGATTGTCAGATGATGCCACAGACCAGGCAAATTGATACTTAGAAAGTGGTTATACAGCTTAACTCTAAGTTTTCTTTTAAATAACTATTTATTCATTCATTTTGGCCTCTTTTACATGAATCTCTCCTAGCAAAGACAAAAGAAAAAAAATTTAAAAGGTAAGATACGAGACTACAGTTTGGATAATGTAAAATGACAGTGAATCCATCAGACAATGTTATAAGTGAACAGCCAATCTGTTCACTCAATAGTGAACATGCATTATTTCTAAATTAGCAGTATCTCTAAGTTCTTACAGATCCTCTTGACTTTTTCCCTCTTTTATATATGTTTTCCCAGCCTAGAACTGCTACAAAATCTTCTGTTTTTCTCTCTGACTGGTCCTTATTTGTTCCAAATTGTTGAGTACACTGCTTCCAAAATAACCTCTCTGGCCATATCATTCTACTTCTAAAAATTCCCACATCAAATGCAAATTTCTGAACATCACTTGTAAAGCACTCTACTTTCTAACTCCTTTCCCCCTTTATCTCTCTTCCAGCTACTATTGTGTTTTGGCTGCCCATGAACTCACTCTTTTCTGGCTCTGAGTTATGCCAGGAAACAGCCTCTGTTTTTCCATCAGCCAAACCACATTCATCCCTCCCTGTTTACTCTGTTGAAAACACAGCTCATGGTCTACCCCCTCTGAGTTTTTCCTATTCTCATGTATTTTCCAATACCTCTCAATGTATTTTCTAAGGACTGTATAAATGCCTAAATTAGGTCAACTTAGTGTCTATACGTTATCAAGTCTTGTACTTAAGAAACCACATCCAAGATTTACCATGTACGTGCTACTATTTACTACATCAAAAGGCATCCTGTGAGAGTTAAGTAAGTACTTATTGACCTGTCTTCCCTATAAATCAGTTGTTTTCAGATTCTTTCTCAACCCAACACACCTGGGAATACTATGTACTTCTATCAGTCACTGTGGCTTATCGCTACATGATTCTGAGTAAGAAAATGATGAGGATACACACTCCCATCCTTATCTGAAAAGCTTTGTTATAAAGAATGAGCCAGAGAGTTGTTACAGGAACCCAGGAAAGATAAGCATTTAACTTCAGTGTGTCCTCCCTCTCTCCAGATATATTTCATAGACACAGATACACACACACATAAACTGTATATAAATGTATATCATAGATATGCAATATTTTGCTATTAAAAAAATAAAGGTTTACTATAGAGCATATGAAAATTACCACCTCTGTTGCTAAGAGGGCTTGGGAATGATTAAATGCTTCTTTAAGTGGGCATGTATTTATTAAAATTCAAGTTGGTACCAAAATGTATTTTAGAATGATTTAAAAAGCTGATTATACAACTTTCCTGATTATACAACAAACCTGATGATACAACTTTCCTTGAAACCCCAGTGGCTGATTCAGCTGCCTCTTCCCTGTTCTTCAATACAAAAGAGAATAGCCCTGCACGTACACTCCCTCTCATTCTGTCACTTCCAGATCAGCAATGCCATTTATGGGTTGCAGGAGTAGACAAGGCACGGGCTGTCAATGAACAGTGCTTTGCTGAAAGACAACTGTACCCTTTGCTAGCTTACCTAAGTCAACTTAGTATAACAAGGGAAAAGACAGTGAGTCTTCCTATACAACGTTCTGGGGAGAAGTAAATAAAACAGCTCAGTGCACTAAATTACAAAAATTAGTTGTCATTTACTTACCTTCAGCATAGACTTCTTACCATTACCTCCAAAGTGATTGAGAACACAGTTAAAGAGTTTTTACTAGGTGACAGCATTTCATCTGAAACCCCAACCTTTCAGGTCCTTGAACTGTACTTCAAGAAAGCCTGCCTATCCACTTTACCTCAAGGACTACCTTCACTGAAACTTATCATGTGAAATTCCCATTTTCCCATCTGTTCTGCACTCTTACTATTGATAATAAAAATAATAGTATTAGGTAACATTCTTGAGTGCTTATTAAGTGCCAGACATTACTGTGCCAGGTTTAGTATAAGCATCACTTCATGTATTCTCACATTACCATTATTCTTCCTATTTTCAGATGTAGAAATTTAAGCTTGCCCTTCACTCTTTTATTTCCCCACTCCCCTGTCCTATCAGATCATCACTGCCCCTACCCCTACATTTTACTGATTTACAACCAATCTAAATCCCCACATTAGGCAACCCTAGCTCTTTCCTTCTGCCTTTCAGGTACAGTCTTGACCATCAGTTTTTTCCATCTCCCCTGTTCCCCCCACCTCCTCGGCTGCTGCTAACTGACCAGCAAATCATAACTATGCTCACTGGCTTTATGAAAAATTCACTCAAGCCTAGAATTCACTTTGCTCATTCCCAAGTGGCTCACGACCCCATCCCACACAGAATTAATTCCTCAAATTCTCAATCCCTCCTTTCATCGCCAAATATAGTAGAGATCATTTGACGTTGTTTACATGAAGTTCCCATGGTTCTTTCCCTTATGTTATTTTGTAATATACAAAATTGTGCCTGCTATTAGTTTGAGATGCTGTTTGTTTTGTGAACACTGGTGAGACCAGGGAACAGTAATGCTATCGGCATAGAAACTATGAACCCCAAAAATACAGAAGGTGTTTTACATGGAAATAGCATTGCAGTGATCTGTGTTTTTGAGAAAGATGTTAAAATACACTGGACATTACCACAGGCAGGAATCAATGAACAGTGAGGACCATGTTTTTAGTACGTCTACTGAATAGACAAGAAGGGCCAGCTCTGAAGAGACCAGGGAGATGGAGGCCCGCAGGCCGCAGTCATACAGGCAATTAGTCACAGTGCTTGCACTGCTAAATGAAATATCAAAAACAGACAGAAAATGTACTGGAAAAAATGCAACTCATGATAAATTAAATTTCACCCTTTTGTCACTTTTTTTTTCTCAATTTTTATTGACACTGTTTGAATGCAATATAGGCTAGGAACGCGTCTTCAGACAATGTTAGATATGGTAAACACTTTTCCCTTCAGCCAAAAAAAATATACAAAATTATGTGTATTTTTATGTGTATATATTGTTTTTCTTGACATTCTACTCTACAGAGTAGTAATGGTTCTAATTCTTTTCAAGATGTAGGTTCCCATTTTTATCTTTGATGTGAAATGAATTTCCCGATTATCTCCTCTCTACTCACCTGTCTTTCACAATCCAGTTCTCTATTAGCTTGTTTGCTTTCACTGCTCTTCACTCCATAGGTTGTTTTTTTTTTTTCACTATAAAAGTAATATATTACAAAATTTTCCTTTCATAAATGAGAACAGAATATACAAAGATTTTTTTCTCCTCTAAACTAACTGGCTAAGTTGTTCTCTAACATAAAAGATGCTGCTTTGCTTCTTAAATTGCTTTACTTCTTTTCTCCATTGCCAAAGTTCTTTAAAGTCATTCATCAGTGAGGGTCTATAAGTCCTCACTTCCCATTCTAATAACAGACCGTTCTTATCTGGCTTCTGCCCCCCCACCTTTACCCAAAATCGCTTCTTGGTTTCCACCAAACATGATTAAGTTCTGTAACTCACCTCCTGGAATTCCAAGATGCCTACATTTTTGGTTGACCTCCTTTGCTCTTGTTCATTCCCCAGTCTAAATTCTTTTCTATATGTGAGTTCAACCACAACTAGCACTTTAGTAATCCTCCTAAACAAAGAAGCCCACATTGAGAAATTCTATCTTGGCTTCTTTCTCTCTCCACCCCTGAAGTCTATATGCCCCCCTCAATGATCACTTATATTGTTCTTTGGTTTTAACTATCTACATATTTCACTGCAGTGTAAGCTTTTCAAGAGCCCCGGTGGTCCAGCTCAATGTTTGGCATACAATTGTAACTCTACAGACAAAAGTTATACTAATAAATCCCATAAAAAAGAACCATTTTCATAAAATTAAAGAGAAATTTCCCTCAGACGCATATAACACTCTTATTATCTATTATGTTGTGTTTTGTTTTCACATAGAAAAATCTTCAGTCTGAAAAGCACTATTTCTCTAATGAGGAAAGATACTCTAAAATGCATTTGAGAAGGCCAACCGTTTCCAAAGTGTCAAGGGAAATGAAAGCTCCATTAACTGGCAACTCTGGATAGTCATGCTCTAAGTGAAGAAGCAACTGAATTTTAAATTGCTCTTCAGATTCTCCACCCCATTTTCTGATGAAAAATTTTTAACGTTAAGAAAAATTATGCATTTGGGTCTAATTTTCCTACCATCTACTCATAATGGTAGAACCTAGAAAAAATATATAGAATGAACTTTGGAACCTTCTCCCATATCAAGAAAAAATTTAAGCAAAGGAATGAAGAATTGAGAACTCTTTCCTGGTATTTAATTTTACACCCTATGAAACAAAAAGCCAAAAGATGAACAGTAAGAGCAAGTTATGAGATATAAAAAACTAACCTTAAAGGGATAATAGCTGCCTTAAAATAATCAGGAATAGATAATCTGTTCATAGACAAATAATTAAGATTAAGAGCTGAAGGCTGCAAATAAGTTAGTCTTCAGACCCATATTAGACACTTGGTTCTAAGTAGAATATGGTCAGCAAAGTCGGTCTACTTCTTGGCATTTGACGTTAAATGATCTCCATTACTGACACTGACATTACTGACACAGTTGCTGAAACAGGACAGCATGAGGTGAGAGAATTTAAAGACATTTCTATCTTTTAATAAGTAGTCTGAACTCTAAAGTTTAAATATTGCTTTAGTGCCTCTAAAACAGTAACTTCTTACTGAAATTAACAATAGTATTACCATTCTTACTACCATTACAATGAATTTTTTTTTAACCCACAAAGAGACTGATTAGGTCTCTTAAAATGTTCAAAATACCTTTTCCAACTGCCTTATTTTACATCTTATTAGCTTCTCTAAAGCTTGATTTAAAGAGAAGATACCTTAAGTTTTGAATAAGGGGTTTCTAATTCCTTCACACTGCTCCTCATCTATTCATTCAACCAGTACTTACAGAGAGCCTCCCGTAATCAAACCAGTGGCTGCTGTGCACAGGGAGGAAGACCATGGGGAAACTGAGAGGTCATGACTAAGTTGAAGTTGGAAGGAAGCAGAAACAATGAGACAGGAATGACTCACTGGGCAAGGATTTTCAACACTGAGACGCACAGGAGTGGGGGAATGAGATGCCATTAGGTGGCAAGAAGCAAAGTAGCCCGGCTAAGAAACCAGTTAACTAAAGAGAAACTGGGTAACAAAAACAGAAGTTCAAGAGGAAAGTTCAAAATTCCTGCTCTTGAATCCATGCCTTGAACAGAGACTATCCAGTTGTCTTTAAAACATCCGCATCCATGATGGGTCCTGCAATCCCAAGACCTGGGAAGGTGGTTTTCTTAGTTCCCTTGTAGTCTAGTGTCATAATTAAGAGTCTGTCTCTCTTACATTCTTAGAACAATCCTACCCCCATTAACAGGGAGTAGTAGGCCTCTACTACTTTCAATCAAATGTATCTTGCTAAAAATACTAACAAAGTTGTTTAAGAAACTTGCAATTGTATCATTTCAAGAGGGAAATGATTTTATGTCAGCAGCACTACTAGCTTATTTAAACAAGTTACTCAATTATCCCTATTTTCTTCATTTGTTATTAATAAAATTACCTTAAGTATACCTGTATGATCAGCAGGTAGCAGGTACTAGATTCACCTTTTTTATTCTAATTAAAATGTTGCTTGAAAGGAAACCCCACCACCACCAAACATTTCAATATGTAATCTGAGTTGTTTCAAAGTCTTTAAAAGGAATGACAAGATGCTTGTCCCCAAGCAGTCCCCCCTCCAGACAAAGCACATACAAATTAGACTACCCTTCAGCAGACTAAAAATATCTTTAATGTTTATACACACACACACACACATACTTACTTTGTACATATGTAAACAAACTATCACTTGGTATATAAAGGATAATGCTATTTCTTGCAAATTCTTCTAAAAAGCACTTACATGAGGGGCCTCCCTGGTGGCGCAATGGATTAAGCAACTCACTCTGAAGCAAAACAGAGCCACTGCAGCACAAATTTGATCCCTGCCTCCCACAAGGGAGGAGACCCACATGGCACAGCAGACCTCTCCTGCCTCACCAGCTGCTCCCCTCAGCAGTGTGTTTTAGTTAATCAGCCTGTTCTGTTCCCCACTCTGTCTCTGGTGAATTCTCTCACCTTCCTGAAACTCTGGCACTTACCCCAGTTCTTACATGCATAAATAAATAAATCTTTAAAAACAAACAAACAAAAAAAGCACTTACATAATGCATTGTCTAAATCTTCAGGACTTGGTTTTAAGTGTATGTTTTAAATCAAAGAAGTCACATTCTTTACCACTAGAAGCCAACAGATTTTTGATACGATGGTCTTAGGGGCTGTGTTATATTTTAGGAATAAGTATTTCCTGTCCAGATTTGTGCTGCTGTCTTATTCCCGATGACTTTTAAACAACTTGAGGTCACAGTTGTCTCTCTTTAATTAGTATCTCACTGGAGGGAGGGAAGTATGTCAAGAGGAAAAGAATGCATGAAGACATTATAAACAAAGATCTTCAAGGCAACCCAGTGATTTGGTCAAGGAATTAAAAAACCTCCTTCTTCTGTATTAACTAAGTAAAACCAGAAGTGGTTTTAATTCCTACAAAAAATTGAGACGCCTGGAATTTTTAGATATGTTTGTTTATTCTGCTTTAATCACACTTTATCTCTATTTCCACTTGATAGCCTTGACTGAGTACTATGCATTCACTGTTTAGATAACTACAGAGACCATAAAGAAAACAATGATTTAGTAAAAACCTCCATCTAAGGAAAAATTTCATTAAGGTTTAGCAATTTTCAAGTTTTATTGATACATTTTCTTCCTTTAAAATAAAGAAGTTCAACATTCATAAGTAATCTACCTAAAAGATGTTTTAAATAGATATTAAATGGCTAAAAATGCACCTCTCATGATATATATGCAATCAACTAATCTAATGATGCCAGGAACAAAAAAAAAATATTTAAATTAGGCTCTCTACAATAAATGAATAAGTAAAAATGAATTAAAATAAATTTTATCTGAAACTTAATGATACAATTTAAAAATTCTGAAAAGTCTAAATATATAAAACATATACATGTCTATCTGTCTGTCTACCTACCTACCTAACTACATATCTATGTGAGTGTGTATAAAGACAGGACTTCCATAATTAAACAAGGGAATTATATTTTCAAAATAGCAAAGAGTAAAATTTTGGTAATTAAGACTGTTATGTGAATGAAAAAGCAATGCTTTTAGATTATTAAACCTTCAGTTAAAAACACTGACACTGATTAACGGTTTCTATTGGGTACTATTTACAAGAAATCACCTCAGCAGGGTGCTTAGCTCCAGTTTCATAATCACATAATACACTCGCCCTACAGGATTGCGTTCCAGGCAAGTTTGCATGTTAAGTCAAATTTCATTTTCTTCAGGAAGTGACTTTTACTCAAGATTGAATACAGCTGTTAGCACAGACCACTGTTCCAAAAACATTTCTATGAGAACTGGAGAAAACACCATTTTAAAAATTGCAAATTCACTTTCATTATAACAAATCTGTGAAACTAAAGGGAGAAGAATCTTCAGTTTCTGTTTGTTAATTAAATTAGGTCTTTATAAATATGCAAAAGAAAACAAGCATGGTGGTTAAAAAAATGACTATAAGACTTTCCATATACTTCTGTTGCCTATATTTTAATAACCAGATGACCAGTTTGTTTATAACAAACAGTCATTTTCTCATCTCAAAAGTCAAGGTTAGACTAACAGTTTTTTTCTTTACTCGCCAATAGGTCGTTTTCTCTTTATATTCACAGAAATGTAGCCTGGCAAATAAAGTGAGGCCTCAACAGAGGAAATGCTGCCAGCTAAAAACACCGGATGTAATCGAGACCACAAGAGACACCTACTCTGTTATAAATGTCGAACTAAGAAGAGGTATTGAAGAGAAACAAAGTCTAACTTTTTATGGAATGGTTAACAGCTGTGAAATCTTACTATCCCATGGTTTGCTTCCCCAAAACCCAAAATCTCTGGGAATTACTTTTATAATCCTAGGTTTCACTTTTTGGATATTTAAAAGGAAAGAAATTATGAATTCTTATCTACATCCCTGGCCATTCCTCTATCTTTGTGGAAAGGAGAAAAAAAGGATAAGGGCCCCCACATACCAGACAAAACCATGCAGTGTAAATAACTTGGGTCAGCTTCAATATATACTTGAGGAAATAGCCTTGTCTAAGAATGTATTTTCTAATAGCATTACAACAAATATATTTTTTAAAAGAACCAAAATAGGGCCTCCCTGGTGGCGCAGTGGGTTGAGCAACGCACTATGAAGCAGACCGCAGCCACTGGAGCACGAGTTCGGTCCCTGCTGCCGGCCAGGGAGGGGACCCACATGGTGCAGCAGACCTCTCCTGCTGTGCCCGCTGCTCCCCTCAGCAGTGTACTTCTGTTGATCTGCCTGTTCTGCTCCCTGCTCTCTGTGGTGAATACTCTCACCACCCCCTACATCTCTGGCCTGTACCCCAGTGCTTGTATACATAAATAAATAAATCTTAAAAAAAAAAAAAAGAACCAAAATAAATCTGCCTGTAAATGAACAGATAACAGAGTAAGTTAATGAAAACTGTTAGCTGTCCTTGGTGGTAGGGTGGAGATAGGAAAACTTCATTTACAAAGTCCACAGTAGCTGTTTTTCTATTCCCAGCCTTTGACATTGCATTTTGTTTTGTACAGAGTGATGGTTATAACTATGATGAATATTGTTGCCCCATCAGCTTTGGAAATTCAAATTTGAACTGTTTTTTAAAAGCAAAGGAGTAAGACTTAGACACATCTATTACATCAACTTTTTTTTTCTAGTTTCGCTATCAGTATTTTCAAAGCTTCTGATTTCAATGGCTATATGTTGCTCCTTTTTCTAAATATACTTGAAATTAAATACATTTATCTGTTGAAAACAGTTCTTCAAACCCAAACTTAAAATTCAATTCACTTTTGAGCCAGGGATTAGAGTACTGTAGTTATAAAAATATAGTAAGTTTTACTTCTTAAGACCTTGACAGAAGAGAGATGTTAGCAGTTTTTATACTTTAACAGGAAGTCTTTCCATATAATATGATCAATATTTCTTAGGAAAGTGAACATTTCCATTAAGAGATGAAAGACTATAATAACTCACAAAAGGGAGTAACTTTTCAGTAACAGTCATTTTTGAAACTCTGTTGTTATATATGTCAGCCATCTTATTATTTCAAACAAGCTCTTTGAAAAAATAAATAAATATATAAAAGAAAGTCTTTTGCCACTAGAGGGAGTTGAAAATTCCTTTTATATCAATAATTATGCAGAGTAAATTTAACTTCTGAAACAATGAAAAGTATGATTGTAGTAATTTCTCCATTATTAAGCTGTGAGACTAAATCAGGGATTAGGCTTTTAAGGGATATATTTTCCCCTTATATTAGAATAACAACTATGTCTATATTAGGTGGTTATTATACGCAGCACATTTATATTAAAAAGAACTTTAAAATTTTAATCTCTGGAAGTAGTGCAGGTCAGTTGTTTAGTTCTTATTGCTTAGACATTAAGAATGGAGTCTTTTGACTTATCAAGCTCTATATAATAATAATTGTGGTAAAATCCTCCATTGTGTACATGCTTTCCCAGTGTAACTCTGCCCCCCTCCCCCCAATCAAATGCTGGAACTTGTGTTTCCTACCCCTGAATGTGGGATGGCCCCATCATGGGACCTGATGAATATATAAGTATTGCTGTATGACGTGCAGGTTTAGGCTTAAAAGACCTTAAGTCAACTGCCATGTAAAGGAATCTATGTTGATAAGTCAACTGGAGATAGTCCACGTGGAGAGGTCCTACAGAATAAGCCAGGTAGAGGAACAGAGGCATTCCAGCAAGGCAGAAGCCACAAGTACACAGCATGAGAATGGACTATCTTATACCTTCTTTTCATACCTGGGCTCCCAGCTACATGAGTAACCAAAAGTCACAAGGAGCAAAAGAGTCAACCAGCTGATTCCAGTCATCCCAGGAAACTGTACATTATGTATCACTTTTACATTTAAGGTTCCTTCCGGTCCAGTAATAAATAAGTGAAACAATAATACTAGCAAACGCAATTGTATGGGCTCTATAGCTTTTAAAAGCCCTTTCACATCTAGGATCTCCTATAGCCCTACCACACAGAAGGAAATTGGGTCAGAGGTTAGCTACTTTGTCCAAGAGCTGAGAGTGCTTAAAAGTAAATACTAAGTTTATATTTAAAAGAGCTATGTTTCTCCTAAGAAAACAGTCTTTATCTTTCTATTCTGTACCTAGTATAGTAGTCATTATCAAAAAACTATTCTTCCTAGTGTTTCCTTTTAGTAAGAACTGATTAATTTAAACAATGTTTTCATTACTAGCAATTCTAAGGATTCAAAATGCAAAAATAATTTTTCCGGACCTGTGCATCTTTATACACACTTCTAACTTGTTTTGATGTTTAAGAAACATCAATCACTTAAAAGTTCTACCCATAAAGAAAGCACTGGAATCTTCAAGCAATATTATCAATATTATAGATCTTAAAATTTGAAGACAAGGGTCTCCCTGGTGGTGCAGTGGGTTGAGCACTGCGCTGTGAAGTGTCCACGGCACAGCAGCACTAGTTTGATCCCCCGCCAGGGAGGGGATACACATAGCACAGGAGACCTCTCCTGCCTTGCCCGCTGCTTCCCTCAGCAGTGTATTTCAGTTGATCTGCCGGTTCTTCTCCCCACTCTGTCTCTGGTGAACCCTCTCACCTCTTGCCTCTGGCCTTACCCTAGTTCTTGTATGCATAAAGAAATAAATCTTTAAAAAAATACATATTTTTTAATTCTTATTCTCACAGCATTCACAAATTTTACAACTTTCCTATGTGTTTGAGTTCCAGTTCAACAAAATCACGACTGGACAACTAGCAGTCATTCTTCTGCACAATGGCCCTCCTCTAACCCCCAAATTTTCCTTTCTTGGGTTTACAGTGAGATTGCTTTTGACTGATATGGACACACAGATCCAACAAGAGGGTAACACTGGGGTTTTCCCTGTGCCAGCTAAGAATTTAGGTGAGAGAGTATGGGGGAGAGGTAGTTGGGGAAATGATTCAGATATCAAGAATGGCCTAGTTCACCTAGGCAATAATCAAGAATATACTGTGAAGAAAATGACTGCTAGAAATCAGTTTTTCAAAATAAATTGAGTGATCATGTCCAAGATAGAACAAAATTCAAATTTTGAAAGCCTTGGAGCCAGGCTGGTATTCCTTCAACCTACCAGTTCATTTTTTTACTGAAGAGATATCTCATTTCCTTTTGGGTAGAAAGGTTCAAATTACCTGTATAAAGCATGCCACTCTTTTCTTCCAACAGTCACAATGAAAGTGAGATCAATGTGTACAAATATAAGTTATAGAAGCTTACAGGTTTGAGGCTGCAAAGATTTAATTGAATACCTATGCAGATTAAGCATCTTCTATTTTATATTTTCAGTGACTATTTCTTAATTATGAACTAAATCCTTTACCCACAAGTCCCTGTTAAGATAATGTCCACATTCTCCCTGGCATCACCTATCTAATTCCAGATATTCTAGTCTTTCAGCTCTTCACATCTGCAAGGAAACCTATCCAGTAGCATGCTTCACACATGCTGTTCCCTCTGCATGGAATGTTCTTCCTCTGCCTCTGCCTGGTTGACTCCTACCTATTCTTCAAGTCTCAGCTTACAACACTTCTACCAGAAAATCTTCCCTTACACCGCCCCCAGCCTAAAAGGCTGGGTCTTCCTGTTGTACAGCCTTACATATAGGATAATGTATATCTCCTTTTCTGAACTCCTCAAGTTGCAATTTATTTCATTTCTATCCTCAGAGGAAAGCTCCTTGAAAGAAAGAGTCATATCTGCTTTTACACCAGTGTCTTGTACAGTGTGGAGTTGGTACTCAATACTACTTATTGAATATGAATGTACTACACTTAAGAAACTCAAATATATACATTTATGTACAAATACAGTCCAGGTGTTTCTTAAGGCACAAAGAAGAATCTAGCCATGTCAATTAGAGACACAAAGGATGAAATGTCAAAGTAGAATCTGATGAATAATAAGATAGAGATCAAATAATATACAAAGGGAGAATAACTCCACTATTATTTGGAAGAGATAAACTGGTGACTACAGAAAGCTTCGTATAGATATTTCCAAAATGGTCTATCAGAATGGGCAAGATTTACACAAATGCATTTTTATGACCCACTAAAAATAGTACAGCTCATGAGCACTTGTCATCAAAAACACTTTTCTGTCCTTCATTCTACCTTTCCATCTGCTGTCTCAAATGCCTTCCAAACTCTAGGAAGTAAAGGAGATGGTGGTTTCACAAGGCACGGGCAGTGATTAATTCAAAGATACCACGATAGACCTATGTGTAAAGACTGTGACCCCTGGCAGCAAAGCAGCTTGGCATCTATGGACAAACTCAGATTAGTTACAGCAAACTAACCCAGCCCAAGAAAAGGCCTTAGCAAAACCCAGACACAAGTGTGAAGTGCTTGTGAGTGAGGCTAGAGCAAGCAGCTGTGCATATAGCCTGGTGGCAATGTGTGTAAGAAGGAGCCAGAGCTTTGGGGAAAGCTAAGCTTGCTGCAACATGACAGAGAAATCTTTGTGACACACTGATGTATCATGACACGGAGATTGGGAAACACTGATGACAAGCATTTCACATCATGGTTTATAATTCTGGACAAATATGCTAAGTACCCTGTCCAACCACCTAAAACAAACCAGAATTAGACCTAGGACATTACCTTCATTGACCAAAATTCAAGCAACTAACATCACATATCACTAGGAAGTCCAATGGGATGAGCTGCTCTTCCTTCCGAGGTCCATGACTCCTGCATCACTGGCTGAACCTCCCGGATGAGTACCTAGTCTCACAGGTTTCTATATGAAGATAGGAAACTACGCTTAAAATGAATCCATTCATAGAAATCTGAGTACTCAGCCACACTATTTTTAGTTTCACAATAAAAATTATTGAAATTTGGGCCACAAAGCAAACATTAAGTGATATTAAAGTCTCATTTGGCATAAGTTATCTTAGCATCAAGGTGAAAAAAAGGCTTCCATTATAGAAGATGCACTTGGGAAAGCACACTAGCTCACACACATTTTTCTAGTTCTGATCAGAGGAAATGTGGTTTGCTTTCAAGACTGTTCTTTTTCACGTTACATCTCCACAATGCGATATCAAAATCATTTTAGCAACTATTCCTAAGTGAATTTTAATTCCCAAGTATACTTAAATACCAGTCTCTCAATCTGATGAATGATAATTTAAAATCAGGAACATGTCTATACGATTGAACTGTACTTCTTAAGTAGAGAATTGTGCAACCCACATTTACTTTGGGTTATGTGATAAGAACTCAGCTACTAATCATTTTAATCTCGCATTTATTATGACCTCTTTATTTAACGTCAATATTTTCATTGGCATGTATCAAGATCTGAACACACCTTACATCAGAAATTTTGTTTAAACTGAGAGGGCACAAATTACTTCAAATGACTCAGATAAGAACATAGTGACCTGATTTGCACTTAATAAAAGAATCTGCAATGAAATCACATTTCTTATGAGAGTTTTTAGTCAACACATGATTGTAGTGTAGTGTATTTTAAAACAACAACCTCTACAAACAATGCATACAACAACAGCTATAAGTTAAATTCAGGTATTTCAAAAATCTTCCTGGAGTTAACAATTTTAGCACATCCAGTTACCAACTATTTTATCAACAGTACTAAAAACTAGGCACACTAGATATGAGTTTGATTTTTTTCCTACTTTTCACCCAGACAAAGAAGCATAAAAGAGGCTTTAAGGGAAATAGCAGGAGGGGAAAAAGAAATAAACAAGTTGGAAAACTGTCTATAAAAGTACTATACATTAGATTTTTTTGTATGATAAAAATAGTCTCAGGTGCAATGTCCACTTGGGTGACCACTAGTCAGTATGGTCAACGAGCACTTGCTATACGGGTAGTGTTGACTGAGGAACTATATTTTAATTGCAATTGATTTAAATTTAAATAATCATGCATAGCTAGTGGCTACTGTATTAGACAGCACAGGCCTATAATTTACTAGAACGTTAAAAAATAAAGAAAGCAAACTATCATGTACCATCATTTAAATGTGGCAATCATTTTTTGGCCAGCATGACTCTAGAATTATTTTTATCTGATGATTATCTAAGCTTTTAAAATTCTTATTAATTCAGTCATGAAGGGGATCTTGAACCACAAACAAGAACAAGTAGTGTCAAGGAGAGCCAGAGATGATAGACGGTCAGGGTTGAAAGGGCAAGCCCACTCTGGAGTCCTGTGGTCACTGTTTTGCTCTCCAGAAACTTTATATTAAAAGGTACTTGGTATTCTAAATCAAGACAGTTGAACCTGACCAAGTTTATATGTAAAAAGAAGAACCAAACAGAACTGAAAAGAAAATTAGGTTTTGCTAACTCTCTCTAGAAATGATTGGGAAGATGTCCTACTAGAAACACTCCTTAATGAGACCCAAGCTCCTCTAGATGAATCAGTATGTAGTTATCCCTCAGTATCATCAGGCATTGCTCCAGAACCCCAATGGAGACGTTAATTCCTGGACTCCCAAATTCCTTACAAAAATGACATACTGTATGTGATAACTTACACTTACCCTTCTGTACACTTTAAATCATCTCTAGATTACTTGCAATGCCTAATACAATGTAAATACTATGTAAATGTTTGTCATGCTGTATTATTTAGTAAATAATGACAAGAAAAATGTCTATACGTGTTTAGTACAGATGCAATTATCATAGATTTAACTGTACTGTACAGAGACTTAATTTGTACTGTATAAATACATGGTATGTTTTCTATTCACTGTTAATGGAACCCAAGCAAGTACATGTTAAGACCGCATCCCTGCACTTCCTTGATCTCCCAGTTATCACACATTCTATGGTATGTGGAATGAACACTTTCATTCATTTAAATTTCACAAACACTCTCTTAGGTAAACCAACACAAATCATTCTCTTCATTTTGTAGTTTAAGAAAAGGAGTTGAAGTTAAGTGACTTCCGATGTCAAAGTACTCATTTCTATTCCATTTCTGGTTTTCAGAATATCTGATGTACAATAATCACGTGATTATATTTTACTGCCAAATAACTGAAATGCAACAGGAGCAGATTTTTATATCAACCAAGCCACAAGTTAGCCTTAGTATTGGGGTGAACTTTTACATTAAAGTTCCAGTCTTACTTTTTCTTCTAAAAAAGGTACTTATTTTATTACAAGATCATCTCTGACTATGAACAAAATGGACATATATTACTACTCCAGAAAATAAGAGGAAAACCAAGATGAGTTTATATGGTTGGAGTACAATAATGTCAATTCTAGAATAATTTTCAAGTCTAGACTAAATTAATCAAAAATTAATCTTCCAAATTACCTAAGAACCAAGACTGCACTCATTATAGTATCCTAAGAACTTATTTATAAAGCGTAAACATTTATAACATAGTCAAGTTATTGCTTAATAAGCATTGATAAATTGAGAGGGAGGTAAGGGAAGGGAAGAGTTCTGATTAATATTATTAGCTTTACAAAGTCATCTCTATAAAACAATCCATCAAGAAAGATTTCCTAATCTTCATGGTAGCAGTCCATCTTATTAGAACAAATGAAACTGGCAATTTCTCTAAAATTGTCCATTTTGTTTCAAGTTACATAGGTAAACAACCTTGACAATTTCCATACAACCATCAATTTCTTCCCTTCCTATACTCACATGCCACTCCAGCATAAAGGAGGAATCAATCTATCTCAGTTCATCTTAAATCTGGGCTGGCCTGGTGACTTGTTGTGACTAACAACAAGTGATGCTGTGTCTGGCAATTTCTACCTTTTCTGACAGAAGGCAGACATCATGTACAGTCTTGTGAGATACACCAGTAATCCAGGTGGAAAAAGAGGATAAGAGCAAAGCAAGAAACAATGGCTATTGAAAGTGAAACTGTCATAACCTTCTAGCCCATCCAAACTGCCAGCTGACTGCAGCTGGGAGAGTGAACCCAGCTGAATGCAGTCCAGTGACCCCAGCCATCATTCAGAGTTGCCAAATCTTGTCCAAGCTCCTCATCCATATAATCGTGAGAAAAATAATTTTATTGTTGCTTTAAGCTATGAAGTTTTGGGTTGATTTGTAGTGTTATGTACTCCATTCTCTGTTACCACACTTGCTTCTTTTACTTTTTCTTCTGAATAAAAGAAATAACTCAAAAGTTTTAGTTGTCCATTTTCACTCAAACTTAAGTATGGCTGAGGGTGTGACCACCATGCAAAAAGTCCAAACAGAACTTTCATTCTTGAGGTTTCCTGCCTCACTGGTTTCACTCTTAGTGCCCCCACCAAGTAAAAAAGAAAATGAAAGAGAGCTAACAGAGTGACGAGTTTCTAGAAAAGTGGAGCATATATATTCACATTATTTAGAAAGAAATGTTTAGCAAAAGAATCCTCAACTAAAAAATTTAAACTGAAATTTGTAGGGTGACAAAAAATATATTAAGAAAAAACTAAAATCAAGCAGTGAGGTTGTCCATCTCTGGAATAATCCCAGACTCTCATCCCTGAGCCCACTCCCTTTCTTTCTTTTTCACCATGAATATTGTATTCAATGATGGGATAAAAACTTTAAATCATTACAAAACATAAGATAAGTGCTAGGTTTGCACATTAATCTTGTTCACTTATGAAGGAGACTGCTTCATTTCCCTACAATGAAATGATGCTGGGAAAACATTTTTAACAGACAAAGTAAATTTGAATGGTATGAAAAAACTAGAGTAGTCTAAGATGCTAAAAGAGGATATTTTTAAGGAGAGCTGCTTTAGAATTCCCAATGCACTTAGATTGAACCCTGAAAAAGTGATGTTAGAAGGGAAAAGAACTTAGGTAAAATTAGAATGGCAAATTGCCAATCACTATGCTAGAAGCTGTCATCCCAGGCCTCTGTGGTTACCCTTAGTGATATCTAATTTAGTTCTACCATTGCCACCTCTTGTGTTCTGTCCAGTTTATGCTCCCACTTGAACCCTTGTAAAAGTATTGTGGGGGAGGGAATGGTACAAAGTATAATATAATATCTTCTATTTTCTCTTGCAATCTCTCCCAGTTTATCACATTTGTCAAAAATGGTATATAATCCATAATAAAGTAATATAAATCCATAGAGCAAAGTATACCTAATACCTGACTCAACACCCAATCCATTATTCACTACACAGAATCTCCATCTTTCCATCAGTATGTGGAGGATGAACAGATGTCGAAATAGGACCAATTCATGGTTGGCAAATAAATGAACTCTGTAATCTCTATAACCATATGAACAAAGGAAGTTCATGAATATGAAACTTTCTTCTAGAACAACCACCCAAGGGTTTGATGGACATGACTCACCACATTTTTACATCTTTAGAACCTATAACATAGGACATATTTGAATTGTGAGGTTTATGAGTACAAAGGAAGAGTCACATGTAATAAACCCTTTGCACTGTTTATTAAAAGACCCACATGAAACTTCAGAGCTTTTCTAAAAGCATGTTACAATCAAAGTCCTATTAGACACCCCCTGTTTAGGGGGTTAAAAACATACAAGTACATTTCTCCGAAACAGTTTTCAAAAGCCAGACTCCAAAAATGTAATTTTACTCTTGTTATCAGCTGAGATTTCTGACAAGATCTGGACAAGGTATAAGAAATGCCTTAGGGTTCTGCTGTTCCTACCACAGCAGGAAGGAAAGAAGTTTCTTTGATGATGCACTCTCTGACTTCCCATCAAGCGCTTTTCACTTTCAACAGCACTGAAAGCATTCAGAAGTAAAGAATACTCTGCGAACACTATGAGATTCAGTAGAGGAATCAAATTCTACAAAGGCCACTGTTTATGCAGATGAAAGCAATCTTAGGATGATCAAAACTTTGCAGTAACTGGGAACATAGGGGGTTAGTCTTTTTTTATTAGGAAAGGTGATCAGATGGATTCATCATCTTACCTAACGTGGAAGGCAAATTCCCGGCCACAGGAAACTGGAGTCAGTGTATGATACTAACATCTAAAACCAATGCAGGTCCCTGATTTCTACCTCTGCTCCATTTTCAAAATATACTAATTGATCTTTTAGTCTGTCAACTTGCAAGGCAAGGAACACCACAATTACTCTTGGAAGGATCTCTTTTGGATTAAGTATGAGAGTTGCCATCTTTAATGTGAGCAAAGCTTATCACACTACTTCATTTCCCCTCCTCACCACAATCTGTTCACTCAAAAATGGCTCTTTAGTGGTGTCCCCAGACCTGTCCATATAGAAGCTGCTTTTCGTTTCCACATCACTAATAGGTTGTTGACTTTAGGTCTTCCTCCCTAAGATTTGTTTGAGGGCTTCACATAGCATGACATATTTGTGTACTCTGGAGGCAGCTAATTTCCTCTTCTTCCAAGAATTCTCACATATGACATTTTCTCACATTCTCTAGACCCCCATCTTGGAAAATTTATCAGTCTGCAATTGTATTTGTAGAGGAAAACAAATTCTTCTTATTTTTTATAATTACATTCTGCCTTTTTGTACTTTATCTATTATTAACATAGACTAAAATACGCAGACAGTTTGTATAACCACCACACAAAGAAGCTATAGAAAAATTCTATTCCTAAGAGAGTTTTACCATATCCCTGTTATATCAACTCTCTTTCCAACATTTATCATCACACATTAGTTTTGTTTGTATTTAGATTTCATGCTAATGATTCCACTTTTGATGACAGCCTACTTTCATTTAGTATATTTTTGAAAATTCAGAAATGTCATTGTTTGAATCAGCAATCTGTTCCTTTTTGTTGCTGAATAGTATTCCATTATAAAGGAATTGTTTATCCATTGTCCTGCTAATAGATATTTGTGGTTTCCAGTTTTTGGCTTTGTGAATAAGACTGCTATAAACATTGTCCTGAAAGTCTTTCTGTGGGCTTCTATTTTTATTTCTTATTGGTGAAGACCTAAAAATGGAGTTCCTGGGTCATATAGTTGATGTACATTTAACTTTATAAAAAGTTGCCAATTAGACCGTCCCCAAAATAACTGAGAATTACAGGTGTTCCACATCCTCCCCAAAATTTGGTCTTAGTAGTCTGTAATTTTAGCTTTTCTTGCAGATGTAAAATGGTATCTCACTGTGACTATAACTTGTACTTCCCAGACAGCTAACAGCCGAGCACCTTTTTGAGTTTATTGGCCTTCAAAAATTTTCTTTGTATTGTACCTGTTCAAGTTCTTAGTTGGGCTGTTTGTCTTTTGTACCATACACTAATAGAAATTCTTAATATATTTTGGATTCAAGTCTTTTGTGAAAGATAAGTACTATGAATATTTCCCCTATTGAGATCTGTGTATTCATTTTCTTAAGCATGTATTTTGATAGGCAGACATGTTCTTTTTATCAGTTTTTAGCACCTAGTGCTTTTTTGTGTAATGTCCAAGAAATCTTTGTATACTCTAAGATCACAAATATATCCTCCTAGGTTTTCTAGAAAAATTTATGGTTATACGTGAATCTGATTTCTAGTTCAAATTAATTTTTTAGCATATAAAAATCAAAATTATTTATTTTGTTGCAGAGAGACTGTTTCTTAATATTATATTTGCCCAGCTTGGGAAATAACACCCTGATACATTTAAAATATAATTTATAAGCACTTTATTTAACATGTGAGTTATCATGCCCACTATGCTGATTTTATTTTCCACTGCATTCAGAATTCTAGAACCAGTTATCCTAACACTGACAACCATCACAAGGATATATCACTTAAACTGCACATCCTATAGCAGCTAGAAACTACACCCCATAAACATAAATATTTCACTTTGATGGTTTCTATAAAGCAGGAGCTCAGATATGAATGACTCATGTTTCTAATTTTAGTAAAAGCCTTATAAATTGACTCATAAGTAGAATTATTTAGAATGAAACATTTGTAAGTACAAAATATCCATAATTTGTTCACATACTCAAAATGGACAGAGATGAGCAATGGGCATAACTCATGAACATGAGTTCAGAATGTAGTAAAGGAGAGCTGCTTTTTTTGGCAGGAAAGGGGGAACTCATGGTCACTTTCTTGCTTGCTTTTTCTCCTTCCTATTTTTTCAATCCCTGCCAGCCAAACAGAAATGGCCATGATTGATAACGTAACTCCTCTTTAGACAAAAATAGAGTCAGGAAGAATTGAAGGATGTCTGGTGCATGAGGCCAAATCTTGAAAACTAATCTGTTATCTAAGAATCAGGCAAGTCCACTTTCGCCACCCAATTAATTCAATTCAAATTTTAGTTCATATTAAATTTAACACAATTAGACCATTTACCTGCAGAACCACTGGTAAATTCTCAACTGTTTTCTGCTTTGCTTTCTAAGATACTAATTAAATGGAAATAACTTAGACCCAAACTCCCCATAGGTAGAATTTTAAGGTTATTCAATTTTTTATTATGGATAATACGTACCTTGATTTCTATAGCAATACCATACACAAGCATATGTCCTATTTTCTATTGTACAAGTACAAAAGTGAGTGTGTGTGTGTGTGTGTTTTAGAGTAAGTGGGAAAATAGGATAAGAAAAGACATGCGTTTTGTATCACTAGCAATACTGTGACTTCACTATTTGGCAGAATGTACACAATCATCCTGATAACTTTGAGTGATGTGAAAAGAGCCTATGTCTGTTTCACAACATTCTCCAGTACTGGTGGAGGGGGTGGGATGAGTAGATCAATACCAAAGGAAAAACTTCTTTACAAAACTTTATATAAAATAAAAGACATTCTACTAAGATTTTAATCAAGATTCATTGTTGGGGGGAGGATATTTTCAAGTCATGCTGTGAATTCCCAATGCTAGTAATCATTTTATATGTAAACATGAAGTATTTAGAGGTCATATATATAAAATCACAGAAGTCTTAAGCAAAGCCATAAATATGTGATTAGATATTTAATAGTAGTATTACTGAATGTTCAGCAGATGCAATGCACTAAATATTTTACATGGCATAACTCATTTATTCAACATCATAAAGTATCGAAATATGACTGAAACATCATAAAGCTACTGTTCTTCTCATTTCACACAACTGAGAAACAGAGAGGGTAACTTGCCACAAGTCACATTTAAACTTAAGCATTGTGACCCTTAACCTCTTTTCTATGTGCTATGAATGTAATCATTCCCCCACCCCAAAATTTATAAGTTGAAGCCCTAACTAGGGTTTTTAGGGGGAAATGCTAGTTAAATGAGATTATGTAGATGGGGTCCCAGTTCAATAGGATTGTTGCTTCTCTCTCCATCAACATGCACCAAGGACAGACAAGGTAAGCCCATAGTCAGAAGATGGTCATCTACCACCCAGTTAAAGAGCTTGTTAGAATCCTACTATGCTGGCACCCTCACCTTAAATGTAGAGCCTTTTAAGAACTGTGAGAAAATAAACCTCTGCTTTTTTTTTTTAGCGACCCAGACTATGGTATTTTGCTAAGGTGGCATGAGCAAACTAAAACATTCTAGATTTCCCCAGGAACTTCCAAACAAGGAGAGAATGGAAAAGGACACAAGATACAATCTTTGCTTCACCTATAATTTCTTCTTATAGTAAAAACCTTGCCCCCCTTTCATAGGGTACTAAAAGCATGTAAGAACTGAAATTTTATTTGATTTTATCACTATAAATATTCATAGATTAGTAAAACATATGCATCAATACATTCAGGTTAAGACTTGTTTACTATATTGATCTTTGCAAGAGGAACATAAAAGCTGCTAATCAATATAAATGTGAAAGTTTTTAGCATAACTAGATTTTCAAGCAGGAACTCTGGGAGCAAAATGGAATAAGAATGAAGACCTTGAATGAATTCTTGTTATAGTGTTTCTGATTTATTAAAAATAATCACAGAGTATTACTAGTAATGCTAAATGTCTAGCATTCCAACCTAGTGAAAGAAATTACTAGTGTGTAAAAGGTCTTTGTCAACTCTAACATCTATAAACATTTAAGTGGTATTGAGCAGATTCCATAACATGATCTGCTTTTAACTGTGGAAATCAATGCAATTATTAAGAAGCTATTTGAATAATTCATGTTGTAAGGAAAGACCTTCAGAGTAGCCATAATGTGTTTGCATCTTAATGGTATTTTAAATAAAGTTGTGTCTTGCTACAATGCACATTTGGTAAGCTAGACTAATCAATCCCCATCCATCAGTTCACAGGCAGCAGAGAGAGAAATTCTGACAGTTTTAGGGGAAGAGCTGAGCTATCTGCCTTTGATAAATAAGTCATTTGGGAAAGTTTCTTCACCCACCAGCACAGAAGACAATACTACTTGCCATGTCATCCACTCCCAGCCTTGTTGTTGGGGTTTGACATTCTGTTGGCAGTACTATGCAGTGATATCATTGCAAGGTCAATCAACCAGGTTAACCAGACAAAATGCCTATTCATCAGCCCCAAAGAAAAGTATGAATGAAGTGCCAAATGGCTAGTACTGAGTAAAGACATTTGTGCGGGCACAGTTTTTTCACTTTGGAAGTTTTAAAATCTTCTATCACATATTTTCCTGAACTTGCAATCAAGGTAAATGGATATAAAGTTGGCTTTCATAAAATTTTAAATTTCAGATAAACATCAAAGACTATAGGTAAACCTCAAAAATTATCTAGTTCCAGGGCCTCCCCTGGTGGCGCAGTGGGTTAAGCAACGCACTACGAAGCAAATCGCAGCCACTGCAGCACGAGTTCGATCCCTGCTGCCGGC
>JAGFMF010011870.1:10943041-10968619 GCA_019455555.1 Galemys pyrenaicus
GCTCCCCACTCTCTGTGGTGAATCCTCTCACCCCCCTACACCTCTGGCCTGTACCCCAGTGCTTGTATGCATAAATAAATAAATCTTTAAAAAAAAAAATTATCTAGTTCCAATACTTGACTCTGTGGCAACACCTCCAAATCGTGAAGTCAGTCTATTTCAATCCTTGTTAATAAAACCAGTTACCAACTTATCCAGGACTGAACAAGTGCTCTTCAGGCAATTATGACAGAAAACTCTTACATATGCTGAACCCAAATCTATCTCCCCACACTTCTACACATTTGTCTTTACATGTCCTATGAAGTGACTCCAAATATATCCTTCTTCTGCCTACTGTCCATACTTGAAGGTAAAAATTACAGTCTTTTCAAGTTTTTTCTTCAGAATAAACATACCAGCTACTTTTTTTTTCCAGATTTATCATATTTTTCTTGTCCACATTAGCATCAGTGGAGGGGCCTACAATCAGGAACTTTCGGAGGTCATATATGTGAGAAACCTACTAATAAGCAAGCCCATTTCTGAAAATGATCTCTATTAGGAGAAATTGTTTCTATCACTACACCACTTACCAGATCTGGGCTAGCTCCTTTTCTTTCCTGCTTTAACATCACTTTACACATGGCATCCCTCAGAAAGCTTTCCCCTCTCAGGTCTAGGCAGTTCTCTTCCCATAGCTTGGCCTACAAAGTTTTCCATGATCTGTCCCTGACTTTTCTCTCCAGTTCCATTCATAAAAACTGCTCTCTACTCTGCCACACCCTCGCCATAACCAAACTAGTGTTTCCTGAAAGTTTCGCGCTTTGTCTCTCCCTATGCTGCTTTCCACCTGGAATAGTCTTCTTCCCCTTGGTCCTGTAATTACTGCCTTCTAGGGGCAGGTATTCTGAGAGTGTACAGAGAGTATATCAATCAATATAATTTACTGCAATAAAAAATTAACTCAAATTTTACTGGCATTTTGGGGTAGGGGTGGGGTTGTTTACAGGTAGACCATTGAGCTGCACAAGGACACAAGCTCTTTCTGTCTAACAATGGTAGCACCTTCCAGACCTGCTCTCAGAAAAGGAAAAATGAGTATAAAGGAGTTTATGTTCAGGCCAAGATGTGCTGTGCATCATTTCCATGCACATTCCACTCACCACAACTCAGTTACAGGGCTCCACCCTTACTGCAAAAGAACATGGGAAATGCAGCTGCTTGAAAAAAATGAAACAAGAAAACAAGAATGCTGAATTCATAGCCCTGTCTCTAGAGGACACTACGCTGTTCTCCACAGAAGTCTATGGCTACTGATCTCATCGCACTTAACCACCCTGGACAGGGAAAGTATGTATGTTGCTTTATTTGTTTCTCCAACTCAAATATGAGCTCCTTGAAGACAGCAGTGTGGCTTTCACTGGAATATTGCTAACATACAGCATAGGACACTCCTGCTACAAATATCAGTTTATATTTTTGAGTGTACAGATTAATGAAAGAGTCTTGTTCACTGTTCATATTACTCCTGACTAGTTTTCTGAAATGGTACTTGAAGACCCAAAGATCTAGACATCCTAGAGCACAGCTCTTCTGGGCTCTGGGAGACAAGGGATGCTGCAGTGGCTCTTACAGTGGATTGGATGATGCCTTAATAACCACAGAAAATATTGGGCCATTTTCCTTTCTCCTAGTCTATGTGCTCTCCAAAAACATGAGTTAGATCTTATTTATCTCACAATTGTCAGCACTCCTAGAAAATGTCTGTTGAATGAGTGAAAAAATATTGTTAAAAATAGGATAATCAGAGCACATACACTGACCGTAACTTCTTGCCAACAGTAAAAAACAAAACAAAACTATTTTGTTGTATATTTTCATATTCTTTTTATAATACCAGTTCTAATACATTTTAGCATCACGAAAAATTTTCGAGAGTTGTACTCATTTTTAAATAAAGTGAAACAGTAAAAATCACTTTACTGCTTAAATTTGATAGTGCTGGAACTGATTTTTAGCGGGGGTGGTTTCTTCTGCAAACAGAGAAAGAACGCCTTCTTTTGTACTAATTCATTACAAACTGAGATATCATCATTAGGAAACTGAAAAAGCAGGAAAGGCTGTCTTCCTTTTCCAGTCTATAAATAAACAGGAAGACAAAGATAAATACTGAAGTAGTTCCCAAGCCAATATTTTGAAACTCATGTTGACCCACCTTAAATGCCTTACTATGACGAATTTCTGTTAAGAAAAAAAAAACAAAAAAAAACCTCTCAACTCAATGTCTACTAGAAAAATATCCAAAGTATGTGCTTTCTGATTTATACTAACAGTTAAAGAAATAGTTAGGCTCCTTCAATCGATTTGTTTATGTCAAAACTAATTTAAATATTTGCTCTTTGGATGTTGGTTGTTATGCTCAAAATGCCTATTAACCTCCTAAAATGAGCATATCCCCCTTCTAATGGTTTCACAGCTCTTACCTCTCTTGGCAAATAAAAGAGAAGCAACAGGTCTAAAACCAGCCCAAAAATATATTTACTTTAGAGTTACAGTACAACATATATCTGAATTAAAATGTAAATATCAACAACCTTTTTTATTAAAAAAAAAAAGTAACTATTTTCACTGGTAATTTTGCAAACCCACTAAAACCTTGTCAGACAGAATATGCAAATGAAACTTTAAATGCAGCATTATCTTGAAAAATCATCAATGATCTTCATCTAATTTTTGTTTTCAAATGTATACAGCTTTAAAAGGTCAATGAAGGGCCTCCCTGGTGGCGCAGTGGGTTAAGCAACACACTATGAAGCAAACTGCAGCCTCTACAGCACAAGTTCGATCCCTGCTGGCGGCCAGGGAGGGGACCCACATGGCTTGGCAGACCTCTCCTGCTGTGCCCACTGCTCCCCTCAGCAGTGTACTTCCATTGATCTGCCTGTTCTGCTCCCCGCTCTGTCTGTGGTGAATCCTCTCACCCCCCCACACCTCTGGCCTGTACCCCAGTGCTTGTATGCATAAATAAATAAATCTTTAAAAAAAAAATTAAAGTTTGTCACCTTAAAAAAAAAAAAAGGTCAATGAAAATCAGATGGATAAAACCTCAAGTAAATTTGAACTTCCCTTGAAGGGAGCTGCTCGGAGTTTCGAATCTCAACTTGTAGGCCTGGAGTCCCTGCTATTTGGACCTCCTGGACACGATCTAGGTCAACATCAAGAAAATCCTATTGTTAAGAGACAGCTCTATGGAATGAAGGGAACACCTGTTCATATCACTTAATCTAGCAATGCCACAGTACCTTCATTTAGCAATTCAGATATTAATAGTACCTGCCATATAGAACTGTTGAGATTAGATGAATGAAAGCACAATCCACAGTGACAGCATCTGGCTCATGAACCATATATATTTCTGCAATTACTGCTAATATCCTTATGCTTATACTAGCACTGTTGGCCTGAAGAAGTAAGTTAGCCAGGTGCAAGCAGGGGAGGAGGAACAGCAGGAGGAACCCCTCTAGACTATAACAACGATACACAAAAAACCCTGAGACCCAAAAGGTTATATAGTTCCTCTTGATAAAGCTATGACCTGTAAAACTTAAAAAAAAAAAAGAGAGAGAAAGAGGAAAAAAAATGAAGTAAACTCAGAGATCTCTATAAAAGATCCTTCTCTGAATCCATGTCAAATGATCCCCTCACCCTAACACTCCTAAGAGCTTTTTCCCTTGGCCCTCCTTTCCCTTCCAGATATCAAACTGTAATTTTTTATTTTTATAATTTCTGCATTTTCAAAATTTCTCTATCAAGCATATATTACTTTCCTAATTATAAAAAAACAAAAGCTGCCTTTTAAAGGAATTCCTTCATTACTTCCCTTTCCACAATCAACCTAACTTCTGAAAATTTTGGCCCTTATTCATTGCTCAATTCCTTCCCTTTCTATTCAGTCAGCAACTCACTGCCACCATCCATTGAAACAGCTCCCTTAAAAAGGTCTTCAGATAGAACTCAAATATTATGTTTATAAAACACAGACCTGCTTTATTACACAACCACTCAAAACACTGCATGATCTCTATGGCCTACAAAATAACATCTGAACTTCTTAGCAAAATCATTAAAATGATACAGAACCTAAGCCCAACCTATCCTTTTAGTGATCATTCTCCTTTAGTGATCATTCTCCTCTAGTCATCACTGCCATACCCGCTCACAGCCACAGTGTTTCTTACCAAATGCCCTAAATGTTGCATATACTTTCTTGTCCCTCTCTGTTATAGCCCATTTTAGTCTCTCTACGCAGAGACTTCCAACCTTCTCTATCTAGCAAAATGTTATTCCATCTTCAAAACTCAATGAGTTTCAATATGATCTCCTTTATGAAAGTTTCTCCTGTTTATCCACCTCACCCCCAAACCTAAGCCCTTGGGAACTGTCCATACTGTCCTTCATCGAGTTATATAAATGTTCATCTCTCTGCTTGCATTATGATCCATTAGAGTACAAACTATATCTAATTTTTCCTTTGTGTGCTGGAGCTCTTAGTTCATAATTCAATAAAGGTTTGTGTCATTGCTACTCAAATTAAAAATAATATTTTAATGGTTTTTTTGAGGAAATCTCAGGAGAGGTAGTATATTTACAGCACAGAAAAGATACAAGGATAACATATGCAAGTAGTTTCAATTATTCTTCTCTTGCAATTTTCTGTGCACAGTTATCAACTCAGCAAATTTTATTGTGTTCACTATTTTCCAGGCACTACGCTAGGTACTAGGTTTATAGCTGTGAATGAAACAGATCCCCACTCTTCATGGGGCTTACAATCTACTTATGAGATATACACTAAAGAAATACATGAATAAATTACAGATTATGGTTAGTGCTGTAAGGGAAAAGGACAGAGGCCAGGAAAAATGGCAACTTTCTAGCCTCAATTTAAACTGGAGAACCAGGGAGGACCTTTGTAAGTAAGTAACTGGGACAACGAGAAATGAAGATTGAAGAAGGATTAACCAGGTGAAGAATAAGAGAAAGAACATTCCAAAAAGAAGAAAGGTGTCCTGGAAGGTTCTAAGGCAAGACAGTGTGAGTGGTGTGTTTGAGAGAGTGAAGAATGGTCAGTATGCCTGGAATCTGGTGAAGTGTGCAGGATTGTGAGAGGCCGGTTCCTCTAGACATGCTGGTTCTGTGAAAGAGACTGTACTTTCTTCTAAGAACAACCACCCACTGAAGATTTTAGGAAGTGGTGGAGGAATGAGAGAGTCAGATTTACATTTTAAAGATAATACTCTCAAATTAGAAGTTAAAATTCCTTCTAGGCAGTATTACTAGTGAGATGTAAAAGTGTTCTGCTTATTTGATTTTCTAGCACATTTAGGATAATAGTTATTGCAACATTTGTCAGTGAAATAGTATAGTTTTCAGTCAAATATTTGTCTCTGACCATTCTCAAAAGTTAAACCTAAACCATGTAGTTCTTGTTTCTAGGAAAAATACATTTCAGCTCACAAAATTACCGCACAGATCCTGTTTCAAGAATGCCACTCTGTACATGCCAACAAATGTTTAATCAAAGTTACTATTCGACGGGTGGAAAGCCTCTTGTCAAGACAGACCAGTCTCTGATATTGGTTGGAATCTGAAATTCTTCAACTTAGCTTTAGCTGAAAGCTAGGCCTTTTCATGTGAGCCGACGCTTTATAAATGGCATATAAGAAACAATGATGGCTCTTCTTTTATTTGTTTAGAAATGTCACAATCCACTGTTGAGAACAAATTCACTCAAGTTAGAAAAAGGAGAGAGTACAGTCTCATTTTTGGAATGTTCAAGTGACATTCTGTTAAACCACAAGAAATGCTATAACCAGAAAGAGAGAAAGGAACAGAAAGAGAACTGCAGGTTAAACAAGGACTTGAGTCACACACTTGCACACTTCAGTATATGGACTTAGTTGGCAAGTAGCAAAATTATATGGATGCTACTGAGGGCTTGGAAAGGAAAATTCTGAATATGCATGGAGAGGACACCCAAGAAATACCCAACACCCAGGCCAGACAAGAAAAGAAAGCAATCAAAGAAAAACTCACAACTATCACATACAATGTAATGTAATCTCCTTTCCTAACTTTTAGTGGGACATGATTTATCCAATAGGAAAACAATGTTTGGAAATCAAAGAAGGAAAAGGAAACCAGGAATAGAGAGTAAAGACTTCCAGGTAATATATAAGGAATAGAACTTAGTGGTTTAAAAAAAAATAAGTCCTGAAAAAGTAAAATAGCAGCTATAACATGCTGAATAAGAACATGAACAATGTAAGTTAGCTTTTATTTAGCATATACTTTGTGTTAGGTACTGTACTAAATGCTTTTCGGTGTTATATGATTTATACCCTCTACTAGCTCCACAGCGGGTAGTAATTTTATTCCTTTGAAACGAGGTAACTTGCTAAATCCATTATCACAAAGTTTAAATGTGAATGTGAGGTCAGCTCTGTCTGACTGGAGCTTTTGCAAATAAATTCCTGGTAAGTTATGTAGTTGCTTTTAATCTAGACAAATGAGATTTAAATAACATACAATATACATTTGTGCTTTAACTCCTTTAATGAAAAGTATTCTACGTCAGATTTTAGATTTTTCTTCTTTCTTAAACACAGTATGTTGAGCATTATCCAATGTTCTCATAGTAATTCACAATCTGTTGAGTATAATTTAAACATTAGCTAACATATCCTGCCTTAGTAGCAACCTCAGGAGATACTAAGATATGTAGGACTCTTTGTTCCTACACCAAATGGGAGCCAAATGCTGTTTGAGGCCTTCTTGGTTTATATATTCTGTCTATTCCCTCTTTGCCAGGTTACTAACACTAACTTTAGCTGCTGTCAGAGGGCCGAGGTCTGGCAGCAAATCCTTGCAGTCCCACCCCACTCTCAATCCCTGCCCCATTCAGCTGTTTCTTGCTTCTCTAACCTCCTCTTGCACCATCCGCTGCCTCCTGAATTCCAACCAGCTCAATTCAACACATTTTTATAAAGTCTACTTGAACCTGTGTTTGTATTCTGTGGGCTTATTTTATCAACAGTAATATAAGAAATACTGTGTCCAAACAAGAAAACTTACACTTTCTTTCCAGTAAACTTCAGCTAGCCATTTCTGAAAGACTGCATAGCTTAATGGAGGTTAAGAAGAGTAACAATCCTGTGAATCAGCAGTAGTGTCTCATTTCACAGAGAAATAAACTGAGGCTCAGAAATATTAAGCAACTTATGTAGGCCGGTACAGGTATCAAGTAATAGAGCTTGGATTTGAACAGTCTTTCTGATTCCTAAGCTTTACTGCTATAGAGAAGAAAGGAAAAAAAAAACCACAAATTTCTTGCAGTACTAATGGCCTCAGGAAATAGCCACAATTTGCTTAATGTAGTTAATGTATGGTAAGTATTGAATAATATCACAAATCTGCATTGAAATTGTAAGACAGAATTCAGAGGCAGGGCAAAGATTGCTAAATAGGCATCATACAATATTTGATCAGCCGGGTAGTGAGGTCGATGAGGTCTACGCATTAATCAGTGCCAGCCTGAATGTCACACTCACACATCATGTGACTTCCTCACTGATTTCCTGGCACTCTGGAGGCAACCCATCTCTTTTAAGGCAGATTATTGCATAAGAATAAAACAACCATGCAAAGAAATATAGTTCTCTCTAATACATATTAAATAGCTTTTAGAATACATTACTAGCAACTTTGCATATCACCACACTTAAGTTTTTCTGATCACCTTATTCAGAAGCCCATTTATCTCTTCGATTTAGTCCTAATTCTACTTCAGCCTCGTTGTCTGAATTCATTTATTTATCTAACCAATATTTATTAAGTAGATATTCTGTTACAGATACACTGTTCTACATATTATGCTACATGGCAGGATAGAGGTGACTCCTTTTACAGAGTATAACCTTGGATATTTATTTACACTGTAAATGTACAGAGATTGTAACTGGATTACCATGTACCTGCATTCATGCATAATGAATATTAAAATTGTCAATATTTTAAAAGTAGATCAAGAAACTTCCCACAGAAGTTATTTCATATGTGAAATTACATTAACAGGCATTTTCTTCCCAATTCACTAATATTTAATACCTTTGTACAGAATGGAGGGGTCTTCACAAGATAACCCCACCCCAAAGAACTTCCCTAGACCTGTGACAAGAACTGTTGTTCACATCTTGGACTCCTAGGGCTCAGAACACACAGATAAAGGAAATCTTAAAAGAATATCTCTAAACACAAAGACCAGTAATATAGAAGACTTGTACAGAGTGTGGCAGAGAAATGACTACTTGGGGGGAAAAGGGGTTAAGTCCTCATACTTCACTCACTTCAGACTTACAGAGCTTTTTTATGCTGCTTTGATTCTTTTTAACCACAAATCAAAAATACCATATCAAAAATTGCAGCAGCTTCAAAAGCTCCTGAAAAGTTCTGGCAGCACCTTTCTGATACTGCTTTGGAGACAGGATCTCATACTCACCCTATGGGCCAATTTCTTTTGTGAGCGATGACATTTTGAGATTGTTGGAGATTGGTCTACATGTGTGCTGCGAACAATCCCTGTGTTCAGTGTCCCTGGCCCTGTAGATTCCAGCTTTCTAACCCAGGCATGTTGACTCCTATGTCCCAGAAGTATCTACTCTTTATTGGGTTACTCAAGTTGCTGGCTTCCTTAGGGAAAACTCTAGTAGGGGCCTCCTGGGGGCACAGAGACAGCCACTGCAGTATGAGTTAGATCCCCCCCCGCCCCCCGGCCAGGGAGGTGACCCACATGGCACAGCAGATCTCTCCTGTTTTGCCCACTGCTCCCTTCAACAGTGTATGTCAGTTGATTGTCTATTCTGTTCCCCACTGTCTCTGGTGAATCCTCTCAATCCCCCGCACCTCTGGCCTATACCCCAGTTCTTGTATGCATAAATAAATAAATCTTTACCAAAAAAAGGAAAAAAAAAACTCTAGTAGGCTTCCCAAGGACATGACATTTAATTCCATCTTAGAAAAATAAGCAGGACACCACACAAAGTACTGCCATTCTTCCTGCTTAGAAGATTTACATTTAAAATGTTTTTACTTGATCCTCCAAGATCTTTTTAATAGCACAAATGCTTAAAAGATTAAATGCATTTTGGGGAGACTCTAAATCCATAATTCTTAATAGCATCTTTGAAAGAACTGAAAATGATACGCAGGCTGATCTTTAAAAATTTCAAAAGAAGTATGAACCAACATAAGCATTACAAGTCTGACCTACTTTTAAACACTTCCTTCTTTCTTCCATGCTTTTATCATTAACTGTTGACCAAAACCGCGTATTATTTCACAGGTTATATGGTGAAGCTTACTGCCTAAAGTGATCAGGAGCATTTTATGGCCAAAGTCCTCAATAAATAATTTATTTCACTTTTCCATTACTTGGAAAGTGAAGTTTCAGAAAAGTGCCCCACACTATAATACTCAAAGCACAGCAACTGACTTACTGAATAGATGAGATAATGTCTAATGCATTTACTTCTTTCTAAGAGATCAGTTCGTCAATACTGATTGAACCCAATGTGCACAACAGCATATATTAGGAGAGAGGAACTTCCTCTAAATAGCACCTTCCTCCAAGCCTAATTTTGCTGAACCATGGGAGAATTTATGGCTTTTCTTACACCAGCATCAGTAATTGGGAAGAATCCTTAATTACAATACAATCTAACACACAATTAAATCCATTGACCCTGTAGATATGTTAAAACAAATCTCTGTCCCAAATAGGTGATGACCCCACTGGACCCTTAACTGCTCCATCCTTGACCTGAAGCTAGGCCATGTAGGTGACTGAATTTGCTTCTGATCATAAATTAGGGAGGGAGGCATCTGCTATTGTGCAGAGACTAGAAAGTCAAAGCCACTTAACGCCTCTGAAATGCAACACTTATGAAATGAGGAAGTTGGTGTGGGCCCTGAGTGCCTGCCTCACTCAGTGTGTCACCATAGGAAATCAACACCCAGAACTCCATAAATGCAACTTATGGCTGAATCTGATTAAGTTCACTGGAGAAGGATGAGTATCGCCACAGGTCAGCAGCAGACGAGCTGAAGCGGGAAGGAAGCTCTGGAGTGGCTTCCACAATACTCACTCCCTTTTCTACCTCAGGCCTCCAGACAGCCGGTACTTATATTTAATTATTTTTATTTTTCTCTTTGGCTATTCTGCTCCCTTTTAAAAAGGCTGCCCAATTGTTCAAATGCCACTAATACAACCACCACTCCACAGTCCATGTGAGAAGAGAGGTATTTTCTCTTGGTCTCTAAACTCCCTGAGGAAGCAGGTCACCTCCAACCTCACCTGGTGACCTTACTGGAACTCTTTTCAAGACATGTAGCTTGCCTTTGCCCGCTTGGTTTCTCATCCAGTCTACTACAATAAAAGAGATAGAAGATTGATAAAACTTAATATTATTGCTCATAGAAGATGTACTTTTTAAAAAGCCATGAATAATGTTCTAACAAAAGGAAATAAGTACAAATGTTTGCATGACAAACCTGAGAGCAAGGAAGGGTGCCTGTGGCCTTGTCTCTCCAGTTCTGGGACCTAAATTCACTCTAATTCAAGTAAGCAGAGGGGCAGAGAGTGACTTCCCATCTCTTTCTTTCTTGTTAAAAAAAGTACAGTGCTCAGAAGGGCAAGAGCCTGTATCGTCATCACCTCTGGAAGGAAAGCCCCTGAGGCTGGTCCAGTTTCCTGAGCATTCTAGGGGTTGTGGAGAATGCACAAGGCCACAAGGAAGACACCCTGGCCAAGCTCACACCCATCACTGTCACTCCCTACCTTCCTCCTTGAGTTATAACCTCCGTTTTCACTGCTCCATACCCCATTAGGCCCGCACAAGTATTTGCCTACAGCAAATGACTCAGAAATTCTTCACAGTACAAATCTCCAGTAGCATATAATAGGAAGGGGGTCAGAGAAAGGAGAAAGAGTTTAATTTCCCTTAGAACTGCAGCTTATTTTCTTTAGGTGTTAGCCATGTGGCTTTTTGCTTAGCTATAAAAGAATCCCTCCGGTTTATAGGCAGCTGAATGGAATCACCATTGGCATCTTCTTGATTTAATAATTTTAGTCAATATTCAGTTAGTTTTCTTTGACAACAGAAGGCAAATGGCAGAAGAGATGACCCAGAACAGCCAAGAACACAAGTTATTATTATTATTTTCTCTATTATTATTTTCCATGCTCTGCTCCGAGCAATTTCCTTCCTGATCTCTCTTCTGCTCAGTCCAGTGTCCCCTAAATTTGGATGTGCCAAATTCATACTGGGAGGGTATTCAAGTGACCTGAAAGTCTACTGTGTTAAGAAAACCAAGCTGTTGTGCATAATTTATGCCAGATAAATGGCAAATAGAAACTCCAGAGTTTGTACTTAGTATTGAGTTCACAAATGTGGTAAGTTCTGTACTAAAATAACAAGGACACAATCCCAGATCTCTAGGATCCTTTATATACATTTTGCCCAAGGATTTGCTAAAGGAAGTTGCCCTGAGGACACTTCTATTAACCTATAATTTAACATAACACACTGCTAATATTAGGGCAGGAAAGAAGGTGCTAAGAAAAAAGGCTGATTTTTCAGTGACAATAATTTTTCCATGACAAGGACCAGAGGGGTACCCAGGAGGAAGACTTTACAACCAAGTGATTTTTAAGATTCTAGTATTAATAACTGGAATAATACATTCAACATTAAAATTATTTTCTATTTATACATTAAAAAAACATGTCAAGGAAATGGGTTCTCCTTGCAGAACCAGAAAAAAAACAGATCCCACTGTGAGAAGAGTGATGAGAAAATGATGCATAAAATTAGTCACAATTTTTTCTTCTGACAAAACCAGGATTTCAGCTCTGCTATAATAGTTTTCACATAAAAGAGATGGTATCTTTTCTAGAAAAAAAGATTCAAAAATACGTTCAAAGCAGTCAGGATGGTTAATCCGATAATTCAAAAAGTTGATTCCTACTTAAGCTACTTAATCTAGAATCTTTCATTAGATAAATACTTTGATTTTATATGCCTTCCAAAGCCATCAGTTTAGATTGCTACAAGACTAAGTATGACGGGCCGGAAATAATAATGATGTCATTCATCCAGCAGGATCATTGCCAGGAGGTTCAGCTGCACCTTTCAGGATGGGATGCACTTCATTCAGTACAGTTCACGATGAGCCCTTGCTAGAGAGCAACAAATGGGTCTTTAACCTTAAGTCTCCTAGTTGTTCTGTAATAGGGTTCCAGAATCACGGTTCCGCCCTAAGTGGGTAAAGCTGAGCAGAGAAAGAAGATTCTGCAGAGAGGACAGAAGGAAGGGAGGAAGAAGGAAGCAGGATGGAAAGCAGCAAGGAAACCTGGAAGAGGCATGTGGAGCAGAGCTACATATAAAAAAACTGCTTGCTTTTTAGTCTTAAACTGGTTAAAACAGATGTGGGTGAAAAACCCATAGAAAGGTTAATAATGGCAGCTTTCTTCTTAGTTTTAATTTTGCTCTTTTCCTCCCAAATTTGTCTAACTCTTTCTAACCCTTTTCTATGATTCTCTACTAAAAGGTCCTTTAAACATGTGGCAGGCTTTTGGGCCTTGCTTTGGACTAATTCTACTTAGCTAAACTTTTACCCTCAAGGAGATGGGTAACTTTAAATGCTTAACTAAGTAACTATGTTCTTTGTCCTTTCAATATTGCACCCTAATTGTATTAAAGTTCCTTTCCATTATAAGTTTTATATGTTTATCTTAATGTGGCAGATGGCAGAACCCATTCAGAAAGGGCAGGCTTGGGGGTTCTGGGGTGCTCCTCTCCCTGCCCTGTAACAGATTCATAGCTCATCCTTTCTTTCAGTCACAAGTATTTTGCTTATTATGTTGTCTCCTTTTCTCCTCTAAGGTTATGAAAAAGAACTAGAATTTTACAAAATTGAATAACAGTTAAGCCATGAACTTAAAAAAAAAAAAAACAAAAACACCTCATCTTCCATATTTTACTAAACACTGAAGTCTCTTTGAGAGCACCAAGAGGTATTCCCTGCATGCTGACAGAATCTTAATAAAGACATCCCCATGCCTTCCAGAGAGCACATCACACACTGGGACCCACCAACCCACTTCCAGAAGCGTTCCTCAGAGAAGATCCCACCATTGTATTCAGGACATAACTTTGAGTAAACAAGACTGCAGAAAAATACAAGGATTATTTGATACTAATTACAACACAGATTGTCATAAAGTTTAAAAACAGATAATAATCTGTTATTATGTATCACATGAATATAGGCAATGTAGAAGTACATGAAGAGTAGAATCAAGGCTCTAATGCACTACTAACAGGAGGTGCTTCTGAGCGAGGGGGAAGGCAACATTTGATTTTTTTCCATTACATAGGAAAAAAAGAGTAAAATATGGCAAATGTTAATAGCTAACTTTAAGGTAGGTAAGAGGGGTTCTTAATGGTATTCTACTTGGCTTTCAGGATGTTTCAGGCTTTAAAATAGAGTGGCTATGAATACCTTTTAAAAATTATATTTTTAATCTTATTCAATTGCCCATTTACTCATGCATTCAACAAATAATTACTGGACATGTCATTAATCCTCAGATCTGAAGAATAAGGAAAGATCCTTGCCCTTGTCAGGCAGACATGAATGGAATAATTCCTATTTAGGAATCTTGTCACGTTCCGCAATTTAGGTTTCTGTGTACAGTAAGGGAGGATATTCGTTAGGTTTGAAATTGCCCAAGAGTAACTGCAATATGTTCATTTACAGCAAGGTATACTACTCTAGTTCCAAAAATATATTGTCAATATTTATCTTTAACTATCTTCTTGCCAAGAGTTTCTGAAAGGGCACTGAAGCAAGAATGAGTTTTGAAGATGTTCCAAAGTGAGTTATTATCAAAGAGGCATATCATAATGACAATAAGTCAAATAGGTTTTGATCTTTCTTTGAAACTTTTCCAAAGAGACGGATTAATTGGCCAACCTGTCACTGCTAATGACAACAGAATGTGATACAGTGAAACTTGAACTGAACATAGTCACTACAACACTACGTCCAACACCTTAGGACTTAATTCTCTAGATAATCAAGATAAAAGTCTTTTCCCATCTGTTTTCCTCTAAAGTAGCTAGGTATATAGTCTTTGCATACAAATGCATATGGCAACCTGTAGTTAAAAAAAAGATAATAGTAATCAGGACCCAATATTGGTGGCTAACTCCAACATTATTGCTCCTACCCAAGCCAATCCATTTTTCATTCAACTTTTTTATTTGCTAAAGATGTGCAACTGCCACTTTTCAATCTTCACCTATCAGCCCTCAGGTCTACAGTTAGGCTACCTGGACTATCAAAGACATATTTACTTTCAAAGAAGGACCAGGTTAAATAAAGGATGAGAAAAAGTCAGATAGTAAGCATATCACAATCAATGTTGAGAGCAAGGAATCATTTTAATGCAGTCTTGGCTCAGGAACCGAGTCTCTTCTCTCTAATGCTTCTTCTTAAGAGTGCTCATCCATCATCAAAGCTCACAGCAGAGGCCATCAGATTAGAAAACTGCTTCAAGTTACTCAAATCTGTGTTTGGTAATGACCAAGCAGTAGGAAACAAGCACAAGTAATCAAATTAGGCTTGGTAGTGCTACAGGTTTATGGGTTCTCTTTCTCTCCTCTCCCCCTAATACTTTTGTGCTCACTCACTCCTACAACTCAGTCTTTACCTAGTAAGTATGAATGTCACTGAGGCTCCACAATGCCTTCCCCCCTGGGTAATTCTAACTCCTATAAGAAGTTCTTGTTAGCTTAAAATGCACCCATTTTTTTCCATTACATTATTATTTTCCATTACATGTATTATTATACAGTATATATATAAAGTGTTTTATAATTTTATTAATTTATCACCATCCCAAGTGAGTTATGTCTGTCAATCATACCTGTAAAAGTAAATATTTCTAAAATCACTTTCTTTTATATTAAATTTACTCAAATTATAGCATAATAATTCCTAGGAATTCTCAGAATATAAGTAAAAGTAAATATAAGATATTGTTTGCTTTCAATTGAGGCTTTGCCAAATCCTAATTAAAGAAAAAAAAAGCCTAAATTAGACACTCATGTAAAAGAGACACCAAAGCAGATGTCCGGCTACTTTTAAGATTTTTGAATAGCAGAACCATAGCTTTTATTTTTATGAGTTACAAGTATTCTCAAATGTTAACACAGTAATCAAAAGTCAACATGTATAAAGCACATATACACATGCGCACGTGTGCGTGTGCACACACACACTCACACTCCAAAATGAAAATCCAAATTTCAAGCTTCAGGACTTACATTTTTGATGCCATCATATACAACATCAACTGTTAGTTAAATTCTATCACTAATATTAAACTTTACTGTGAATAAATCACAAGATCAAAAAAAAAAAAAAAGAAACCACAAAACTTTAACAAGGTGAAATTCTGTCCTCAAGTGAAGCAATGAAGTTCAATTCTTTGCCTCTAAAGTCTGGTCTCAAATCCTTTCCTACCACATGACCTTGGGCAGGAGCTTCACCTCTATGAGCCTCTGTCTCCTCTTATGTAAAATGGGGGAATAATATGTATCTCCACAGGTTAATAGTTTCATAAATAATTCAAATAATGTTATAAAGTACTCAACAATGGTAGAAAATAAATGTAAATACTCCCTCTATTTCTTTTCCTAAAGAAGAAGTGATCACCTATAGAGAGAACATGTTGGCACATTGATGAAGGAGAGAAAGAAACAGTACAGTAACAAGTAGAGATTACAATTCAGGAGGACTTTCTAGTCTGCATGTCTCATATCAAAAAGACAGGCAAGGATTAAGTGCCATGCAGAATGTAAGAAGACTTTAGCTGATCAGTTCATACATAAAACAGAAGCTTAGTCATACAGGAAAAGAAAGAGAATTTAAGAGCTAATGAGAAGAATCCAGGCTTCTGAGTAAATACCACTGGGACACAGACACCTAATGGTATCTAGTGAGTACCATCTCAAGGTGGACCTTAGGCACAGTAAATAACCATGACGAATGTATAGATGACTTTTGAACATCATGGGTTTAAAATGCAGAGGTCCACTTACACACATATTTTTTCAGTAAATACAGTTGGCCCCTTATAACCACAGGTTCCCCATTCATGGATTCCACCAATGGTAGATGTGGAACCTAAGAATAGGAAGGGCCAGACCACAGGAATTTGAGAATCCTAGAATTTTGATATCCTCAGGTGAGGGAATGTGGATAGAGTAGGTCCTGAAATCTCTGAGTTATCAAAAGACAATTGTAACTCCAGTGGGACTTTGTTTCCCAAACCCGAAATAGGTTTAGCAGATTCCACTAAAATCAACACTTTGTCATCCAGATTGACTCATACCTTAGAACCCATGAGGTTATCATAACCATCTTCTATGCAAAATAAACTTACTGGCTCCCATGGAAACCAATCAGAAAAATCTGTCTGGGTTTTCAGGCTTCCAAAGGCCCTGAATTAGCTTGATAAATGCACCCCAAACAAGAGCTTTATTTTACCAACTCCAAGATCTCATCAACAACAGAGCACACTACTACTACAAGTAACACTTAGAAATAAAATTGCTTCAAAATAGTGCTATTAAAAAAAACACACACCAATGAGTCAAATCCTGTTAGCCTTTCCTCAGAAAGAAATAAACTTACCTTGATGAAGGAGATGGCAAGGAAATGTGCATGCCTCAACTCTGTGACTTATACAATGAGAAGAGAAACAAACTTCCATGACACTAGCTGGTACTATCATCCACACAAACAGTGTGACATAAATATCTTAAGAATTTAATTTCAGTAGTCTCAGATTTGTAGTGCTCCTAAGTAGCCACAAGTACACACAAATCCTCTCTGGAAGAACTCCACTTTAATCTAAGCAGCCAGTACCTCAAACACACAATCAACTGTACGATGGATGCACTCTGATTTCAGAGAAGTGAAAGTGTGGAGGAGGGAGGTGCATTTAGAATTAAGGAAATGCAGCAGTTGCGTTGTTAAAAAGAATAAGATATTATATACATGGATCTGGGTCACTCAGTATTTATTAGTATGTATCCAATATCAAAGGTTTCAAAGTAATTGAAGACATGACCCCAACTCACAAGTGACTTACTAACAATCTCTCTGGGAACACATATTCATTAGCTATCTGATTTACTTTTGGATTGTGTTGGCAATATGTTTACAGTACTGCTACAAAATAGTCAGGGGGAGTAAATGCTGCCCTTCACATCCCCACACTCATGCACATACTCACATTCTTTATAGTCTAGCAGTGAAAAATTATCTATACAGTAAAATCAGCTTTAAGGAAAGTAAACTTATTTTCATTCTTCCAATTTCAACAAAGTACATAACAAGTTACTTTCTGATTGCTCTGATTAGCTTCCATTCAAAATAACAGTTTTACAGCATGTGAGATATGCAATTTGATCATTCGGTTGAAATTTATAATTCAAGTGATTATGATTAATTTCTATCTTGAGCAGGAAATTTGAAAAAACTTCACCCTTAAGGTTTTTTTTAAGAAAAAACTATAATGTAAGGTATCATTAAATCAACTTGCATTCATTAATTCAGCTTTGAAAAGTGAACATCTAGTGTTTTAAGGGATTTTCAAACACATGCATGAAAATAAACACCAAGGTTAGCTTAATAACAACTCACTGAAAAAATTATTGGTTAGCATTAGTTCTGCTCTTCACATAATATTTACCTGTGTTCAGATTATTACATATTCATATGCCAAAACCTATCTCAAAGTAACCTGTACACAAAAAGACTGACGCCACTTCTTAGGAAATGTCCCATTCCATCATCTGAAGGAATGAATATAGGTTTCTCCTCCAAAGACAGAAGCATTTCATTTTATGCCTTCGTCATTTTCCTTCAATGCCCTCAATCCTCACTCTGAGTCCTTCAGCACTGCATTTTCAAAAAGTCATCTAAAATTGACAAAATGATTGACTTGCAGCTGTTTATAAGCAAATATAAAGAGAATCCCAGGGAATTAACTACATGCAAAGTAGACATAACACAGGCGCCTCTCTCAAAGTCCACAGGGTCTGGCTCTGTGGATGTGTGAGATCATTTTCTCACGGCATGTTCAGTCTCTTCTCATAGTTCACCATCTCTCTCTCAGTCTCAGCTCAAACCAGAGCCTTGTCTCCTTGGATGTCAGGGCTGGAAGTTCTTTCCTGAGTTTGCTTTTCACCTTTGCTGTCACAAAATTCTATGCTTCCCCAGACGGAACCCACACAAGTTTTGTGCCCCTGGTGGCAACTCAGGGTTGCAGGGTTTTGAGAGCTCCCAACTATTTTCAAAACTCTTTTATTGTTCCAATAGGTTCTAGTGCCTTCATAGTTAGACAACACTCTACACAAGCACTATCCAAAGGTGTCTAACACTCCTCTGGGTGTCTACCTCTCCAAAGACCACTCTTCTTCAAGAATTCAGTTAACCTCAGCATTTACATCCAGACCTTCTGTTTTCTCTCAGGACCTTGTTGGTATCCGTATAACATGCCAACAACTTGGAAATTATTCTGGGAAAGCATCAAGAGAGTTGTCATTAGACAGAATAATTACAGGAGATACACATCCTGGATTGTAACTCCACAAGTGAATAAAACAGAGATTTAAAGTTAAGGAGATAAAAGTTGACTTCACAGTGAATAGATAAAACAATGAAAAGTGTGGGGAAGGGCAGAGCTATAGATTTTGTGAAAAGAGAAAGAAAAGTCCTAATAAAAGAAGTTCAGCCTGCACTGGCAGCATCTGAAGCCTAACACAGATAACTACGGTTTTCATTGAGTGCAATGCTCCACAGCCAAGATGGAAAAATTGCACAGATATATTTTTAAATCTATGAGACTGTTGTGCGGGTGTAGATGTAAAAGAAAAACAAATCCAAGCTGGTATTCTGCTTGGAATAGCTCCACATCACACTCCCCAAATATTATACTGCACACCCAATTTATTTTTACTTTCTAGCATATGTTAATTAACTGCATTATAGACATTTTCAATTATGACATTATTCATTTCCCCCAGGGTTTAGTACATAGGTATTTTCCTGATGAGACAAAAAGGGACAATATAGATTAAATTTGTTCTATTTATCAAGCTCATCAATTTGTTGTTCTAGTCCCCATTTTCCATTGTTTACCATGAGATTCATACTTAACTATGTATTATCACTGAACAATAGTTATTTGGATACATATAAATTCCTTGTAACAGTGCCCGGCACATAGTAAATATTCAATAAATGTTAGCTGTAATCGTCATTGTTAGTTTTGTTATTATTTTTAACAATAGTATATTTTACTAAATTGAATTCTAATTATTATCACTGCTTATACCTGCCAGGGAACTCCTACCACTGCTATACTTGAGTCTATAAAGGAGCACTATAAATTCCAATAATTAACAAAAAAATGTAGTCACTTGGCTAAGTATCTTTTGTACATATCATAGGCACAGTTGATTTTGTACCTAATTTGTGGTCAGTAGTGGAAAATAGCTGTCTCATCAATTTTATTTGAAAAATATGGACAGCATCTCAGATAGGGATTTCTAAGAAATCTGACAATGCTCCCACAGAATCTTTTGCAAAATACAAACAAGCAAAGCCTTATCATGCTTTGAGTTCCCCTCACATCTAATCCATTCTTCATGCATCTACTGGATTAATCTCCCTCAAATGTCATTTCTGAGCTTAAAACCTTTCCTGGCTCTCCATTACCCAAAGAATAAAGTAAGAACTTTCCTCTTGCCTAGTCCAGTCGGCGTTGCCAGACCAATTTGTACTGCTTGTCTCACCCACCCAAACATCACAAGGCTATTCTGTCATGAACACATGTCATGATCATTTTCTTTCTTTTACGACTAAATATCCACAGAGCTTTATTGATCTCCTCTGAACAGAAAAGGTCTGTTTGTCCAGTTTTCCACAGACCATCTATGGCCCAGATCTTATAGTCTCCAAGAGACTCCATGCATAGGGATATGTCTTTTGTCTTTGAATATCACATATGCTTGGTTAAGAATATTTGTATTAATTTTTATTTGGTTAAGAATGAGTATTATTATGGAAGAAAATTTAACAAGAAATCAACATAAGAATCATGACATAATTCTTTTATATTCCAAGAATGATCTCTCTTAGACTCATGGCTGGCTTAACATTTTTACACAGCATCTGAAAAAAGCAGTACCCACTGAGACACTGATATCTACATAACTCCCAGCCTGTTCACCACACTGAGCTGATAAAAATGAGTTACGGGAAACAAACGGTGATAGATGATTCTCAATACCCATAAGAATAAGATTAAGACAGCCTACCAAACTATCATCTCAACCTGGAACATTGTCTGGGAGTCACTTTTGACTACCTGAGTGGTAACAATCCAACAGAAGCCATAACCCAAAAGAAGAATGTACCCAGAACAATACAGTCAGTTGTTAAATGGGCATAAAATGAAAAACCCAATGTAAACAACATCTACAAATCTCAAGTACAAATCTCTAGGTCGCTCTAAGAGGTTTTAATTATTGCTCCTCCAAAACATCAAAATGAAGAAAAAGTGAAATGATTCAAAGAAAATATGTAAGCATAACATTTAAAAGTATAATTTATTAAAGTATAATTTTAAAATTAAAATTCTTCAGTCTGAAAAAACTTTAATGTGAAAAGGCTCTTTCTAAAGTTTACCAAACCTGTGCCCCAAATTATGGTAAATTAGGAATACAGGAAACATTTGAAATATGTACCTTCTTGATGGGAAAAAGCCAGCAAAACTTCACAAATGTGTGTAGATTATGTTGCAAAAGACACAGGCATGTCCAGGAATGCTCTAGTCATACTCCCAGAGATGATCTGTTACTGACGTAAGTGCTATTTGGGTCATTTGGTTGACCTTGTCCAACTGACAACGAGTGCTCTGAGAAGACCCCTCTGATTTTGAAAAGTAGGGACGTGTTTGGAAAATCCTTTGGCTTAACTCAATATAACCTTGCACCAATTCTGATTACAAGTGGATGTTCACGAGGCATTTTATAACTTGGAGAAGGATTCATACCAGAGAACGTAAAGGACAAATCTCGTCTGTATTGAGGACTCCAAACTACAGATTCCAGGCCAGGGTTAGGCAAACATTTCATTTATTAATTGAAAACTCATAGATAATCATTTAAATTTTTGAGTTGCTCTCAGTTATTCAAGCCTCTCAGATTTATGCTGTGGATCTTTAGTAGGATGACAGTTCTTTTGGGGGAGCTTTATAACGGGTCAGCTTTCTTTCTAGGAGTTCAAATCACTGCTTAACACGCTGAGCAAATTCCCAAATTTTAGAGACAACCAGACTAGAAAATAAGAGACAAAAAGATGCGGAGTCTTTGGAAATAGATCTCAAAATTGAGCTCAAATCTTCCTCTTGATATTAAATCATGTGATGCAGCTTTCCTTTATTTTGGTGCTGATGTGAACTAATTTTGAGATTTATAAAGTCAAATGTCCCTGTGAAACTGACAAGAAAAAATGACATAAACACCCATTATGTGTATTAAAAAATATATATTTATTTTGCTGAAGGACAAAACTGTAATTCAATCTCTTAAATATTTCCATTTTCAAAAAAATAAAAAAGAATTGCTTCAGTTGTGTAACTGTTTCTCTCATTGTTGCCATAAATGTTGTAGTAGCAACCTTTCTGGTCTAGCTGTAACTATTAAATTGTCCTAATCTAACTTCACCAAAATGTGATGTGGGACACTTAAGTCTATGTTGGTTTCATTTTAATCTATGATTCTGTTGCTCTTTGCATTTGTTATTCTTAGTAAATGTCTGAAAAGGAGAACCAGGAAATGCATTTAGTATTAATTTTCAAACAAATAAAACTCACTTTATAATAAATTTAAGCACCATCTCCCTGTTTATATAAGCTTATATAAAAGTCCAAGGAGTTGAGTGATTAGGCTCAGTTGCAAACAAAACAAAAGTATTACATTTTTTTACAGTCAAAGAAATAATCTCATTCAGTGATCCCTTTATTATTGCTATCTTTCATTTCCATGGGGGTTTATCTGAAAAAAATAAAATCCCATATGCACTTAGATAGTATTACAAATGAATGTTCTCTATTCTTGTTTGTGTTAAAAGTTCCAAGAATGACTGTCATGTGAGCATAAAATGGCGGTCTTTTCAGTAGTGCTGACATAAAAGGGCCCTTCAACTGTGTTGTTTAATTGTATATATTCCAACACTAGGCAACTCTCCAATCCTTATTGTAAACATTGCATAGGGTCTGTAAGTTCAGCAAAACAGTGTAGTTCAGGCTTTTTACAGTTATCACCAGGTGACAGTTGACTTCTTTTTACAATTTTATATATTGTTTGTCATGATTAGTGCAGACTGCTTTGTCAGATCAAACAGGTTAACATTTGGAAACTCACCCTACTATTATGATCTAAGGGTGTCACTTTTTCTCCCCCATAAGCACTGAATTGGTGTAGTGTTTTGTTCCCAGGCCTATATAAAAGGTAATCTATTATAGATTGTTGTAGTAAGTTTGGAAATAAAGAAACATATAATCAATAGCTATACTGAGCAGGTATTAATTACACTGGTTCTCATGCTACAGCAACAGAGATTTTTGTTAATTTGATGGAAATTATAATTAATTTCCAGGCAAAATTCATGTTTTTGTAGACTCTTAAAGTCGACACTAGTTTCTGTACAATAATTAAGGAGGAAGGAAAGGCAAGGAACCATAGGATAAAAGGTAGAACATTCCCACCCTTGAGTTTTATAAGAATGAGGCTCATTTACTGTTCAAAGGACATTGTTTATACATTCCAGACTTCCATCTTATAATTGCTCCAGGATTTGTAAAAAGGAAATCTCAGCAGGACAGCAAAATTTATTCAAAGCAATAGCTCCACATAATTGGTATAAAATACCAGAACAGTCTGCTCTGAAAACTCTTTTCTCAGCAACACAGATTTCCACTCCTTCAACTTTTTTTCTATATTCAAATAAAGTTTGACTTTTTCTCTTCCATTACTTGAATCTTTCTTCCTCTACCCAGGTAACACATATTTATTAAACATTCTATGAAAAATTTTCAACACAAATTATGTGAGAAACTAGTTTGACTCTCATTTGGTTCTATTGTTTACCTGGTTACTATGGCAACAAGTAGGCTGAACCCATATTGTACAAGAAAGGTAGTCTTAGCTTTTATATTTTTACAAAACATTGTAAGTTAATTACGTGTTTTATCACACAGAAAAGTTAAAATTCCATTGTCGTGTTAGTATCCACTTAAGAAGAATTAAAAATGAACGAGAGGACGCTTAAGTCTAGATATTATTATACAAACTTGAAAACACATTAAAGGAAGATGAATCACAAAATGTGACAAATCCTATATATTCAACAACAACCTTTCTTCAGCATGTCATATCAATGCTCTATAGTGTTAGTTGGATTTCTGACAAAATTCCTTCACTAGCAAAGTAGAAAGAAGCAAAATAAATAACTGCCTCTTTAAAGTGCTATTTTAATTTTAAAATTTATTTCAACAAGATTCTCCTTGTGTGTGTTGATGAATGCCCTTACAATACCTTTGCTAATTTAATACCACTTTAACATGTCATTTTAGCAGATGTTTCTTTACCGATATGAATGAGAATTTGTGGATGATTATGCTGTCCTTTTTGAAAAGGAAAAAAGTCTCCACAAAACTCTGACACTCTGAAACAAAAATCTGAAACTTTGAATAATAAGGGTCAAAAAATGTATGCAAGATGAGAGTTGTGTCATGGAATTAACTGTATGTTTTTACACAATAAGCAAAACAAAAAAATTCTTGAGCTTGCACAGCAAGAGGAATTTAAAATTTATCATAATGAAACTTAGAACCTGTTCTTTTAAAAAGTCATACATGCATATACATAATTCTAAAGTCCTATTAAAGACAGACATATAAGCATAATATGAAAAAGGTAGATAAGGTGGGCTTGAATAGGAATAATCAGAAAGCAAATGCCCATGAATCCAGTGTCCAAAAAGTATTTTCAGTTGCATTACAGGTAATATGTCATATTTTGATATGATAATCTTTTTCCTTACGGACTAATTGTGACCTTTAAGTAACTGGTTTGGTTTTGTTTTGTTTTTTCCTTTTTCAGATTCTTGACAAGATAATGCAGGTTTCTTAGGGCAAGCTAAAAAGAAGAAAAAGAGTTATGAAAAGGGTGTAGAGAACTCTCAGATAAGATTTCAAGACATTTTACACAAAGCTGAATACGCCAAGCACATGCACACAAAATCAAGGAAATAAAAAAAAAAAAATGAAAGGCCTCTTAATACCAATACCATGAAGAGAAGTTATATATGTACCTTAATAGATCATCAGTCCTATTTTCCTCTAGCAGTGTACATATTAAACTTCCAATCTTCATTCTTTGACTATCTCCTTTGTAATCAATTGCCAATGCATGGATGCAACTAGGATGGTAATTAAGAATCAAATATATGCATAATAAAAATAATAAATGCATAATTTTTTAACATAAGTAGATTTTTTAATCGTGAGAAGCATGGATACTATGGTCTATTTTTAAATACAAGTCAATCTAAATAAATATAACATACATTTGTAATGTTATACTATAGAACATAAAATGATTCTATCTTTTATGTTCCTTTTATTAGCCAAAGCCTTAGGGCCTGTTCTACCTTGGTTGCTTTTGACTTCTTTCCCTTTTACATCCCGGTCATCATTATTTGCAGGGCTGTTATAAATGGAGATAAGCAATCTGAAAGTGTGAGACCTAATTTCATCAAAATTAAGTTCAGACAAAATTAAATGAAGAAGCACATATTTACCTAACAATTTACTATAGCAGTGTTGTCCTGATAGAAGGGCCAGTAGCCAGATACAGCTGAAAATTTTTATATTAATTCCTCAGTTACACTGACTAAATTTTAAGTACCTAATAACCACCTTCCCCATGGAGTCAGTGACCACAGTATCAAACACAATAGATACAGAACACTTCCATCATGTCCCAAACTTACTTGACAGGTGGTACTTTGGATTAATCATCTCAAGATGTTTTACATCAACACTTGTTTGGTTGTTTTCAGTATCTACTTAATAACAAAGTTGTATCTACAACTTCATTAGTAGCTAATTTTCTTAAAAAGTTATCCACTATTGATAGCAAAAGGTCAGGTAAAATGCTTTGCACACAATAGGCATTCACTACTGTCTAACCCACTGGAGTAATCATGCAGATTTTAAGAGTATTAAATATTATTTATTGGGCCTCCCTGGTGGCGCAGTGGGTTAAGCAACGCACTATGAAGCAAACCGCAGCCACTGCAGCACAAGTTCGATCCCTGCTGCCGGCCAGG
>JAGFMF010011870.1:10968669-10994365 GCA_019455555.1 Galemys pyrenaicus
TCCTGCTGTGCCCGCTGCTCCCCTCAGCAGTGTACTTCCGTTGATCTGCCTGTTCTGCTCCCCGCTCTCTGTGGTGAATCCTCTCACCCCCCACCACACACCTCTGGCCTGTACCCCAGTGCTTATATGCATAAATAAATAAATCTTTAAAATAAATAAATAAGTATTATTTATTAAAAGGAACTCTACTAAGAAAATAAGTACCCATGTGTTTTTTTGTTTTATAAAGATTTATTTTATTTATTTATGCATACAAGAACTGGGGTGTAGACCAGAGGTGTGGAAGCGATGGGTATGATAGGATTCACCAGAATAGAGAGTGGGGAGCAGAACAGTCAGACTGACTCAAATGCACTGCTGAAAGGAGCAGCAGTTGAGACAGGAGAGGTCCGTTGTGCCCTGTAGGTTCTAGTGCTCAAACTTAACCTCTTGTGCCACCAGGGAAGCCCTCCACATGTTTTTTTTCAATGAATATTTGTTGATCCCCATACCTCCACTTGTCTCTCTATACTTTTCAGCTCCTTTCTATGCCAGGAAGTCTTAGAAAGGGTTCCTCCTGTCTCCTGCTCCCTGTAGTTTCACTTGGAGAGGCTGACAGGAGATCAGAGTGGGAGGAGAGTGTGGGGTGTCTTCTCTACATTGGTTGGCCATAGTTCTCAGTGTTCATTGCTCTTCACAGGTAGCGATTCTGTGGGTAGCTGCTCCCACTATGAGGGTCAGACCCTATGTATTAAGGTGTCTATCTTTTGCTAGCCTCAGGGTATGTCATTATCCTTCTACATTTCCTTAAGTACTCCCCAAACATTTGTAACTATTCTTGTTTATTAAACATCCTTTCACACCTAGTTTATGTATGCCATACGTTTCCTGAAGTCAGAACTTTTGACAAATATAATAATGCATCCTTCTAGACAATTATAGGTCTTTCAACCTCCAGCTAATCCTAATATAGTTCTTATAAAAAAAAAAAAGAAAAACTAATTGCTTTTCAAAAACAATGCCCCATCATGTATTATCCTAAAAATTTACAATCGAGTAGAAATTTTCATTTTAATGAGTTTCCCATTTCTATACAAATTATATTTTCAATATTTAACTTAAATAATCAATCACTGAATGTTTCTGTACTTCATGAAGTACGCCTGTACTATTAAACTGACAAACTAGTCTAATAGTAGTGAAGGTCTTAAAGGCATGAGCAAGTAGTCTAACAGTAAAACCAGAGACTGAGAAAATGATTCAGGGAATTTGAACGAAAAGTCCCTTTTTGTCCTTATCATGTGTGTATTTTAAGCAGAAGCTTTTCAACCCTAAAGAATTCTGGCTGTGCTTCATATTTTGTTTAATTAAGTTAGCAAATAAAAGACATGGATTCAATTCAATAAATATTAAGTACCCACTCAGTAAGTCTTAAAACACAAAAATGCAAGAGCCTTATTACAGGAACAAATTGAACAAGATAGGTTTTTAAGAATCTTACATTCTTAAAAAAAGAATCTTATATTATTGAAACAATTGTATAAAAATTATTGACAATAAAATGCCACACTGAACTCTTATTTTATATATATATATAAATAAAACACTTCATTATCTGTTTTTACTTTCCTGTTATTGTCTGACTTTTCTAGTCTTGTCATTCTTAAACATAAATTATATCATAATGTAGATCTGTCACACAATATAGTTTAAATGATACACCATTTAGTGAAAAATATGAGAAAAAGAATAACCAAATTAGTAGAATCTTAAGCTTTATGTTGCAAACATCCAAAAAATAAGATTTTACAAATGGCCAAGAATGAGCATATAACACAGAAACTGATATATTCCGCCTTGATTGCAAGTATATTCTTGACAATATGAGTAAACTGTGGTGAAAAGTTTCACAACATGTTAAGAAATTTAGATGAAAGGTACTGAAAGCAGAAACTTTTAGTTTAAGAAATAAATGTGGATCAGAAAGGAAATTCCCCGAATTTGTAGGGATAACATTATTAATGTGCTTATTTGAACATTAACTTTCCTTTCAGAATTTAACTACATGAATACGTACATTTTTAATTTCAACAAATAATATACATGACTCCTAAGGTGTCATGCATGCTCACCCTTTCACTGCTGAATATTAAACAACTAACGGAAATCCAAACACAAAGTTACTACTGTGTTTTGGGAGAGAGTCAGAGCAATTTACACATGAACATTATTAACATTAATAATATGTGGCTCAACATACTGTTCAAAATGATTCACTTTATCCCACCTGAGAGAACATTCGAGCCCCAGTGGTCTACTGCTCTGGAACAAGGAAACCCTAAAATATGTCTGAAAAGGAACGTGTCCCCCCAGTCTTTAAACACAGACCACACTGGAAACCTCTACATCTGACACTTGTCAACTAATAATGGTACACAAACAACTTGGTTTCCTTAAAGATATTAATGATTTTTAAACACCCAGTCTTTTTTGTCATTTCCTCCTGAGCAGAGTTCACCAGTTAAGGTTACGTACACTCACAGGAGAAAAACAAAGACTTCAAACCAATCAGTGCAGAGGAGTCCTGAAGCAGTGAGAAATAAAGCAAAGCTAGCTATGGTTGTACCTTGTTTTACTCCACAGCACATTCCTGAGAATTTGGGCGTAAATCGAGGATAAAAAAATAAACTCATCCTTTCTAAATGACTTAAGAAATCATTTCACAAACTGTCTTCTTAACAACTAATTAATCTTCAACAGATCATGTTTCACTTTAAACCATCTTTTCTGTCAAAGAGTTAATGACCTGTAATAACTTTAAAAGCTGTGAATGAACTAAAGAGACATTTTTACTGGTCAGTCTCTCTGTGAACTGTGGGAAAACCATTCTCTTCCTTGCTTAATGTGTCCCCATTTCTCAGTATCTGCTTCCAGAATGGGTGGCATATAACCAAAGCATGATACTTGCTGCTCTGCATTAATGAACATATGATCCAAGCAGCATCGGAGAAAGCCATGTCCAGGTGGCTGATGTCACCAATGATGCCTTTTGCTTTTCCAGGGTTATCCACATCATAGACTAAAACAGAGCTCCTGGAGTCTGAGTATGTGATGAATACTACAGCTGCCAACTGTGTTCAAATAGCTCAGGAAAAACAAGAGACGCTGGAGACCAGTGCCGAGTAACTGGCATTGGGTGGAAGGTGGATCCCAAAGAGTGGTGAAGGAGAGGTGGAACTCAACAAACACAGGAAGCATTTAGTCAGATCCTCTCTGGTTCTTTGTCCCTGCCCCACTCCACCCACCCCTCTTTAGTGACCAAACTGGTTACAGCAGGTAGTGACTGCAGGATAGAGACTATTTAGCAAGAATAAAATAGTCTGGAGTTGTCCTGCCAGTGTGGAAGATGGCAGGCACGCTCAAAATATGAGAGGGCTTTGGCCTCAGACCCGGGACTCTAAAAATAAAAACCCTTACGGGTGTGGTAAAGGCAGAATCCCAAAGCAGTACAAGGGCACAAATAGGCAAGAAGACATGGAGGATGAGCAGAATTCAATTGTGGGCTTCCCAGCTCATATATGCAACACAAAATCTTCCCTGGACACTTCTGGCAAACCAGGAACAGAGCCCATGCTAGCCATAGGAAGTGAAGCTCTACCTGATGGAGTAAGCTCAGAGTAACAGAAACCACCGCTGAGTTCTATAGGACACCAGCTGGTGATATGAAACACATTCATACCCCATTAGAACCCGTGAGGTAAGTTTCCTAGAAACATGGCTGACACTGTGTGTGTCCTGCCTTTTCCTTCCTTCTTCTTCAGGCTATTGCTGGGACCAGTCACTGCAGGTCAGGTCCCTGCCTGCCTCATTCTTTCTGGCCCTTCTGCCACTTCTTCCCTCTTTATCCCTCTGGGGCACTACTTCTGCCTCTGCACTTTGGGTCACTTTCCTCACATGTAAAATGAGTCTCTTGGATCAGATTATCTGCAAGTTCCTTTGAGTTCTAGCATTCTCTGATTCTTGGATGTTATGAATTTGCAGAATCATAAAATTTGGAGTTGAAAGGGACTTCAGAAGTCATCTATTCAACCTCCAACTAAACCGAAGATAACCTAGCCAGAACTAATAAGCTTTGAAAGTTCTATGTAGTTGTTTCTGGCTGGGTGAATATAGCAATAATCAAAGCTTAAAAAGCTTAAATATAAAGCATAAAAAATATATATGTAAGGTTTTTAGAACATCTAAGAAAAAAGTTGGAAGGAACTGAAGTCCACAGAACAGCATGTTTTATTGCTTAGAAGTTTGTACCTAAGCGATAATTTCCAAAATCAGGGTCATAATGAAAAATCATGAGATGTCAGAAAAATTCTCCAAACAAAACTAATTTTCTATTCATGATTACGGTTATAAACAGATAAGACAGGGTGATGGGATGTCACAACACCAAATAAGCAAAGCCTTAAAAGAAAAAAAAGGAGTACAAAGAAGAAACAGTTAATTATGAGACACATTCAAGGAAAATCAACTAGACTGTCATCTGCTCCTAAAGGTAAGTTTAAGAAAAATCAACAAGATTGTCATCTGCCCTTTAAGGCAAGTTTTAGTTGGTAAATTACTTTCCAAAATTAAGTGTGATCTTTGAAAATAAACATTCTCTCCCCTTTTTCAAAAGAATTATTTGAAGTGTCTATGTCTGCTATCATACAACAGATCTTAAAGAAATTATTGGTGTATTTAAGAAATACCACTTAAAAACTAATTTTCCATTGTGGCAAGTTCATAAATAAGAAAAGATATACCAGAGTTATAGTTTGGAAGACATATTAGTGTTAAGATATCAATTTTCTACAAAAGTGACTTGTAGCCCTAATGCCATTCCAAAAAAAAAAAAAATCTATCATATTTTTTTAGGGAGATCAAGCTACTTATTCTGAAACTGAGAAAGAAATGCAAATGATTCAAAATAGTAAAGACCACTTGGAAAAATATATACTTAATATATCACTATAGAACTTAACACAGCATAGTATGGTATCAGAATATAGATGGAACAAAACAAGAAATCCAGAAGAGAAACCACATAAATATCGTCCCCTAACTGATAATAAAGGCAATACTAAAACTCAACATTGAAAATGAAAATGTGTTTTCAATAAATGGTGCTGGATCAATTTAGATATGCATGGGAAGGGAGGTATCTTGCCCCCTATCTACACCAAACACAAAAATTAAAAGTAGATCGCATACCAAATGCAAGAAGTATAGATTTTAGAAGAAAACATCCCTATCATTATGACCTTAAAGCAGATTTTTTAAATAGACAAAAGGCAATAATCAAAAAGGATAGGGAAATGGTATTTCATTAAAATTAAGATTTATTGTACTCAATAAAGTTATCATACTTAAAAAATATTTTTAAAAGGTAGGCATAAGTTTGAAAGATGTTTTACAAAAGACATCCAATCGGTCATTAAATATATGAAAAAGTGCTAACATCATCTATTATCAGGGAAGTACAAGTTAAAAAGTGAGATATCACTCACCAGAATGGCTAAAATTAAAAAGAATGACAATAACAAGTATTAGCACATGAACAGCAATTAGATTTCTTACCCTCTGCTAGTAGGAGTGGAAAATTGGCAGTATCTACCAAAGTTGAACATACACATGTCCTATATCCTAGCAGCTCCTCCCTTATGAGTAAATAGATATGTTGACCAAATGCTATTAACAAGAATAATTACAGCAATTTTATTTGTAATAGCCCCAGATTAAAATAATCTAAATACCCACTAATGTAGAATAAAGTTGTGGCATATGCTATGAGAATACTATATACACAGCATTTAAAAAATGAACCATCAAGAGCTACATATAACAAGAATGAATCAAACCAAAATGATGACCTAAGGAGGCCAAATATAAAATGACACATAGTATAGGATTCCATTTTTATGAAATAGGACAAACAAAACCAATCGATCAAGACAGAAGTCATTCCAATAGTTACCTCTGGGGAGTACAAACTGGGAGAATAGTTTTGAGTCCCGGGAATGTGGCAACTGAGTGGTCATTACATAAGCATGTCCAATGATTTAGTTAAAATGTGTGCACTTTAATGGGAATCTAAATAACCATGCCACTGTGTGTCGTGATAGCATATACATTATGTCTTAATTACATATTTGCACATTTTATTTACGTTTGCCCCTTGCTGTATTAAAAGTATGCATTTAAGGGAATGACTTGGATCATGGGTACCTTGGAGTTTTGTTTGTGGTTCAGCTGGATTAATACTATGTATTTGCTGAATTTTATTAGCTTGACCAGATAGTTCCACCAACTGCCTGATCTTAACCAGATGATTTGAGTACAGTATGTCCAAGCAGTCAACAGAACTAAAGCTGTGTGCTCCCAGTGGATTTCTTTTAAATACTCAATGTATTCATATTTAAAATATCTGACTTTTTTCTCCAAAAAGGGACATAGGAGCATTTGCATATTGAAAACAACCCTATTTGTAGGATTTAACAAGATTGAAATCAGAGTCAAAGGAAGAGAAAAAAACAAAAAAGGTGCTGCAGAAGTGCCCTAGAAAGCAGATGTTCATTAGGCCCAGAAACACAGATCGCTAACACAGTGTAGTTATCTGAACATGCTATCCTCAGACCACACAGTCAAATCAAATTTTGAAGGCTCAGAGGATGTGCACTGAAGAACATCATGTATTGCCGAAACATGAATAAAAATTTTGTGACAGAGAATAGGGTAGAAAAGAACACCAGATAGTCCTCACTGCTGTTTTAACTCCTATTTATATGTTAAGATATAATGTATTTTTTATTTTAAAAAAGGCAATCAAAATCAACATTTAAGATTTCTACTACTAAAATTAAAATCTGAGAAACTATTGCCAAAAAATTACTTTAGTCTTTTGCAAATGAAAAAACAAAACACAATATTTGTGTGATGATTGTTACATAAGAAAATAATTTTGTTAAGTATTCAAGAAATAGAGGCCTCCCTGGTGGCACAGTGGGTTAAGCAACGCACTATGAAGCAAATCGCAGCCACTAAAGCACAAGTTCGATCCCTGCCACCAGCCAGGGAGGGGACCCACATGGTGCAGCAGACCTCTCCTGCCTTGCCCGCTGCTCCCCTCAGCAGTGTGTTTCAGTCTGCCTGTTCTGCTCCCCACTCTCTCTGGTGAGTCCTCTCACCACCAGGGACTCTGGCCTGTACCCCAGCTCTTGTATGCATAAATAAATAAATCTTTTTTAAAAAAAGTATTCAAGAAATAGAATATGTTTATGTATAAATTTAAATTTTAGCATAGGTGGAGAAAAATATAAACAGCTTACCATTTCACTGTTATATTTAAGTTCCAGTCTTATAAGAGCATTCACTTGTCATCAAACTATTTTTATTATGCTAAATATGTTCTCTTTTGTTCAAAGTATTACATCATGTCTGTACCTCTATAATACACACATTACTGAATGAATTTTTATTTAAATTTTTTATTTAAAATTCCACATAAAACTTGGTAAGGAATCAGGACAAAAATCCCAATTTAAAGAGGCAACCATTGTTAGCTACTTGTTCATGATAATCTGCAGCATTAAGAGACAGCAAAGTCTTTTTTAGAAAATTAAGGAACTTCCAGTGGGAGTAGCTTACATGTGGTAATGATCACGCTGGAAGATCTACCACCAGTACACCCACTTGTAGCTGGACAGAGGGAAGTCCAGATGGCATTAAACTTAGTGTGCAGAAAGAAAAGTTAGGGACAGGAATGGAAAGAAGACGAAAAAAGGGAGGGTGTGGGGGTGGTGGGGAAAGGCAGATAGAGACAAAACAAATAGATTTCCCAAACCCATGAATTTTACCCCCACCCATTCCCACTTCGCAGGTCCTGGGACCCCTCTAGCTTTTTTTACCCCAGAGCTGAACCATAAACAAAACTCCAAGGTACCCATGACCCAAGCCAACTTCTTAAGCATAGATTAATTCTGGTTTTTGCTTCTCCTTTCAGGGTAGGATTCTTAACCTGTAAGCCATAGGCTGAATCTCACTGAAAATTTGATATTAATGGGAATGTGCCATCAGATTTTCAAGGTTTTGGGTTCCCTAACATTTATGAACCACTGTTAGACCAGGACTAGAAGAAAATAAAGACTAGGTGAAATGACAGAAGAAGACAGTGTTTCTTGGTCTTTGTTCCCTTCTTGTTACAAACTTCAAGAGCTTGATTCAGTAGTAGAGAAGAGCAAGGAAATTCTGTGCGGCTGCAATAATCTAGCTAGTGATGAGCTAAGATCAAAAGCACTACTAGCAAGCCCTGGGCTGCTTTTGAAACAAACAAACAAACAAAAATTTGACTGGTGGGAAAGGCAATGAGATTGTCCCTGAGGTCAGCATAAGAAAAGAGATGATGGGGGAGCTAATCTAAGAATGAAAAGGACTCAGAATCCACATCTCTCAGTCTTGCAAATCCTTCACTCATCAGACCTCAAAAGTCATTGGCATCTCCTATATAAACTCAGTCCCATCCCAGATGCTCAAAGTTCTACTGAAGGATTGCAAGGAGCCTCTTTTCCAACTGCCTCTCAGGTGAATTAGGGTAACCTTCCTTAAAAACCATTCATTAAAAGGGTCAAAGATGGCTGACTGGAGTTCCAACTCTCAATACATAACCCTCTAGAGGAACATTGTCCAGACACGTGATTTGGTCCTACTGCATTACTTAGCATGGAACACCTACTTGTGAATTGTACATGAGTTACTTTTATAGGTTTTTTTAGTTTAACTGGGGACCCTACCATTAAGGATAACAATTGTATATGAAATATAGCAAAGAAGTTCCAAGTTCTAAATAACTGACAAATGCTTTTTGGAACAAAACAAAACTTATTGCAAACACAACTCACTTGTAAGTTAAAGTATACCTGAACACTGAACAAATCACATAGAGCTCTAGAAAAATACCATCTCCCAAGCTGTAGCATTTTTGCTATACAAATATCTCTGGTAACCAATTCTTTCTGCATTAGTGTTGTTTTTAAAAGTATACAAACATTTGCATAAATAAAACCTAAGAATTGGCTGAAATTAGGAACCCTTTTATTTCAAGACTTCTATTTTTAAAGCAACGAAAATGATCAGCGCTATGCTTTGTAGGAGGCAGAGAGGACCTAGGGAGTATCTCAGTTCATGACCTAAAAATAAAAACTGGCAAATTTTTCTCCTCAAAAATGTCTGTCTTTGTCAAAAGCCTCTTTTATGATAAATCCAAATTGTTGTGAAAACAAAAAATAGAAAGCTGATCGTATGTGAGGTTTTTAATAAAATTTAAATTTTCCTTATAACCTCTCAAATATTTTACTTGAGATTTACTATATAATTTCAGAAAATATTTTACTGTATTCTACAGGAAGGATTTAGAGGTTCACTATTAAAATATACTCCCAATCGAAACTGTCAAAACTGCAGTATTTGAAGTATTAAGTAGAGGAAATAATAGTGTCCTTTGAATAGTATAAATAGCATCAAAAATTCCTATTTGGCAACATTGATTTCTTTCTCACAAAACTCAAGGAAAGAGCACGCTATTCCATTATGTATCCATCCAATTCTATCCATTCTAATTGTTAAATTTTTCAACTTATGAAAAAGCAAATTGGACATCAGATGAAATGGGCCCACCAGTGGAGTTGGGGAAATGATGCAAATTTCCCCCCCAAGATTATTAAAAGTCATTTGTGATACATAAAATGATTTAGCTTGTTTCACAAAATCTTTCCCTGAAATCAGTCCTTATCAGAGTCCCAGCACCAAAGGACAGATGTTCAATGTGAAGGCCGGAGGAATGGGTTCTGTGTACCAGAGGCCAGAAGGCACTGTGACTCCAGAAGGAGGCAAGTTCATTTGCAGAGGTGAATGCCTTATTTTTAAGACATAAAGCTACATAATGCCAAAATAATAATTTTTAAAAACTATACTCACCATCAATCAGGAATAAAAAATAGATCTGCTATTTTCTGCAAATTTTCCAACTCATTAGATACAGCATCAACCTGTGTTGTGCAGGCACACAATGATCTAATTAGCAGCACTGACAAAGCTCTAAACTTGTGTTTTTCCATGAACAGGTTAAGTATTAGTAGAAATAAACAGCATTTCTAATGGTTTAAAGTGATAAAAGTAACATTTGTATATAACCATCATGTCACCATTTAAGGGTTATAGTCTCATCCTGTCAAACCCTTCACAGGTTGACTTAATAACTCATTTATAACCATGAACTGGAAAGCTAGTAATGTGAAAAAAAGGTAACTGAATATGAAATGTTGAGGGGAAGGCATTAACATAAATTCTTTAACATTTTAAATATTCAAAACAAGTTTATGTAAACAGATTATGAAATAGAAAAATTACAAAACAATGCTGATTATCAATTCAAGAAATTTTCATTCATTAATCTAAAGCCCAATTTCTTTCCAAAATTCCCAGGTTTACTATAGCTTTTATTAATATTTTAATATTTTATTCTCACAAAAATTATGGCAATTTTAATCCCACATATATTTTAGTGCTTTCTCTGTCCCTCTACCCTTAGCTATTATGCTGCCTCCTTTTATAAAGTTCTTCTGTTTATTGCTTGAACTGTGTCTATTCTGTCTTTAGCCTTAGCTGGGGAGATACTGAAGAGCAGAATCTAGATTATTACACTCCATAACCTTTCCCAGTGTCAACTAGAGAATGGTGCTTTGGGGTCACTCAGGAAACACAATCGATTAATTAGTATTTTAGCCCTTCCTGTGCTTCAGCAATTTTCCAGTAAACTGCCAGCTTAAAACTTAACCGAATTCCAAAATACATTTAAATTAACATTTAAATGTTTTAGCCAATGCTGGAAATCATCCACAGGACGCTGATTTTGCATTTGCACTACTAAATTTATAAGCAGATTAGCTGGTTCACATAAGGACCTCATCTCTTTTTCACTTTCCTATTCAACATCCAGAAGATGGTCTCTATCTTCTAAAATGGCAAATGCATCCATTTACAAATTAGCTAAAAGACAATGTATGGAAAAAAACAATGTTCGATTTTATATATTTTTCCCCCAGGAGGTAGAGATGTTGATTTTTGCCCTCTTACTGTTTTTGCCCTGTTTCTTTCTCCTTCCCAACCTCTTGCCCTCCCTCCCTTTCAGTGTTTGTTTTAAACATTAAAACGTTCATACAATTATACTAAGAACACCAGATGCATTAAGCAAAAACAAGGAATTAGGTTATGTTCAGTTAGTTGTTGGCTTGCCTTTTGCCATCTCTGTCACGCTTTTTCTCCTTCATATCTACTTGATGAATAATTGTTTAGTTTCTACTATCAATTACGTATATGTGCTCAGATTTGCATGTGTTCAGCACACAGGGTTCTAAGGAGACATTTTGCTGTGTATCATCTCACCAAACTCCCAGTGGTAAGTGTCTGCATCAGCCAAGTGCTGTGTCTCATGAGGCCCCACTGGGTTCCGTCAAGTTTTACTATTCATGCTTGAAAATGAGACAGCAGAGACACCAAAACAGCTGAGCTCATTTCACCAAAAAAAAAAAAAAAAAAAAAAATGCCCAAGCCTGATGTCCAATTTTTGAATGTACGGTTTGATTTTCACCAAGTATTATGGCACTGTGTTTAATCCCTGATATATCATTTTCCTACAAATAGATTAGTCAACACCAAATTTAAAACTTCCAGTTAAAATCAACTTGGTATGCTTTGGCTTATTCCTATAATAGCTCAAAGATCAGAATATAAAAAGCTGGAAGGCTTATGCAACAGAGAGAACTATCATTTGGAGTGCCTCATTGCTAGTTTATATTTTGGTTATTACCCACTAAATGAGTGGTAATGAGTTTTTACCAAGTCACAAATACATAGAAAAAAGGGATTTTCTTTAAAATCATGCAGCAAAAAGTCTGACTTGTGCTGCTAGGGCCAGTGAGAGGAAACAGATACAAGTATCACCATTTCTTCACATGGACATCCCTTCCACTCACATAATGCTATGAGATTTTCTTTCTGGTACCATCATCTTGAATAAAAACTGCACAAAAAGGCACTTTTGATTCATTAAATTAAGCACTGACCAATTGATATGGGACTCGCCTTATTTCATTCATAGATCAGTTCCAAGTTTTCATTATAGAAAGAAAATAATTCAAAATACAAATCCAACTACATTGACAATTCATTAGATATTAGGCTGGGTAATGTATCTGTAGACTCTGCCCTACAATAATTCTCCTAGTCTAAAATGCTTTGTATATACTTATTCAGAATAGTAATGATCACTAACAAGTGTCTATTTACATAGCCCCCACAAATGAAACAAGAAATTAGGGACTGACGTGCTGCTATTCTTTGAAGGGAGACATAAAGTGGGACCAATGTGACCATGCTCACAAAAAATAAACTCAACAAGAAAGTCCACCTCTTTCAAAAAAATTAATGGGATTTAAATGCCATATTATTTTTTTAACTAAACACTTGTCCTTTAAATCTATGTTTTCCTCATCTGATTGTTATTGGTTAAGCAGATATAAGGAGAGGAAAGATTTCTTTTTTCTGGCAACTCCCTCTGTAAGTAAAAAGAAAAGGAAAAAAGATGCCTTTGTCTTCAGCTAAAAGAAACATACCTTTAAATTTTAGTATTTATAAATCGGGGTGATTATAAAATTCCAACTAACTATTAAGCAAAATACAAAGTCTGAGCAATAGGTCATTAAAATTTTAAAATATTTTTTCTTGAAAGTGTATTATATAGAAATATCCCACATTTGAATTTAAACTCAAAGGCAAGATTGCCAAATATGTAAGGAATCCCTATTTAGACTAATACTAAATGACTAAATATTTTCCTACTTCTCTTCATTTATCTTATCCTGTTCCCTTCAGTAACTTAAGATTTAGCTCCCAATGTGTTAAAAAATAATCTAGTATAGGAAATTTCAAAGAAATAACCACCTGAGAGAAAGGGAGCTACAATATTTCATTATAATGTATCTTCTTTTAATGTTTCCACAATCTTGAATCCTCTACCAATTCCAGAGAGCAACAAGATACAATTCATCTAAGAAATAAGGTACATTCCTCAATGTAAAACATCACATCAACAGATTGATATAATGAAGAAAATTTCATTCATCTCATTAGTGTGACTACTTTTTAAACACAAAGCACCCCAAATCTTATTATGCTTCTGTACCTTCAACCCACCTTACTATAACCAGAATTTCTTTGACCCCTAATTCCCAAAGAAACAAAACAGATTGACACAATATTCATTTGACTACATCTAAGTAAAAGTTCAGGAATTCAACAGAACACTAATACACACAAACATTCCATTCAGAAAAAAAAAAAAGAACTGTTTTACTTTGTTCTGAATAGAATCCCAAGTAAAGTCCCTCATCATTTTTTTCAGTTTTTGAAGCTAGGTTCAGATATGTTCTTTGGTATACACTTACACAAAAATGGTTTTAAAGCAAACTTATATTTTGCTTTAGAAGTAAATATTTCTTTAATATAAAAAATATTTTATACATTAAAACGTTAAAATGGTATCTTTTATAGAAACACATTTTGTTAATTCAATGACTAGGTCATATGTCAAATTGCTTTTGGTTGGTACGAAATATTAGCTAGCTAATCATGTAAAGATTATTTTGTACTTCCTTTTCTTCAAAAGAAATAGAAATAAATATTTCAATTCCATAAATGCTTGCATACATGCATTAGCACTAATGTATGTTTTAGTATGTTTGAAATAAATATACCATGATTCAAGGTTTGCTTTTATAAAAATTGAAATTAATACAGTCATTGTTTGGAAATGTGTATGTACAAATCGGTAGTTTAAAATATGTTAAATGATCAGAATTGTTTCTGTGCAGCTGAAAAGTAGATTTCTAATTTAATTTTTTATAACATAGCATAAATCATTTTATAATTCAGAAAGCATTTTCGAACAATATGTGCTTTTTATTTACAAAGCTACATCAAACTACATGTCAGAATGACTGTGTCAGGTGATAAAGAGAACATACTTTGATATGGCCATCCTTACAGAGAAATGAGAAAAACCCAACAAGCATGTAAAATTAGGACACTTGAAATTTATGTTACTTTTACACTAAGGTATAAGTCACAATCTCCTTCCTTTCCACCCACGCCCTGCCTTTCCATTGCATCCTCAATGTCATATTTACTGCAGATGCACTACTTTTTCTAACAGTTTTGTCCTTCTGTCAAAGCACAAAGCACAGCAATATGGTCACATGTTCTAATAGCCCCATAAATGATTTCCTTTTTTTTCAGTGTTAACAAAATGTAGAAGTGGCTAATATGTTTTTATGGGAAAAAAATAACAAATAAACTTGTCAAAACAGACTCTGGATGATCAACACAGAAGGAGGATTCGACATATGTTAACTATTAAAATATGGTAATAAAATCATTTTAAGTGCTATTTTAACTGGTATCTGTCTATTTCTTCTGACAAAAGAAATCTTACCCATTTACTCTTTCTCAGTTCAGTACAATCACAGCCATCTCTCGATCATAAGTTTGAGTTAAGTATCAGTTTATAAAGGGCTGTGCCATTCCTCAGTTTTTAATACAGCTTCCAAACAGAAGTTTCAAAACAACTCTGACTAGCAAACATGTCACTGTACTTTAAACAGAGTGGCATTTTCTACCCCACATTTCAGTAAGGTTAAAACACACACACGCCCCACACACAGAGGCAAGTATCATCACTGTAGACAATACAGTCTAAGTAAGCTTATTAGCTCTTCAGGTAGATTACACAATTCTTGTTTTTAAACTAACCACAAATCAAAGGAAGACTATTTTTTTTTAAATGACTCACACTACCCACCCATGCTACCAACAGATACATAAGGGGAGGGGGGGAAAATGGGCTTTGTGTTCCAAATTGAGCTTACCTAAAATCTGCATCTAGCCACTTTACATCCTGTGAGATACCCTTTCAGAGATAATCAAGATACTTTACAATAGGGAATCTGAATTTAATTATCAAACTTTAATACCATGTTATATAGGTCAACTGAGATGTGTGGCTTTCCCTGGAAACAAAGAGATTTGGAGTTAATAGGATTTCAGATTTCATACTAGAAACAGCAAAATATGTTTTGAGAATGTCAGTTACCGTAACACAAATCAATAGTAAATGCTTTATGCAGGAAGCACACTTTCAGAAAATGGGCCCTAAAGCTTTCTGGGATCCGACCCTAATTACTAGAGCAGGCTCTTGCTGCTTGTCTCTCTCTTCAATTATTTACCGGGCAAAAAAAAAAAAAAAAAAAAGCCAAATGGCATTGCATTAGCTGTATTAAACGCCATGTACTTGGTTTCTAACTTACTAACGNCTCTCTTCAATTATTTACCGGGAAAAAAAAAAAAAAAAAAAAAGCCAAATGGCATTGCATTAGCTGTATTAAACGCCATGTACTTGGTTTCTAACTTACTAACGGTACATAAAATTTACTGGGATGAATGTGCCTATAGAAACATGGCCCTTTTTCTTCTTCACCTGAGCATATGTATTTATTATTCATATAGTTAAGTGTTGAATAGGTTGTCCTTTAGGCACCCAATGCTGCATAATTTAAACATGTACATTAAACATACATGATATCTAAAAGGTAATGCATTGATTACACCTCCAAAAGTCTTTAAAAAACTTATATTTACAATGCAGCTCACAAAAAATGGGCACCTCACTCAAGTCCCTGAAAACAAATGTGTGAGAATCACCAAGCAATGAATAATGGGTCACCTTGCAACCATCATCTAAATCCAGCTGCTTTCTGGTGACCCAAAGTAAAATGAGAACTGGGAGTGAAATGAATGCTAGGAAATTTCTGGTGTCTATTCTGACAAGTATCCCTTTTTACATGGGCAAATACAGACCTAAGTTGTAGGCACAAAACATGGACCACACACTGTAAGAAAGAAAAGCTTATCAAGGTTGAATCAGAGCTTCTTTGCACCAGGCCAAAAATGCCCTCTGCCAGCAAGCAGGACATAATTAAAACCTCCCAAAGGAAGTTCAGACATTGCATCCATACTTGACTCTTTTGTGAGCAAGAATGGCACCTGGAGTCTCAATAAGAGATGCTAATTGCTGATGAAGGCTGATGCATCCAACTTCAGGGTTCCCCTACAGAGGAGGAAGCTTCCAAAGCAGTGAAACCCTCACTCTTCATGGTTCGGATAATTTTTTTTTTTTTAATGAGTTCAGAAGGCATCGAATTCTTACTGTAAAAAAATAAAATAGGCTCACTAACAAAGTACCCAGGGTCCCTAGAAAGCCAGGCGCAATTTGCATGGCCCAGTGTCATCATTTGTGTACCTACAAGTGTGCCAAGGCCACTTTTGAGAAAGCCCAATGGAAATCGATCTGCGGTAAACATATAAGGTAGCCTGTTTTGGTTTTTTAAACTAAATACAAAGTCGCTTCTTTGCAGTGAAATCTGCCCATTGTCTCTCCTTTGCAAAAGCTACAGGGAAGATCAAAAAGGACATCAATGAATGCTGAGTGAACTTTGGCCACTTTTCTACCCAAAACACCAGCGTAAAAGTAGAAATCAGTAACCAGGTGAAGTGCCACACCGCACAAAGATCAAGGCGAGGGGCGGGCGCGCAGGACCGGAGGCGGGTGGAGACTGACTCGTCGCCCCCCCCCCCCCGCTCCCAAAGCCCAGACCTCGCGCGCGCGGGAGGTTGAGAGGCGTCCGCGAGGGACCGGAGGCTCCCCACTACTCCGAGGGAAGCCAAGAGTTACTGTTCACAGGGCGAGGCCCAGGAGAAGGGGTCGAGAACGCCGTGCCGCCAGCGAGTCCTGCGGCGGGCCCCAGGCGTCTGCAGCCCAGCCGCCAACGCTCGGCCCCGCGACCCTCCCGCCTCCCGGGCCAGGAAGGGGCTGGCGGCTCTTTCCTGTCTAGTCTCTCCGCCCGCAGCCTTCTGTAACCCGATCCACGCACTTCGCTCGCTGGGCAACCTCCGCCCCGCGCGCCGCGCGGCTCACCCAGGCCAGCGCTATAGTTAGCAACCTTCCATCAACTCCGCTGCTGGCGGGGGGGCTCGCGGCGCGCGCCCCTCCCTGGGCTCGAGCAGCGCGCGCCCCCGGCGCCCCTTCCTGCACAGCCCCCTCCCCCGGCGCCCCTTTACCTTCGCTTGAAGATACTGGGGGTAGTAGTAGGTAGCGTACTGAGGGTACATCTGCTGTTTCCACACTTTGCCCATGAAGCTGGACGGGAGCCTGCCGTGCAGGGTCGCGGGCAATTTGGGGTTTCCAAGTCTCGATCTCTCCTGCCTCTCCCTTTCCGCCGGCGGCGGCGGCGGCGGCGGCCGCTGCTCCACCTCCCAGCCCGGACCAGACGTCCTCCTCCTCCTCCTCCTTCTTCTCCTTCGCCTTCTCTTTCTCTTCCTTCTCTGGCAGAGAGAAAGACACTGCAGAGCGCAGAGGGCACCCCGGACAGGGAGCTCCCAAGGAGTTGCCTCCCAGAGCCCGACTGCTTCGGGCTGCCAAGGTCTGGCGCTCTGGCCGCGCTCCGCACAGTCGAGCAGGCTGAACGGGGCTGGAGGTGATCAATACAAGTGGAAAGTGCTGCTGCGGCGGCGGCGGCAGAGCTCGGAGCCGGGCGGCATCTGGGGTGGGTGCGCCCGGAGGGAAGAGGGGAGAGGGGCTGGCGTGCGGAGGCCGTGGGGGAAGGGCGGGCGGGGGCGGGGCTTGGGCGCGGCGGAGTCCGGGACGCGCTGGAGGTGAGGGCTGAGTTTTAAGCACTCCTCACCTCCCGGGCTTGCGGCTGGATGGGCAGAAGCCCTGGGAATCCAGAACGCTTTGTATGGACGTTTGGGGAGGGAGGAAGACTAGGTTTGGGAAAACCAGCTTAAGAACTGTAGAGTAACACCTCATTTGCTTTCATGAGTTTTTATCTGCGTAAAGGGGAGGGAAGGTGAGGGGAAAGAGGAGGAAATCTGATCAATCTTTCACTTCCCCGCCCAGTGATTTTTTTTTTTTTCTTCCTCACAATGGAAGGAGAGTGATTTAGTGCCCAACCACAAAGCTAGAGTAGAGACACCTGGGTTCTATTCCCTTTCCCTCCGGGCCACAACACTAATTTCCTAGGTGACCTTGGGAGGGTTAGTGTCCTTCGGTTTGGTTTTCCCAGATGTGAGAGGTGAAACCATGCCCTCTGCACGAGGGGAGGAAAATTCTCTCCCCTACCCCCACCCCCGCCCCCGCCACTCTCTCGCTCTCTCTCCGTTTCTCTCTCCCCAAATAGACCGAATCCTTCCTTCTAAGGGGGACATGCCACAAAGAGGCAAAATGTTATTATTAGAGGACACAATATAGACATCAGCTTTTCCCTGCCTCTTTCTAACGCTGTCAGACAGTCTGTCAACTCCCACTCAGGAGCAAGGAAACTCCCTGAGTTTGGAATATTTTAAGGCCATTTTGAAAGTCACGCTGGCATATTGTTGCAGTGTGCTTCAGTGACATATAAAATCAATCTCTTTCTGCCTCTCTCCATCTCCTAATTGTCACCGATCTCGACAGCCCCAGACAGCAATGGTTGAATTCACTACATAACTGTATAGAATTTAATGGAGTTAATTGGTCCCTGAATCTGCCTGAAGACTTTTTTATTCTAACTCAAAAGAGAACGATAATACGGAAATGCTCACAGGATAAGTAAGAAAGCATCTCCAAAGTGGAGTTCTTAGACATGTAATAAAATGTAATGTAAAATTCACTTGTTGTTAACTAGACCTCGATTACTTTTGTCATTTAGGCTTTCTGAGAATCTGTTTTCTTAATAGTGCAAAAGTAAATAAAATTGCAGTGGAATACATGATTTGGTTAAATAGTTACATTTTTCTATGATGAAATTTCAAAGTGGGTTTAATATACGTTAAAACGTTGAGATAATGCATTGAAAAATTTATAATCTTTGTATGATTTAGACAAATCTCTAGGTTACACATTTGACAAAACAAAATAAGTATGTTCGTATGAGGACATTTTATATGCCAGTATGCAAAATGTGTTCAGTTAACCTATGTAAAGTCCTATAAGGAAAGTAGCATTTATTGAGTTTCTGCTTTTTGGTTGGCACTATTGAGATCATGTCAGTCTAAAGGTTTAACAGGTTCATTATCTCATTAGGAAGCTTAAAATAGTTCTATATATTGTTTTCCTTTGGAGCCCTTCTGTGATTTTCAACAGAAAACTGAATTGAGCTGTGTTTTAAGAACCTAGGAGGACTAGGGATAATGGTTTGGAAGAGTGATTGAAGGAAGAGAACAAGTTAAGAACAATCTCAAAAGTTCTAGGTTTGAGGTGATAAGGGACATACTAAACTTAGACTGTTCTACTTTTTTCTGGGTGATAAAAATTCATCCTGCTTTAGAGAGTCCAGAAGCATACCCACAATTATGTAGACATTTGATTTATGACTGAGTTGGTACTGCAGTGGGGAATGAGCTTTTCAATAAATGATTCTTGGTCAATTGGTTACCCATATGGAAAAAATGAAATTGGAGCCCTGCCTCACAAAAGGGAAAGAGAAAACTTCAAGTGAATTAAAGACCAGGATGTTAAAAACAAAACTATAAACTGTTAGAGACAATATAAGAGAAAATCTTTTTGGCTTTGAGGTAGGAAAAGATTTCTTTAATAAGGTGATCAACAGTGCATGATTGATTCACTTCACTATGTTAAAATTCAGGACACTAGTTCATCAAAGGATTCCATATGAAGAGAGTGAGATAAGTCCATCACAAAAAAGTTATTTGCAATGCGTATGATTTAAAATGATTAATATACAGATTATGTAAAGAATTCCTTGGAATTAATAAGGAAAAGAAAAACAGATTTTTAGAATGTGAGCAAAAGAATGAATGTGGGAATTTCACAAAGGGGGAATCGCAAATGTCCCTAAATGATGCTCTCTTACTCACTTGAAGTAAAGAAACACAATTAAAATAATAAGATATCACTACAAACTCACCAGATTGGAAGAAATTAAGAACTCTGAAAATATAAAGTGAGGTGAAGAGGGCAAAATCTTGAAAATCTGCTTTCTGGAAGGAGTACTCCCATCACTTTAGAAACTGATCTGGCATGACTCAATTTTACTTGCATGTATGCCATGACTCAGACATTCTGCTTGTAGGTATATGCCTCCAAGAAATTCCTCTATGTGTACATCAGGAGAAATATAAAGGAATGTTCAAAATATGCTAAGAATAACTTGTGACTATCAATTGTTAAATAAATAAAAATGCTATGGTAGATGCATACAACAGAACACTTTGCAACAGTGAAAATGAATAGTTACAGTTAAAAGCATCCATGTGACTCATTTCAAAACCAGTGCTGAAGAAGCAAGTCAACATAAAGCATGATTCCATTGTTATGAAGTTCAAAAATAGAAAAAAAATAAACTTATATAAGAGCATGTGTATTGCCAAAAACTATCAAGAAACATAAAGGAATTAAAACACAAAATTCAGAATAGTAGTTATCTCTGAAGGAGAAGAAGGGTGAGCTGTCCAGGGAGCGGTCAAAAGGGACCTGCAGAAATAGGGCTTTTGGAAGTTATGTACATAAAATACATTTTAATATTATATTTGTCTATAAGTGGTTCACAGATTTTTTTGTATGTTTGCTTTATCTTATGCTAAAATACTGTTAAAACAAAAATCAGCTTTTGGGTGTCCCTGTGGCGCAAGGAGTTAAGTCTCAGCACTATCAACTATCACCAGCCACCAAACATGAGTTCGAGCCTCAGCCAGGGAGCTAACCCACATGGTGCAGCAGACCGCTCCTGTCCTTCCTGCTTCTTCCTTCAGCAGTGCATTTCAGTAGATCTGTCTGTTCTCTTCCCTGCTGGTGGATCTGGTGGATCCTCTCATCACTACCAACACCCCACCGCCCACACCGCTGGCCTAGACCCCAGTTTTTGCAAGCATAAATAAATTAAAAAATAAATCCTAAAATAATAAGCTTTTAGTTTTAATCATGATCATTTTCAAACAAATACAAAAGCAGAAAATGAAGTAAAACCCCTGCTCCTTACACCTAGCTTCAACATTTGTTCATTCTTTTTTTTTTCAAAGATTTATTTATGTATGCATACATACAATAGCTGGGGTACAGGCCAGAGTCCAGGGCATTGAGAGGATTCACCAGAGACAGAGTGGGGAGCAGAACAGGCAGACTGACTGAAACACACTGCTGAGGGGAGCAGCGGGCAAGGCAGGAGAGGTCTGCTACGCCATGTGTGTCCCCTCCCTGGCCGGGGACAGGGATCGAACTCGTGCTGCAGTGGCTGTGGTTTGCTTCATAGTGTGTTGCTTAACCTACTGTGCCACCAGGGAGGCCCCTTTGTTCATTCTTGTTTTACAAGCACACACATTTTTATTTTCATGGAGTATTTTAAACTAAATTCCAAATATTATTTCACTTTCAATTATGTTACTATCTACCAATAACAATTAAGAATTTTTAGAAATAATATCATGATCACATCTGACTAAATTGGCAATATTTTATTAAGATCAACTAATACTCAGTTATTGCTCACTTTTCTCTGATATTTAAAATATGCTTTTAAAGTTCAGCTTGTTTAATTCAGGGTGACACAATGCCCCACATATTAAATTTAGAAAAGTAGGGTAAACTAATTTCCCCCATTTTCAAATTTCAGAATTAATGAGCGATACATTAGGAATCTCCAAAGCTAATCAATTTTCAGTAACATTGTGAACTTGTGCATTTTTACATATTTGATTTGTATCAATTCATTACAGCCATTATTCTTGTTGATGCTCAAATTTTCCCATCTTCAGACAATGAAAATCTTTAAGTTGTCTTCTATCTATGTTGAGGAATCAAGATTTGGGAGCAGGCCTTGAGTCTGAGGACCCCAGACAGGCTCTCTCTGGTTCTAGTCTTTGGCAATGAAAGAATTCAACATCAAGACCAAAGTTACAGAGAAGCAAGAGATTTATTTATAGAGAGGAGAAAGGACTTGAAAGTTCTCTGAACAGAGCGGGGGTTCCGAATCAGTAACCATTGAGGGGTCAAAAAGCAGGAGTGTATATGGATAGAGTAGGCAAGGAGTGGGAGTTCAGCTCTTGGGTGTCTCTAAGTTGTAGCTCTTGCTAATTTGGCTGGATCTGTGGGTCTCCTAGGCTACTGAGGCCAACTGAGTTTCCACATTACCTTCCTGAAAGTAGCTCTGACTGGTAGCTTTAGCATTATGCTATTGTGGTGGTTTTCTGAACATCCCACACTTTACTGGGTTGGGGGGCACTTTGATTTCCATTCATTGTTTCTCATTCAGTTTGGTAGATTGACTTAGTGCATATAAGCTTGGGGGGCAGGGACAATCTTCCAGTTCCCATCTATTCTTTCTCATTCAGATTGATAAATGGGCTTAGGGCTTGGGGCACCCTGTTCCTAACTGACCTTCTGTACCCATTTCGAATTTTTTTACTTATTACCTGACCCCCATCATTCATTGATGGATCTTTTGCATGATCAGATTGTCTTGGTTTCTTGTATAGTTCATGCCTTGACTTGAATTAGCTACTTCTCTAAGAAACCTATATTAGACATTCTTAATTTTTTTTTAGATAACGAATTCTTAAAATATGTTCTTTATTATTGTCACATTTGGGTAATGGAAATCATGGAAGATTCTTAATGAAATTTTTGCCAATATGACCTCGAGGGTAGCATGTGCCATTTAGTGATTTTCTCACGAACATGGTATGATCAAATGTGATTAAATCCTATGAAGAAAGCAAAAGGATAATAGAAAGAAAGCAATGTTGTGGGAGTTGGGATAGAATTCTAAGTACCATAGTGAGGGAAACCTCTTCAAGGAGATATGATGAATGAGAATGGGTCAGTCATAAGGACCTTGTATGGGAGGGAAAATGAAGGCTCTGTCTCTGCAGAAGTAACATCAAGTTATAGTCGTCAAGGCACAAATTGTCCAACTCAAGATCTTTAATTTGCTTTCACTTATATGTTTTTTCATACTTAATAGAATATTTCATAGTTAATAAGAATGGACAAACAAATTAGTATTAATTAATACTTTTGTTTTGGTACCATTTACCTGAAAGTACTGCAATAACTAAAGGATGAAATTAGAAGTATTACAACAAAGAGCTGCTGTGTGAGAGTATCAGTGAATTGGGAATGGAATTTAGATTCATTAAAAAGCCTAAATGCAGAACTTGGAGAATTACTGATTGGTGAGAACTCTTGTTACCACACTGGGTAACTAGGTGATGCCAGCAGTACATTTACTGAATACTTAAAACAGAAAAACAGCATTTTTGCACAGTGAAAATATGACAGACAGATATTAGGGTTCTAAACAAATAAGAATGTACATAAAAGGGAACCAGTGGTTATAATCTCACTGAAGTGTGTCATAAATAGGGAATAGTTTTATGGTATTCAGGGAAGGTTACATAGACATTATCTAGCCTGAGAGCTCTCAGATACTCACTCTCAGACCTTATTTTATGGAGCCCTGAGGTAAGCAGCTAAATTGTTACTATCATGGCTTTATCTTGATAATATGGTTTTAATTGATCAAAATGGAACACAAATTTAAATTTCAAATTGTGTCTTTTACCTCCTACCAGTTTGAGAAGCACTGTTTAATTCACACCTTATGACATCTCCCTGCCTGCATTGTGAAACACTAACCATTTTCCTGATTCCCTTCTTTCTATTGGCTTTTAAATCTTTCCTCCCTTCCATGCCCGTTCTTTCCAGTCGTCACTGTTGTACAGTTCCAACCAGGTTTGGCTTTTTCTGATCCATCTTCCCAGAGCACCTTTTGCTTTTCTTCATCTGTTCTACTCTTAATCTTTCCTTAACATTCAGTACCATTCAGCCTTCCTTTAAACTGGGTTGGATCTAAAGTCCCTCCCATGGCACCCAATAAGAACCTCTCTCTGGACATCAATTATCCACCTTTGTGCAAATTCATTGGACTTACATGGAGATGTGTCATGGTAGGAAATCATTTTTTTGGTGCTTAGAGGCCACTTTTGATTTAGAAATTCAGTGATCTTGTGATTTAGAGTTACTGTGTAACAGTAATGCCTGCCCCAGTGTTTTAGATTAATAAAAGGAACACATACATTAGAAAAAAACATTCCTCCAAGAAGTGAAATAAGCAAAAATATGCATGAATTAAGCTTGTTTTCATAAATTTATTAATGAGAGCTAAAATGGGCATAGCTGAGGAACTCAGCTATAGTAAGAATTAAGTAGTGATAGTGATGTTGGACTACTATGTCCTAAATTTCCTAAGCTTGAACTTGGGTGCTGCTGTTTAAGGATGTGCTAAAACTAAGGACTCAGTGACCGCTGAGGATATAAATTCCACCCATCATCTCTGGGTTGAGATTCCATCTCTTTATGACTATACCCTAACAGACTTAATCCAGATGACCATCTCCACAAAGGGACTAGAGAAAACATTTAGTAACTAATTAATTTATCCAATGAGCATTTATTAAGTGCCAATGGTGTGCAAGGGATTATGGGTCCATAGACAAGTATATATTGACCCTACCTTTCGGGGTAAGTGGTTGAAACATTGAAATGATGAACATTTGCACTGTTTAGCTGATCCCAAGAAATGTGTTTGTAAATAGTTTGCTGATAAGTATTATTATAACCTTTGAGGACATCACAGTCCAAATTAATTCAAACTTTTCAAAAGGTCAGGGAGTAAGTCATTTGAGCGGGGAGGGAGGAAACTTCTCACTTTGCTGTCTGGTTTTTTTCCTATAAACCAGTTCTCAAGCTGCTTTTTGTTAGAAATTTGGATTCTGTGGAGACTAACATTTCCTAAGACAAATTTTAATTTTTGCCTCTTTCTAGATTTTTAAAATGCTTTTGATAAAAATAATATAATGGAATGATTTTAAGAAATGAGAGCTGGTCTTCAGGCCAGAGGTGTGTGCACGGGGGTTGGGGTGGGGGGGATGGTGAGAGGATTCACCAGAGACACAACCGGGAGCAGAACAAGCAGATCTACTGAAATACACTGCTGAGGGGAGCAGTAAGCGAGGCAGGAGGGGAATCAAAACTCGCGCTACAACGGCTGCCTAAGCTCCACAGTGCGGCGCTCTACCCCTTGCACCTCCAGAGAGGCCATGTTTAGCAATATGTTTAGATGACTGTGTAATATGACTGTGATTTCATGATCAGAAGTGGTCTGGAAAAGATGTCTATGCTTAGAACATTTTAAGGACCCCTTTTATTAGAGGATATTTGCAGTGTGTTCGTCAATTAGAGAACTTCTAAAGTCCATCAGAAGGTCTAGAAAAGGAAGAATTTTGTCTTCATTTTCCTTTTTTTGTCTAAGTTCAAAAACACCAATCTCCAGTAGCTTCAATACGTCAGATACTAGAGATTCTTTTTTAAATGGTCTGGGCCTCCCTGGTGGTGCAGTGGGTTAAGCAACACACTATGAAGCAGACCACAGCCACTGCAGCACCAGTTCGATCCCTGCTGCCGGCCAGGGAGGGGACCCACATGGTGCAGCAGACCTCTCCTGCTGTGCCCGCTGCTCCCCTC
>JAGFMF010011870.1:10994415-11018291 GCA_019455555.1 Galemys pyrenaicus
CTCAGCAGTGTACTTCAGTTGATCTGCCTGTTCTGCTCCCTGCTCTCTGTGGTGAATCCTCTCACCCTCCCCACCTCTGGCCTGTACCCCAGTGCTTGTGTGCATAAATAAATCAATCTTTAAAAAAAAAAAAAGTTCTAAAAATAATATGGAACAGTGCTAAAAGCTGAGATTTAACCAGTGTGTATGCATAAAATATATTTGTATGTGTACACATATATATTTATACACATATACTATTCACATACATGTGTGTACATGCATACACATACATATTTGTCAGTGCATTATTAAAATGAAAAAGATATATCAGGTATTTCAAGATTATATGGTAATATTTGATAAAAATATAAACCTAAGATTGTAAGAGTAAGCCTAGAGACGACTGGAGGAGAAAGAACACATAAAGCAAACGTCATCTTTAACTTCTTTAACGCTTGTAAATTTTACAAATCCAAATTATAGCTAAATTTTCTGCAACAGTTTGTTTACATTATTAAGACTTTCCTACACTTTTATCTAGATTTGATCACTGTCATTGCCATCATGACTATTTCATAATTATTTGAACATCATAACCACTTCTTAGTTTACAAGTCCTCTCACATAAGTTACATTATTTTATCTTCACTGAACTCCCCCAGGTAGATACTGTTGTTCTGAAACCAGGCCTCCTCACTTAAAATGAGGGCTTTCCTATACCTTCTCTCACAAAGTATAAGATGAGGTTCTTGACAGGGTTTAATGAGTTAGTAAACATAAGACATGTAAAACAATGTCTGACACAAAGTAAGCAGTAGAAAATTAATGATTAACATTAGTTATATAAATATAAAAACACAAGCCTCAGAGTCATTCAGTAATTGGGCCAAGGTAGTTCTTTATGATAAGTTAAAAGTCTAGGGCAAGAATTTCTGATGCTAAAGACTAGAGACACTGCAGAAGAAAAGATTAGTGAGTTTGAATGGAGAACAAGGGAAGCTATCCAAAATGAAAAAAATGTGGAATACTAAACTGCATCAATCCTAAAATAGAAACTGGTAATTATGTAATTATAATCTAGAAAAATATGGATGTTTGTGTAAAAATTGCAATAGTATGTGAGTTAAATGATATGATTGTAAATAATATTCATATCACTAATGATATGAATGTAAATAACAAATGCTATTGTTTGCTTTTATTTTCAGAAATTATTCATGTCGTTGTTTAGCATATGCCTGCTAGGTGATTTGACATTGTGTTAAGGGACAGGTTACTCTAGATGAGTTAAGTAAGATTTTTCTCATTGAACAGTTCTTAGTCTAGGATATAAAACTGATATGTAAATACACAATTGCTGTAGCGTGTGTTCGGCTGGATAAGAAGGGAGCACTTTTTCTGGCTGCATTTTACCTCACAATGTGTTGTTTAACCCATTGTGCCACCAGGGAGGCCTCTAAAAAAATAAATCTTTTTTTAAAAAATGAATTCACCAAGTAAATAGGGATGAACTTGGAATGGAATATAGGTAGAGTTGAAAGAGAATTGGATAATGATTAGTATTATAAAAATGTAAGAACATTGTTGGAGAACTACTAATCTTTCACTATGACTAATAGATCCAATACATGCAGATCTGAATAGAAAATGAGGCCAGACCATGACAACCATATTAGAATATTATGTGCAATAAATAAAAATTTCCAATATTTTCTGCATAGGCAACTTATGGATAAATCACCTGGGCTTATTCTTTAAGACACAAGAATAAATAAACTTCCAGCTAAGTTAGTAAGAGTTATTGGGGAATTTATGCAATCTGAATTATGAGGTCAGATTTATGAATACTAACATTGCATTGTCATCAGTATAGTAGACAGATTTCAAGAGATAGACAGAGAGATGGGGGAGACTAGAATAAAAATTGCAGTTATTACCAGGAAAGAGATGACAAACTAGAGCCAAGATATACTAAAACAGTGCTGGTGGTCCATTCTGGGTGCAGACAATAAGAGGATGGATTGTGGAGAATTTAAAAATAATAAAAATGCTAACTAAAAGTCAGTATGCTTTATATTACCATTCTGCGCCCTTTTAATCATGAATGTTAGTGATAATGCACTCTTCCCAGAAAAAAAATCTTTTGTTGCTCTAAGATCCAAACAAAAATCATGGATACAATTGTCTAAATAAATGTATTTGTTATCTATCGCTGTTTGACAAAATTTCCCAATTTTAGCAACCTAATGAACATTCATCACCTCACATGGTTTCTGAGGGTTAGAAATTTGGGAGTGACTTGGCTAGATGGTTCTGACTCAGGGTCTCATGAGCTGGGACTGTAGTCATTTAGATTTGACTGAGACTGGAGAATCTACTTCCAAGTTCACTCATGTGGCTGTTCACTGATGTCCTCAGTTCCTTTCCATGAGAGTCTTTCTATAGAACTGTATGCATTATGACAGCTGAGGTGGGTTGGGGGAGAGATCGAGATAGCAATATAGATGATAGAGAGATAGAGAGATAGACAGACCGAGAGGTAGAGAAATGGAGAGATGGAGCGATGGAGAGAGAGGGAGCAAGAATGAAACCAAAACAGGAACTGCAGTGTCTTTTATAAACTAGTTTCAAGATACCATCAAATAATGAATTTTACCATGTTCTATTAGTCACAATGTGGTAATAGACTACATTAGAATGTGAATATCAGGAGGAAGGAGTCATTGGCAGTCATGTTGAAGTCTGACTACTAGAATAATGTATATTGAACTTTCAAATGAACACATTCTTAATACTTACTATTTTTTTACTCAGTTTATCCATACAATGAACTTTGTATTTCACATGAAAGTAAACTCAGAAAATTAGCCATTAAGCAGTTACGTCTTACTCCCCTCTCTTCCCAACTTCTGACAATCAATAATATGCTTTCTGTATCTATGGATTTGCCACTTCTGGATAAATTCGTATAAATGGAATCATTAACATGACCTTTTCTCTTTGTTTCTCTCACTTAACACAATACTTCTGATGTCCATCCACACTGTAGCATCTATCAGTGGTACATTTCTTTTTATAGCTGAATAATATACCACTGTATGTATATGCCAGTTTTGTTCATCTTTCATCTGCTGATAGACATTTGTATTATTTCCATGTATGGATTATCATGACTATCATGGCTAATGCTGCTATGAACGTTTGTGTAAAAGTTGGGATTGGGGTACTGCTTTTACAGTGACAAATATCTGAGTGTGTCCAATAGGTATTTGTATCTGTGGATCTGAATTTGAGAGGAGAGTTGAAAAATATAGATAAACTTGTAGTCAGCAACTATATATGGGTTCTGTTTCAAACTAAGAGGGGATCAGGTCACTTAAAGAGAGCATGTAAGGAAAAAAAGAACAGCAGATCAAAGGCAAGAATTAAGTCAAAATGTTCATAGCATACAAGTCTTGGCTTCAATCTCTAGATATGCACTGGTCTAACACTTTGAATCTCCTAAACATCAAACTAGCTCACAATACAAAGAAGCTTCTCGTTTATCACTTTGTAGGATCTCATAACTTATTTCAATAATTTATTCAAGAGTTTAGTCATTTTTATTATTAAGAAATCTCTTCTTTCTAGGTACACAAATTGCAATTTATAACATTAAGAAGTCACATCCTGCTCTGTGGAAGATGGATAATGTTTAGTCAGTGTTCTGTGATATAAATAACTTCTCAGGCATCTTTTCTATTGGTTGGATAACCTCAGGCCTTTCATCTTTTTAAAAAATATTTTCTAATATTTAGTTACATTTTCTAAGTCTCCTATAATTTACTATATCATGATTCAATCGAATAATTTAGTAAAGCACGATCTCATGCTCAATAAAGTATGTGCTCTACCATGCTCTTACAGTTCAACCTTCTTTTCAGATATCATGCTCTATTATAATAAAAAGGAACAAAACAAATACAAATCTATTCATCAGTATCTTTACTTTGTGTTCCATTATAATCTCAAACTCATTTATTGATGTTTATGTCTAGATCATCATGTCTCCTATTATATCAGCAGGGAGTATTTTAATTTCAAGACACATATTAATGTTGCCTTTGTACTTTCTATCAAAATCTCTGTTTTATACATATCTTTACTTCATAAAGAACATTTTCAATTTTCTTATTTTTTTTAGTGCCAATAATCTTGCCATGTTTGCTATCAGATCAGGATTGAGAATTTTCTCAATTACATTTTCTCACTGATAAGGAATATTGAATAACATCGGGTACCTAAAATTCACCCCGGTGAGGTAAGTTTCAATTAGATTGACACTAAGCTGCTCACCTGCACTTTGGGGGACATTACTCTCCATCAAATTATGCTTTTAGGATTGCATGAACCTTTTTATGTTTTTAACCTTACCACTTTAATGGATATTGGAGCATAAGCAAGATTGTAAATCTGTCTGGTGGACTAAATTCCAGCTCATATGAACCTCAATCGTTTCCATTTCCTGTATGTACCTGCAAAGTACAGTGAATGTTAGCTGTCCAATCTTTGTCAGGATTTTCTGAGTTTGGTTCATATTGTGATTGGCACAGCAAAAATGATGAAATGTGAGTTATCTTAGGCTGTCAAGATGCTATAGATGGATTTCCTTTTATTTGTTACTTGTCAGTCCTAGAGGAATAAAGAAATCTAATCCAGCATGCACAAGAACACTACTTGCACCCTGATGTCTAGAAGGAAGTGAGTTAGACTCCTGGATAATATGATTACAGAGCAGTGGTGCTTACTGCTGTGGAATCATTAAGATATTCCAGTTCTTGTAAAGATGGGTCAAAGTGTGGAATCAACACTCCTTAATGAATGCTGTGCAGGGAGATTAGATTGTTTAGTGCATAATTGGCATTGCTCTGAAAAATGCTGTGTCCTTAGGTCAGGGCACTCTGGCCCCACCAGAAATCAGGCATTTTCTAACTGACTTTCTGAAGGTCATGCTTATTTTTGTCTTCCATAAATCTTTTATATTTGATAGTTCTGCAGAATGTCAGTCACTTACTAAATGTTATCTCACGTAATCCTCTCGATCACCTTGCTTTGTAGGTTACTATCTTTACATTTGCAGGTGAGAAGAACAGGGCTGTGTGAAGTTGTATCTTGTCAAAGACTTCAAATGGAGGAATAAGGACTTGTATTGCGTTCATATTCAAATTCTCATTATTTCACTTTAAAGCGAAGTGCCAATGAGAGATAAAGTCAAACACTTTTATAATTATGAAATTAATATGTACATTTATGTAAATTTTCAATGATGTGTTTTTATCTTGTAAAAACTTTTGTGATCAAAACTCAGATATAATTTTTATATATTTGTAATTATATCAAGTACACAATTTTGTGTTCTAATTGTATCATATAACATTTCATTTACATTTCTCCATTTTGTATAGTTTTTATATTTATGACTTTAGTAGCTACACAATAGTACAACTATAAACAGTTGATCATTTTTTAAGAAAAATCCTGACATAGCAGCGAAAATTTAAACAGTGCCCAACTGTACCTCACTTTGAGAAAACCAGATTTATGGACAAATTGTAACAAAGAACAAAGCAATGGATGAATATTTTCTTAAAGAAAGAATCCAGTATATAATTCCTTGAAATAGTACACTGCCCTGAATTACCAGAGGATTCAATTCCTTAAAATTAAGAGTTATTCACAAACTTCTGTGAAAGTCTGCCTAAGGCTGGATAAATTCTGAGATTCTTTCTTGCTCCACTATGACTAATATGCTGGTGGCAATAAAATGAGGCTACCCATATAAGTTCAGAGCTTTTCACTTAAGGAATTGAAGGATGTATTTACTTCTCATTCCTTGTGTTTCTATTAAAAACGCAAGAGTTTGTCGCTTATTTACTCTCACAGTTCTAAGTCCAAGTGTTTCTAGACTCACACAGTCTTCAGCAGATCAGGGACAGTGTACTGTCAATCTATTCTCATCCATCTTCCTGCCTCGAGGCAGGACCACACCCAACCTAACCCAGACAGTTTAGACTGTACTATTTTTAAAAAGCCCCATAGACTGGGAGCATTCCTCATTTCCTCAATAACTACACTTCAAATTCTTTCCACACTTTCATTTTAATTTTTCACACAATTGTCAAATAGCCTCCATGTGCTTCTTACAACTTCACATGCAATGTGAGAGAATTTTTTGTGAATTTAAAATTAAGAAAATAATAAATATGGGTCAAATAAAACCAAAATGTAGCCTAGATTATCTATAACTTTAGATATATAATGTCGAGTTAATTTATAATGTTAGCCTGTGCATTAGTAAATATTATTTCTTAAGTTACAAATTCTTTAAGTATTCTAAGACATTTGACTGAGAATGTATGATTATATTGAAGAAATAAGACAGTGGTACATCCTTCATTCATTAACTCCCAAAGATTTCATTCTTGCTTAGTGAGATTATATTATATTTATGCAAAATTATAGTTAAGATTCACAATGATGGCCTTGCCCTATTCCCTTCCATGACAAGAGAGTTTTGCTTTCATTCAATGAAAGTAGATAGCTTTTGCAGTAAAATTTCTATTTACCATTTAGTGATACTCTGCCAATTGCCTTCTTTTTGCTTTTACTTTAATTCTTTCAAATAACAGACACATGAAATTTTTGAGGAGACTCAAAAGACAGATTAGTCAAGGGCTGAAGTGGCTACTTCGTTGTACCTGACAAGAATGCCTACTTTTGTTTTCTGCACAGCCCCTTTCCAACTCATATGCATTGTTAGTGTTGAAAGGAAATCTTTCCTAATAAATGAAGATGTTACCTTGAAGCTTCGGGGTATCTAGGGACCCCAAACTATTAAAAAAAAGGGGGTCTGCCATCTGTGCATACAAAGGCAAAGGAATGTAAATGACTTTTAATGAAATTGGTGTGCATGAAGAGAGGAAAGTAAGAATTTCATCTAGTAGTTTCCCAATAGAGACAGAGAGCAAAACCTATGCTGGTGCAAAGGTGCTGTGACCAGGAGACAGACTGTTTATTTCCCAGATGGTGGCAGCGATGGATGTGGATACCTTGAGCAACGCCAGCAGTGGTGTGGACAAACGTGTTCTGAAATGAAAAAGTGGGATGCCGAAGCCTGTGGGCCTGGGATAGTGCAGTTTATAACTGTGTCATCTGCAGAAACCATTACACATTCTGGATCTTTGCAAAGAATGTCAAACTAACCAGTTGTTGGATACTTCTGAAGAGTGCACCATAACATGGGGCATCTGTAGTCATGGCTTTTACTTCCACTCCATTGCTTGCTGGCTCAAAATATGACAGGTGTGTCCCTTGAACAACAGAGAGCGGGGATTCCAAAAGTATGGGCACCAGAAAAAGGGAATTCTTTAATCAAATTTAACTGTTTATACTCATTCAATAACTTGCCCTCCTGTTAATTACAAATGAGAGCCAGATCTTTTCTGTTTTATCACTTTAGTTTGTTATTCCTGAGCCCATATGTATTCTGTGTCAAATAAAACCCAGTTGGATCCTAGAACAGATGCTCTCTCTTGTGTATGTGAAAGATGTGAACATAAATAGAGTCCCCTCTCCAAGGTGGGAAGAGCCAGCTTTTGAAAGGGATACACTTGTTCACAAGTTCAGAACAGGGCTGTCCTGAGGCCTAGCACTTCACTCAGAGTTTAGAGACTGAAGACAATCATGGTCAAGTCCCTCACCGATATGAGCTTTCCTCTCCAACAAAGTGACTTCTAAGGGCCAAATGGCATCAGGCAGGCACAGAGAGAGATTTTATAAACTGTAAATCTACTCTGCAAATGTGAAATTTGACTGTGTATATGACACGTTGCTTTTGCGCCTCAGTTTAGAAAAGAAAACTTGAAAACATTTAATACATAATCTTGACTGACAGAAGACCAAATATGAACTTACATTGAAAAAAAAGTTTCCCAGTGAAAATCCAATAACCCATCCCCTTCTAGACGAGTGCCCAGTTAAACAGGCTTGGTGCAGAGTGAGGCTACTGAGGCCAAAAAGCTTTCCACCTATCTAGGGTACCTCTGAGTAAGGAACCACAAAAAAAGTGGTTAGGCAAATTGGAGAGAGCTGGGATATAAAGACTCAAAATTCAAAATATAGTGCATAATCCGTCACAAAGTTAGAACAAGAGTTGTCATTGTCTCCTTTAAGGACCAGGAGCAGCGTCCCCCAGGTCTCTCACCCCGTGTCCCTTCCAAGTGTCTCTATATGTTTTTCCTTCAACTGTCTTCTCCCACCTGTCTCCCTCATTCTACCATATGTGTGTCTCCACCTTGTTCTTTCCCAGTTCCCCCCAGCTCCCCATTTAGGAAGTCTGGTTCATGACATGCTGGGATTTGTAATCCAAGTCAGCTGTGTGCAAGTGGGAGCAGAAAAAACTGCACCTGTTCCCTGCATTGTGATGCTTTTCACCCTTTCATTATGTAATAAGGGCATGCTTCTCTAAAGCATCATGCACCATTGCGTTAGTTTTGTCTAATTTATTCTTTTATTCTACAAAATTTATTCTTTTATTTCCTCTGATACAAACATTCTGACAGGCCTGGTTTCTTCATTTTCTTTTTCTTAGAAAATTTTTATTCTGAAGAATGTAAATAATAATGAATACCCCTTGATCCAGTCCTCTTTTGTCTGTTTTTGTCTGCTGTTATGCAACCACAAGTGCTAGATAAGAATTCTCTATCAGATTCAGCCATTCTGCACATGATTACTTGTATTATGGGCAAAACTGTGTGTTTTGCAAGGGCCTCTGGCAGTCACTGTATACAGCTATTTCTGAACTTAAATCATCTTAGTATCTATAGAGTAGAAACAACTGCTTTCTTCCATTCATCCTGGATATTTAAGGATCATATTTTCAATACTTAAGAAAATGGTTAATATCACTGTGACAAATTGTCTTGATCTATTTTCATGAAATTATAAAATACCCATGACAAAGGCATGATTTCATTTTTCATGTTATGACTAATTTGGGATATGTTATGTTAATAATAAAAAGAAGAAAAGAAGAGTATAAATCAGGTAACAAAATAAATAAAAACAAAGTAGAAAAAAGATATCTTTCTCATCAAGTTCTAGTAAAAAACTAAACTTCTCATGTGCAATGAAATTTTGTATTTTACCAGCATTTATTAGGTGTAAGAACAACAAACACTACAGAGTAGCTAGTAGGTCTGGAGATTCAGAAAATTTAGCAAGATACATTTGTTGATTATATCAAATTATGATGCAGTTTTTCTATATTGTATATAAAGATGGTTTGGTAGTAAGATTTACAGACTTTGATTTGAAATCTTGGTCCCTCATTATATTGCTCATTATCTCTGGAAAAGTCCTTTAACCTTTGTGAGGAGCAGAGACAATTTTTTCCTATTTATTAGCTATTTTGTTAAGTGAGTATGAATAAATACATGTCTATTCACATATTATAAGAATACTATAAATTATGAATATTATTCATTTATATATATATATATCGCTGAAAAGGGTACATGGCAAATGATAAGAACTATATATGTTAGGGCCTCCCTGGTGGCGCAGTGGGTTAAGCAACGCACTATGAAGCAAAAACCGCAGCTACTGCAGCACGAGTTCGATCCCTGTTGCTGGCCAGGGAGGGGACCCACATGGCACAGACCTCTCCTGCTGTGCCCGCTGCTCCCCTCAGCAGTGTATTTCCGTTCATCTGCCTGTTCTGCTCCCTGCTCTGTCTGTGGTGAATCCTCTCACCCCCCACACCTCTGGCCTGTACCCCAGTGCTTGTATGCATAAATAAATAAATCTTTAAAAAAAAAAAAGAACTATATATGTTAATTATTACTAATTTCAAAATGTAAGATCTCATTTTAAAATCTCATTGCTATAACTATTATACTGACCTTGACTATTAACAAAATATTAGAGTTTAGAAATGATTATGAAGAAAATGGGAGCTCTTCTTAGAAATTCTATGCAGTTCAGGAATTCTTAGACAATATACAAAGAGGAGGGAAAAACTTTACCATTTCTCAGGCTAAGTTACCACTATTTTGTGATTAACTAACTGAATCTCAGTTTCACTTTGTTCGCAGACAGAATGAGGGCCACCCTGGAACCCCAAACCTGCCCTCACTAAATAGGTTCTGCCATCTACCACACAAAGACAAACATGCTTAGTGCATAAGACCTTCAGTGGAAAAGAACTTTAACAGAATTAGTGTGCAACAGTGAGAAGAGAAGAAAGCAGCTTATAATTAAACACCCAAAGTTACATTGGTAAATGCCCAGCAAAACAGAGTTGGCCCAAAGCAGTGAAACTGAGAACCAAAACTTGCCACAAGTTTAAAGCCCCTTCTGGTGCTTTAAAGTACACTTAGGAAAGGGGCAGAGGGATCAGGTAAGTCTAGAAGCAAAAGCAAAAGCAAAATCAAGATAAAGGCTGCCATTGTCAATTGACTGTTTCAAGTGTCTTTTTTCCTGTCTCCCAAGTCCCTGGTACAAGTCCAGGCCAAGAAGCAAGTGTGACTTCTTCTTCATATGCCTTTCCATTCTATGTGCCTCCTGCAGTCTGTTTCTGTCTCCATCTTATTCTTCTCTTCCTCCTTCTTTCTTTCTCAGTTTTTTCTAGCTTTCCTCCCTGGTCAGTTGCACCCTTCCTTAGGGTGGGGCAGGGAACCTGGAACTGCTATAATTTAACTGTCACAAAGTGTCACAGAGGTAGTTATGACTTTTTGACATGGCCAGAATTTGCCTGTCCTGACCCAGTCCACAGGTCAGCATAGACAGATCTATATTTCAAATTGAAACAGTGTGACTGAGGGGTTCCCAGGGCCCCCAATCTGTTAAGGGGAAAACTCATCATACTCATTCTAAGGGTTTGGCATCTGAGTGCACAAAGGCAAAGAAAGTAAACTCTCAGTGTCTTCAAAAGTCTTTAATCCGGGTGTGTGTGTGTGGTGGGGAGGGGTATAGAGAAAGAGAGAGAGAAAGAAAGGATTTAAATAACAGACTTCCAGTCAAAATCCCCAAATTACTCATAGTCTCTTGGGCAAAAACCCAGCCAAACAGGCATGACCCAAAGTGGGATGGCTGAGATCTAAAAGCTCCAGAACAAGTCCAAGGTATGTATCAGCAGGAACCACAAGAAAGGAGCTAGACAGGTCCCAGATAGCTGGAGGAAGAGAAACCCACAATTCGAAATATACCATATAACCCATCACGAGGTCACAATAATAGCAGCCATTGTGTTTGTCAAAACATTAAAGCCTCCAGGACCGAGGATAAAGGAACAGAAGTAATCTCTAAACATGTCTCTCACCTACATGTCTCACCCACGTGCTTCTTCCTTCTCCTGTTCCACCTCAATTTCTGTATTCACCAGGCCTCTTCTTCCTTCTCAGTTGTCCCCTACTCAGAGAATCTGGCTTATAACACGTGGGAGCTGTGGTCCAAGGCAGCTACATATAAATAAGATGTGGAAAATGGCGCCCACTCTCATGCTGTAATGCTCCTCCCTTTTTAGTGGAGATGCAGCCTATAATAAATCCTCCATAACATCATACTTGTAACCCTGTCTAATTGTCCCATGGTGCTTGCTCCAAGTTTGGTCTGTGTTTTCCACATTTGAGTAGTCAGCTATCAAATTTCAAATGACATTGGAACATTTATCAAAAATCACTAAATCTTTTGTAAATTCCTCCTATTTTTATGCTATCTATAACAATCATTCAATTAAAAAAAACTACAAGCAGATTAAAATGATTTTTCTTTTCTTTGTAGGTAAATATGCATTGAATTTGAACAATGTGTGAAGTAAGCACTTGATACATAAGAATAAATAACCCATTAATTATGCAGGATTTACACTCTGGTAGATCAGTGTTAATCTCATATATATAGTTAACCCTCATTATTGTTTCGTCTATTCACTAAAATTTATTTGCAATTTCAAAACCAATACTTTCGGTGCCTTTGCAGTTATTTGTAGAAACATGCAGAGTAGCAAAGAATTTGAGCCCCCTATTATGCACATTCTGCCTTGTTTTATCTCTCATACTGTAAACAGTGTCCTTTTGCAATCTATTTGTTATCACATTTTTTTGTACTCTCTCTTGGTGATTTCACTGTTTAAAATGGCCACAAGTGTAGTGCTAAAGTTCTGTCTAGTGTTCCTAAACGCTGGACTGTGATGTGCCTTATGGAGAAAATATGTGTTAGATAAGCTTTGTTTAGACATGAGTTATAGTGCTGTTGCCTGTGAGTTCAATGTTAATGAATCAGCAATATGGTACATTCAGAAAAAGGAAGAGGAAATTCACCAATCTGTACATGAGACTGTTCTAAAAAAGAGCTACAATTAAATCTACAAGGCATGATGAAGTTTTGAAAAAAATGAGAAAGTAGCTGAATTTGTGGATTCATGAGATAAATTATTGTGAGGCTGAACCAAAGAAATTTACAGTCATGTTATCCAGAGTCAGGAAAATATTAAATCTATTTTGCCTAGCGCTTTCTTATTAAGAAATACTAAATATAATTATTTGCTAGAAACATATTAAATATGTTGTCTTTAAACAGAAGCACACATAAAACAAGATTATGTATTGATCTTGTGACCTGAAGCTCACAAGAACTTAGCCCTGTCTTTCCCCTAGGAGCAATGACTCAGTATTTATTAATTCTGGTGTTTCCAGTGACTTTATAGAGCATAACTATTATGTATAACAAGAATCAATTGTATATTCTTTGATCTGCTAAACCAATGGTTCTCAACCAGGTTGATTTAGCAATGTGTTTGTGAGTTTGTTTTTGTTTTTTTTTTAAGATTTCATTTATTTATGCGTACAAGAACTGGGGTACAGTCCAGAGGCGTGGGGGTGAGATGATTCATCAGACAGAGTTAGGAACACAACAGTCAGATTTACTGAAATACACTGCTGAGGGGAGCAGCTGGGGAGACAGGAGAGGTCTGGTATGCTGTGTGGGTCCCTTCCCTGGCGGGGGATCAAACTCGTGCTGCAGTAGCTGCAGAAGCCCCACAGTGCAGCGCTCTACTGCTTGCGCCATGAGGGAGGCCCCTGTATGTGGTTTTAATGGTCATGATTTGGTGGTGGGGTAGGGGTTACAAGGGGTGCTACTGATATTGAGTAGGTAAAAGCCAATAATGTTGTTAAACTTCCTACAATGAACATGATAGTGCATCATAACAAAGACCTGTCCTCCCCCAAAAATGTCAATAGTGCCAAGGCTGCTTTGTACTCTGCAATTTTTTTTTATAAAGGTCATATAGTTAATATTTTTGTCTTTGTGGGCCATGTTTTCTCCATCACAGCTACTCAACACTGCCACCATAGCATGAAAGTAGTCATTGACAATATCACAGTTTACAAATAGGTACAGTGTTTTCCAATGAATTTGATGTATCACAATAGTCAGCATGCTGGATTCATTTGCTCCTGGACCATGGTTTGTAGAACCCTTCATAATACTGATTCTCAATCTTGGATGCTCATTTGAAGAACCCAGGAGTTTTTAAACAATGGTATTGTCTAATCTCCTCCCCCAAATTCTGGTTGATTAGTCTGGGATGGACTGCCAGTGTTGCTATTTAAAAGCTCCCAGGGATTAGAATGGATAACCAGTGTTAAGAAACATTGCTCTGAAATCACTGTTGCTCACATATTTGAAAGTTGACCCAGAGCAGTAGACCTTTATCAACAATCAGCAGATGTTTCTCTTGCAATCTGGCTTTTGTCCCAGGCACTCTCTGAACACCCCCAAATCAAAGACCTTTTATGAACACTCACTCATTCCTCTTAATCTCTGAGGTTCTAATTTAGACACAATTCATGCTCTCTGCTACCTTGAAACTCCTCACTCACCTGGCTCTACTCCTATGTTTCTAATTACCCTTCTGTCTCTTCTTCAACCTTTTATATCTTAAATATTGCTGCTCTCCAAAGACATGTCCATGTCATTTCTTATTTGATTAATTTCCCCTAGATTGCCATGACTTTACCTCTCTAGAAGCAATGCTCACATAGCTATCTCTCAGTCTGCTCTCCCCCATAGGAATTGTATTAGTGAGTCACCTAGCAACTTCATTCTATGACTGATCATAGCTACAGAAATTAGTCATGAAACAAATTGGAAGTCTCTTCTCACTCAACTCCCATTGCATAGGTCATAACGTTTTTAGAGCTATAATCTTTTTTAAAAAGATTTTATTTATTTATGCATACAAGAGCTGGGGTATAGACCAGAGGCATGAGGAATGAGAAGATTCACCAGAGACTGGGGGGGTGGGGGAGTAGAACAGGCAGATCGACTGAAATACACTGCTGAGGGAGCAGAGGGCAAGGCAGAAGAGGTCTGCTGGCCAGGGATCGGACTCACGCTGTAGTGACTGCAGAAGCCCCACGGTGCTGTGCTCAGCCACTTGTGCCACTAGGGAAGCCCCTAAATAATCCTTACTGTGGAACTGTAATCCTTACTGTGGAACTCTCTTATGAGAGAAACAATCCCACAATAAGGTCACAGGGAACTCTGTAATGTACCTTATGCATCTAGACCTACCTCATAATGAATAGAAACTTACCAGAATGTACAAATTTAATACCATTTAATAATTTTTCATCTGTGTCACCAGAACACTATTGAGTTCAGAGTTGTAATACTGAGGTACTCATTCATTGCCGGATATATCCAGCAGATCTTGGCAGGAAACACATGTAAATGGCGTAATTGGCGAGAGTATTAAGAGGTCGTGTTTACAAAGATATGGGCAGGTATATTTGTTTCTGAACATTGCCATGATAAATTACCACAAATTTGGTGGCTTAAAACAACAGAATTTTATTTTCTCACCATCTAGAGGCCAGAACTTCAAAATGAAGGTATCTGCAGGTCTGCAGGCCCTTTGGAGGCTCTGGGCAAGAGTCCTTCCTTGCTTAGCTTCTGGTGGCTCTGGGCTTCCTTGACTGGTGGCAACCTCACTCCAATATTTGCCTCCATTTCCACATCATCTCTTTACATTGCTTTCTTCTCTTCTGTATGTGTCAATTTTTTCTTATTTATTTTGTAAGGATACTAGTTATTGCCTGTAGGCCCTACCCATCATCAAGGGTGATTCTCAATTATACCTGCAAAGATCCTTTTTCAGATAAGGGACATATCATATTTTTTAAAAGAGATCCATTCATTACTTTACTTAACATATAGTTGTTGAGTATCTGCTGTATAGCAGACAAAGTTCCAGAAGCAGGGGCTATGAGAAAAACAAAAAACAAACAAACAAAAAAACCCTCTCATATCTTTTTTGGATGCCAATATCCCTTCCACTACTGCAGGATTAGGGGAAACTGACAAAGGGTAGTGAAACCTTATTTAGTTGGTTCACTACATCTAGGCTGGCCAGAGAAATGGGAAGAAGCACTCAGTGGAATCCAGAACCAGTAGCTGTGACCTTAGGTAGGAGGGAGGGAGCTGGCAGCAGTGTGACTCTTGAAGGAGAATTTCAGTTAGCCTGAGGAGAGCTGGGGGATAAATACCCACTTAGTTCTCTTGCCACTTTCCTATGGGTGCCTCTCATTGGCCAAAACAAAGTGGGTACCCAATGGTGCAATCCTCAAGAGAAGGGGGAGAGTGGATCTGGAAAGGCAAGCAAAACATTTTGCACATCAGGACTGAATAAATCCTGAGGAGGAGGGACGAGGCCTCAACTTAGAGAGGCAAAGCTAGAGAGGCAAAGTAGGGTGCTGTCACAAGTGCAGCAGTTACATGTGGAATAGGAGTTGAATATACATATTTTTTTTCCCTTGTAACTTCACACATTACAAACCAGTATGGAAGAACACTAATTACCTTTATGTTTTGGGATTTTGGGAAAAGAACTATAAGCAGAGTATAAACTGACACAGTCCTTTCCAAATATAGAAATAGTTATATTATCATAAATACTATCATGATTTTATAATTTTACTGCCCTAGTTTATATTCATTTCCTTTCCCCAAAGGAATTTAGCTGACTCATGAAGAAGAGGAGGTGTATTATAGGGAGGGTAAAATTAAAATTGAAAGTCAAGACCATGGAAAGGAGGAAAACACAAGGATGTCAACCTCAAGGGCCAGTAGATTTGACGTGACTGAGCCTCAGGCTTCGCTCTGCCTTTCAGGTGCCATCATTGTGATCATGCAGTTGGCCTGTGCCTCCCAAACAGAGCTGTGTTACTCCATTCATGAGAAACTCAGCAACATGATTCCATAAAGGCTGTTCCCTCTGCCTTTCACACAACAGTCACTTTCTGTGGTTAAAAATTGTCAAATGTGGGGCCTCCCTAGAGGCACAGGGGTAAAAGTCTCAGTGCTATCAACCCACTGCAGCATCAGTTCGCTCTCCAGCCAGGGAGCTGACCCACATGGTGCAGCAGACCTCTCCTGTCTTGCCCATTGCTCCCCTCAATAGTGTCTTTCAGTCAATCCTCTTGGTCTGCTCCCCACTCTGTTTCTGGTGAATCCTCTCACCCTCCTGCCCACCCCCACCTCTGGCCTACACCTCAGTTCTTGCATGCATGCATAAATAAATAGATGAATGAAGAATAAATAAAATAAAACTCAAATATGTAGAGCTAATCATTTGTAGAAATAAAAAAAATGTAGGGTGGGATGGAGACTATAGGAATATGGAGACTAGAAGAAAAGAAATAGTAAGGGGAAAAGAAGGAGCTTAGTTAAGATTAATCAGATGCTAATATTTTCAAATTTTCTCACCTCTTTTTACAGTTTTTATCATTTTGAGGTATAATTTGAAATGTTGTTTTTAATGTTTAATATTCTGTTTTATTATTAATTTTTATCATATATATCGCAATATGTACATTATAATTTCACTGACTTTATATGAATTTTGATAAATATTTATAGCTGTGAAAGTACCATCACAATCATGAAGTAGAATATTTCATCCTTATCCCAAGTTCTTTCATACATTTGGATGCTACCATTCATCCTGCTACTGCAGATTCTGTCTCACTCTGCTCCTCCCATATTTGGCCTTTAACAAGCTGATATGTTTCTTAACAATATATGCACATATATATATTATCAATATAGCTTTGGATTGTCTAGCATTTCACATATATGTGGTCTTTGTGCCTGGCTTCTTTCACTTGGCAAAAGTCTTCAGATTCATCCCTGCTATTGTAGGTGTCTTAGTTTTTCAATAAAGGTGTCATACTTCATTCCTGGCTACTGTTGAGTAGTTATCTAGTTTTCTTTCAATACACCACAATTTATTTATTCACAAGTTGACTGGGTCATTGAGTTATTTTTAGTTTTTGGCAATTATGAGTAAAATTCATGAACCTAAGTGTGCAAGTCTTTGTGCGAACAGGCATTTTCATTTTCTGTGGCAAATACCTGATAAATTAGTGATGCTTATGATTGATGTATGTTTAATTTCATAAAAGCTGATAAACTGTTTTGAAGGGGATGTGTCATTTTCTATCCATAATATATACTTAAATTTCAAATCTTCATCAGTGCTTAGTATTATCAGTTTTCTTTATTTTGATGGTTCAAATGTGTGTAGGTATCATCATTTTAATTTGCATTTTCCTACTGATTAATATTGTTAAGAATCTTTTTATTATTCATTATCCTGGTGATATATCTGTTTAAATATTTTGCTCATTTTTAAAACTGGGTTTTTTTAAACTGGGTTTTCATTTGGTTTTATTATTGAATCCTGAGGTACTTTTTGTTATAAAACAAGTTCCGATTTAAGCAAATTCTTTTCTAAAAGTTTCACAAATAAGTTTTCTGAGTCCTGAAAAAGAAATACTCCTTCTAACATAAAGCAGTAGTAAGAATTTAGTTATAGGATAATATACAGAGATTTCGACATGTAGTAAGTATTTAGCAAATAATGCATTCACTGCCCAAGTCCTTCTTCCTACTAATAGATTTAAATCCTCTGGAAAAGTTGAGAATGGTGTAAGAAAATGTCTTTTGTTGAGGGCGGCATGTTTTCAGGGTTCTAACAGAGCTCATCAGGGGAAATGCAAAGGATTAAAGAGTGTATAGTAAGGAATCAGTCAAGGCCAAAGATTAATCTTTCAGAAACTTAGAAGATGAAGGAAGGGGGTAGAGTGGGGGCGGGGTAGGGGGAGGATGAAGCTCAGATTCACGTTTACTGAAGGGTAATAGGAACAAAGTCTACAAGTAATTCTGAGAAATACATTGGATCAGATGGTAATTTTTTCGATAAAGTGTGATGCTAAGTTATCCTCCTAGAAGAGGAAAGTCAAGGTTAGAGCTGGGAATTAGGAAAAGTGAAGAAGGTGAGAAAATGAGATTCAAATAGTGAGTCTACAGGAAGGCAAGAAGGGACTGCCAACAATCAGCAAGGATCCAGGAGAGCCCAGAGAGTGTGCGTTAGAAATGGGTTCCATCAACAGGTTTCTGTGACTTGCTCTAACAATATTTATAAGTGTGGAAACAGAAAAGCAAGAAAGCAGAAAATGTACTGAGGGAAGGTAGTGTTTGTCAAAACAGCATAGTTAAGATGAAGTTCATTTCAGATGAAGACAGTATTGAAATGTTAACCATCTTAGTGACATAACTCTAGTATGAAATAGCACACAACTAATAGAACAGTATACAACTATGTTCATGAGCATGTTTTTAAGTAGAAAAATGAACTTTTTTTTAAGCAATAAATTTTAAATGTCTGCCTTCATGCACCAGACGGAGTAAGATGGAGAGAAATAGCTGTGCATATGATGGCTCAGATATTTCTGGTTCGATGATAACCAAATGTAGGTGGAGTTGAATTGATGGATAGGGAGATGTCAAGGAGGAGGCTCTCCTATCATGGGAAGTTGTAGAGCGGAGAGATCTGAGACAGAGAACTCAATAGTTTGAGGTATATGCGCTCATGAGTATCAGAGCTAGAATGGAGATGGGAGAAATAGAAAATTCATTGAGTGAAGGCAGTCAGGTCAGCATTAGGGAGGTTACTGCTGGGGATGGTACATGAAGCTGCTCATACATACTGAGGAAAATGAAGTCTTCAGCAACAAGGAGGAGCACTTTAGAGATCAGTGAGTTATTGAAGGGATTTCTCAAGTTCATTATTTTGCCAGTAAATCCTAAAAATGGAGGCAGCTCTGTGTCCATGAATATTTACTTGGCCTTATCTTGTACCTAATGTTAAGTGAGAGTTTATATCATCATCTCAGTATTCACATCACCTCAGTATCCATAGTCCACCCTCATCATGTTCCTGAAAACATGATGCCATCCAAACACAGTTCTCCACTACTTCCTTCTCATTCTCAGATGCAACTGCCGCTATCTTTGTCTGGGACAGAATGGGAGGACTGGAGAGTGAAAAACAAAGAAATCTTCCCTATGTTTCCTGTGGGAACATTGTGAGGAAGCAGAAAATTGGGAAGTATAGCTTTTTCATATTTCAGCACAGTTAAAAAACTTGTTTTGGTTTTTGACATAAGGTGCTAATTTATGTATTTTAAAAAGATTTATTTATTTATGCATACAAGAACTAGTGTGTAGGCCAGACATACAGGGATGGAAGGGAGCCTGTGAAAGGAGTCACCAGAGACAAGTGGGGAGCAGAACAGGAAGATCCACTGAAATGCACTGCTGAGGGGGGGCAGTAGGTGAGACAGGAGAGGTCTGCTGCCCTGTGTGGGTCAGCTCCCTGGCTGGGGTTCAACTCATGCTGCAGTGGTTGCCAATAGGTTCATAGTCCTGAGACTTAATCCCATGTGCCATCATGGAGGCCCTAATTCATGTATTTTACACAGTATGACTCAGAGCCATGGAGTTTATAACTGCAAGCACACAAGCATGTAAGGGACCATTTAAGATCATTCACTGAAATCTTTAGAGGAGTCCATTTTCCTACCTCTTCCTCTTTTGGTGTGTTAGGTCCAACTGTTTTTGAAGGAGGCCTATGGGAAAACTAGGCAACAATTTTCATAATTCATCAAAAGCTTGGAGACATCATTTACCACACTGAAAACACATTTAACTTGCCTATGTCCACCTCAAAAAGTTTTAAAATTTATTTCAACATGATCCTTTTCTTATTTTTCTATGAAAATAGGCAAAAAATTTCCATGTAATAGCCCCATTCCAAGTAATTTGTAGCATAAATACAAGTAACCAAGAGGTTGAGGTGCCTGATTTGATAATTCAAGTTTCAAAAAGGGATTCTGAGAAAATGTTTTACTGCTCATGTGGTCCAGACTGACTGTCTCCATTAAATACATTCATTGGATAATTGCTTAGCTTTCCACTTTCCTTTTCTGGTGAAGTCACATATAATATGTCCAAAGTGGCTAGACAGAATCCTGGGATTTATGCATATAAATACAGCATTACTTTTCAAAAAGGACAGAATATGTTCAAGAACTATTTATATTCTGGGTGAGTTTTGAATTTTATATATTACATACACAGATAATAATTCACTATGAGCACATCTTATGCTGTACATCAAACAAAATGAACCTTTGATACTGATGTAATGTTCATTCACATTAGCTGAAGTTATAGATATCAAGAAGATAAAAACTAATGCCAAGAATTCATGGAATGATATCCATGGAACATAATGGCACAATTGTCTGATGCAACAAAATTGAAAAGAACTAAAGGATGGGAAAAGGGTGTGGTGTCTGCAAAAATGAAAAACTATATTCATGGGTTCAAATTTATGCTAAAAATGAATTGGATGTGACATATCATTCTGAATTTTCAGACAAAAGTTGGAAACTAGTTAAATAGTGATGGAACTTTCAGTGTAATCTGGCAAATTCTCCTGGAACTTTCTTTCCTTCCAGTTCACATATACCAATTATCACCAGTTCTAATGTTCTTCCATAACAGAAGATAGAACTAGCTTCCTTGCATATCCTTTTCAAGACTTCATGCCGCCACTCTGTACATTGCTTTCCTTATAAGCCTGACATTTCTTCCCTGGAAGGGCCTGTTGGTGGAGTTTGTTACCATAAAGAATGAAACTGAACAGAGACAGTTGTGAAAAAAATTCTCTTCTAAGGGACGATCAAAATATTTCTTTTGTCTTCCCATCACACTGTTAGTTACATTTTTAATTCCATTCCACTTCCACAATCAAACCTTCTTTTGATTTCCTTTATGAATATTGAAGAACAAAAAGAAGCTTTAGCATCATCATGGACATGTAAGTACTGGACACTTAGAGGCTTCCCAATGGTACAATTGACTTTGGCGCCATTCCAAGGACAATTTCTTGGATTAAGTTCAAATGAAGTTGCCTTCCTTAAGCCACCAGTTGCTTAAAATCATTTCTCAGTTTAGTTTGCTTCACAGTGTATAGTTCAGACAGTAGTCTCACATTGACTTTCCCACTATGTATCTAAATAGTCTCTTTCTTATTTGGAATTGATTTCATTCTTCCTTAAAGTTCTTCACTCTCTGTTTTAATTTGACTAGTTTCTTCATTTATGGGTTTCATACTTATGCCCAGTCCCAACTCTTACCAAAGTTTTTCTTGACATCCTTTAATCTTAGTAATGTTAAAATTTGGACAAGTTTCTTTCCAAACTGGATGTGATTCTAGAACTTGCTTTTATTGTGTTCCTTGACTGGATGGATCTACTATTATTGTTTTGAATTCTACATATTTTCGTCGATAATTTTGTAGCATTGTTTTGCTGTAGTACATAAAATAAGCAACTGTCTATTATAAAGTGAGTAAGATAAAATCACTCTTGAGACTTTACACATAAAAAAATCTTATCTGCTCTAAGTTCTTATTAAAAGCTTGGTAGAGTGAAGAATTCTAGGTTGCAAGAGAAGTCCATTAGAACTTCCTCAATATTATGAAAGGGATTATTGAGAAACCTGCAGATAACTATAATCGGTGGTGAAAGAGTGAATGTATTCTCCCTGAGACTAGGGGTATAACAAGGTTGCCATATTTGCCACTTCTTTTCAACTTTATAATAAAAGTTTCAGCTAGAAGAATAAGACAACAAGATAAAAATAAAAATGCTGCCATCCCTGTGAAAAAGGAAGAATACTTCAAAAGTCACATGATATTAATATAGAAAATCCTAAAGAATTTTTCAAAACTCCTAATTTAATAGATAAAAGCAAGTTACAAGATACAGCAAAGTTACAAGCTACAAAATCAACACATAAATGTTAGTTCCATTTTTGTGCACTAGCAGTGAATAATCCAAGAAAGAAATTAGGAAGATAATTCCATTTACAATAGCACCCCAAATTAAAACACTTAAGAAAAAATTTTAAAAAGAAGGTAAAAGATTTATATACTGAAAATAATAAAGCATTGCTGAAAGAAATTTAAGAAGCCCTAAATGAATGGAAAGCCATAATTTATTCATGGATTTGAAGACAATATTGTTAAAATGAAAACAGTATCCAAAAGAATCTATAAATCTATTTCAATGTCTATCAAATTTCATTAGAATTTCTTTATCAGAAATGAAAAGGCCAATCTTTAAATTCATGTGGAATTGCAAGAGGCTCTAAATAGCCAAAGGAATATTTAAAAAGAAGAACAAAATTGGAGGACTCACACCTCTATATTAGAAAACTACAAAGCTACATTAATCAAAACAGTGTGATACTGGATAGGGATAGACATACATAGATTAATGGGATAGAATTGTAGGTCTATAAATCTTTAGATCTATGTTTAATTGATGTTCACAAAGACACCAAGACCATTCAATGAGAAAGAATAGTCTTTACAGCAAATGGTGCTGGGACAACTGGATATTCACATGCAAAAGGATAAACTTGGAATCTTACCTCAATCCATATATAAAAATGGATTAAAGATGTAAATATAAGAAACAAATGGTAAAATTCTTAGAATAAAACAGAGGGGTAAGTCTTATGACCTTAGCTTAGCAATGGTTTTCTTAGCTATAACACCAAAAAACACAAGTAACAAAAGAGAAATAAGTTGGATTTAATTGAAATTAAAAAAAAAAAGCTTTTGTGCATCAAATACTAGCAAGAGAGTGAAAAGAAAACCCATAGAATGGGGAAAATCTTTGCAAACTATATATCCTGATACAAATCTAATATCTAGAATATTTAAAACATTCTTTTACTCAGAAACAAAGGATAAAAACACAATTTAGAATTACACAAAGGACTTGAATAAATGTTTCTCCAAAGATTTACTAGTGAACAGCAAGCCTATAAAAAAATGACTAATGCCATTAGTCATTAGGGAAATGTAAAAATCAAAATCACAATGATATGCCACTTCATATGAAATAGGGTAGACTTTAGGGAGAAAAAGGGAACACTAACAAGGATATGGAGAAATCAGAATCCTTAAACATTGCTATGGTGAATTTTACATTATATGTAATAATAAATAAAACAATAATTAAAAAATGGTGGGAGAGGCCGACTAAAGTAAGTAGCCATGATATTTAGTTTTATGAGTCAACTTGACTAGACATATCCAGTTGTTTAATAAAAATGAATTTAAATGTGAAGATATTTTATATATGTCCTTAATATCTACAATCAGTTGACTTCAAATAAGAGATAATGTGAATAGCTTGTTCAAGACTGTAGCATCTTGAAACACCTGTCTAATTTTGCAGCCTGCATTCAGCCCTGCAAATTTCAGACTTGCCACTTTTACAATTACATGTGCCAATTCCTTCAAATAAATTTCTCCTTAGGAGAAAAAAGATTACTTGAAAATACTGAAAGAATTCTGACAAAGCTTTTAGTTACAGGTGAAATCTGAAAACAGACTCCCTCCTCCCTCCCTCCCTCCCTCCCTCCCT
>JAGFMF010011870.1:11018505-11065849 GCA_019455555.1 Galemys pyrenaicus
CCTTCCTTCCTCCCTCCCTCCCTCCCTCCCTCCCTCCTTCCCTCCTCCCTCCTTACTTCCTTTCCCTTTGGACACCTTTGTAATTTTATCTTTGATTCTAAAGTTAGACAACAGTAAACTGAGTATTAGCCTTTACTTTCATTGTCAGGATAGGGGTTTTTCTAATACATAAAGACATGTATCTCCTTTTAATTCTGAAGAGCTTCTTATTTAAATTATTTAGTTATTTAACTACTCTTTTCTTTATTCTCTGTGTCTGGCATGCTTATCAGATAGAAATTTGACCTTCTGATTGATCTTGTACATCTCCTTTCTCATCATTTCATTTAAGAAGTTCCAACTCGGGTTATTTTAGGGGGAAAATTATATTTAAAAATTTCAAGATCCCTTTATTGATTCAACAACTGTCCTTTTTTCATATTATTTTACAAGTTAATATTTTCTGGAATTTTGATTTAAATTTTGTTTAATTAATCAATGAAATTTATTTCTCTCCTCTAAGGTCAGCTTTCTGTTTATCAGGAGAGAGATTATAACAGAACAGTTTATCAATATGGACTAGAAACTGAGCAAATCCCACCTTTAGCACAGGGTAACTATATGTATTTTTGCACAAGTTACTTTAGTCACCTCTGCCACAGTTTCCTGGAAAACAATAATCATATTAAGTTTATATGATTATTGTGAAGATTTAAGAATATATTTATTTATTTGGGTACTTACAATATTGGCCTGATAGCCATAACTTTCTCTTCCTTGCCTTGTTTATCTTTGCTTTGCTATTGTTCATCTTTTCTTGCAGACAAAGGCAGAAATCCAAGCAAGAGTAACCAAAACCAAGATGGAAGTGAAAAAGAAAGGTTAAGCCACAACCTTGCTACCATGTTAAAAAGTACATTCAGGGCCTCCCTGGTGGCGCAGTGGGTTAAGCAACGCACTATGAAGCAAACCGCAGCCACTGCAGCACCAGTTCGATCCCTGCTGCCGGCCAGAGAGGTGACCCACATGGTGAGGCAGACCTCTCCTGCTGTGCCCGCTGCTCCCCTCAGCAGTGTACTTCCGTTGATCTGCCTGTTCTGCTCCCTGCTCTCTGTGGTGAATCCTCTCACCCCCCCACCTCTGGCCTGTACCCCAGTGTTTGTATGCATAAATAAATAAATCTTTAAAAAAAAAAAAAGTACATTCAACCAGCACCATTACATATCTTGTCAAGATCAAACTTGGAAGAAAAAAGGGTGTGAATACAATTGCTGGAAAACCCTGCCTATTTCTTTGAAATCCAGCTGACACACACCCTTCAGCCTCTCTGTTTAGTACTCCTCTTAATGGGGAGTGCTAAAGTTTTTGAAATATATTTTATAGCTATAATTTTTTATTACACGCTTACTTATTTTATTGTTGTTGCATTATACGATGACACAATGACAATTATGGAGTTTAATAATGTCTATTCAGAAACAAGAAATTCTCCCAATTTGGGGAGATGGAGTTTGAAGTAGTAATCTACCAAGTCCTCAGATTTGCTGGCTCCTGATAAAATCTGATTTCCTCCCATTAACTCTTGTTTCTTGAGTTTTGGTTTATGAGTGACAAGTACCCAGACCTAAACTCTGCTAACAGACAACTGCCAGCACATAGTAAATATGTAATAATTGTGAGCTATTATTATTGGCCTTTTCTTTCACATTGTAAATTTTATTCATATGCCTAATGAATCTTTGTTGTCGACAATTTTTTAAAATGTGAGACTACAGGGTTGACTAGAGAGCCTGTTTTGGGGTGAGACTTGCAGACTGGAAAACCTGGTTGTGATGAAAGTCAGAAATAGACTTTGAATGAAACCAAATACAGAGATATTCACCCTGGAGCACCACAGTCACACTCCAGTTCTTCCTGTATTGTTTCAGAAAGAATCCTCAAATTATTTTGCTTTGCTGTAAATGCCTGGTTGCAAGCTCTTCTACATGGGGGAAGACTGTGGGTTGGTTTAAATATTAAATGTTTCATCTAGAAATGATTCCCCAATTTTCAGTTTCAATCTTCATCCTATTTTCTGTCCTATTTAGTCAAACCTTTCCTAGGTTTAGTGTTAAGGTTGCCTTTTTTTTTTTTTTTTAAAGATTTATTTTTAAAAAATTTTTTATTATTTATTTATTTATGCATACAAGCACTGGGGTACAGGTCAGAGGTGTGGGGGGGGGGTGAGAGGATTCNTTTTTTTTTTTTTTTTAAAGTTTTATTTTTAAAAAATTTTTTATTATTTATTTATTTATGCATACAAGCACTGGGGTACAGGTCAGAGGTGTGGGGGGGGGGTGAGAGGATTCGCCACAGACAGTGGGGAGCAGAACAGGCAGATCAACAGAAGCACACTGCTGAGGGGAGCAGCGGACGAGGCAGAAGAGGTCTGCCAAGCCATGTGGGTCCCCTCCCTGGCCAGCAGCAGGGATCAAACTCGTGCTGCAGTGACTATGGTTTGCTTCATAGTTCATTGCTTAACCCACTGCACCACCAGGGAGGCCCTTAAAGATTTATTTATTTATGCATTCAAGAACTGGGTTGAAAGGATTCACTAGAGACAAAGTGGGGAACAGAACAGGCAGATCTACTAAAATACACTGCTGAGGGGAGAAGCAGGAGAAGTCTGTTGTGCCACATGGGTCACCTCCCCGGTTGGAGGCAGGGATCAAATTTGTGCTGCAGTGGCTGGGTTTTGACTCACAGTGTGTAGCTTAACCCATGGCGCCACTAGGGAGGCCCGGTAGCCTCTTTTCTTCACTTCACTTCCTTCTACACATGACCTGAGTGGGCGTGGTGATGGGTTGGAGGGGGTGGGGCTTTCTTTTTTCCTCCTCAACAATATACAAATTTTCATCATCTTTGCATTTTACAAAAATTTATAAAAATCTGTTATCAATTAAAAGACTACTCGTACCTCCATCTTTTTTCTTTTTCTTGTGGGTTTTATATACTTACTGAAAATATTATTCACTCTAATTTTAATGTGACCTCAGGAAGGTAAAGAATAAAACACATAGTCACAGTTTTTAATGGAAACCTCAATTTTATTTTTATACGTTTATAGTCTAAATTCCAGGTACAATCCTAAATTGAAAATATTCCATTCAGTGTCACCAACAATTTACCAGTTCCATCTGTCCATAATAGTGATTTAATTATCCTTTCCCCCCAAAAAACTATTCTCTCATTGTTTAGAAAAATTTCAGTTTATTGCAGAGAAATTGGGAAATAAAAAAATCACACCAAAAGGAAATATCAGTCATGATCCCAAGCACATTAAAGTAGTCATTGTTATTTCCAGTCATTTTTCTCTCTCTTTGTGATAACCTAGTTCCTTTTTCCAGTTTTATCTCTACCTGTTTTATAGATTTCACAACACTAAAATACATCATATAAGTGACAAAGACAGGCACTGTTTTAAGTATTGGGGCTACTAGAGTAAACAAAGCTAAATCTTTGCCCCTGTGAAGCATATATTTTAAAGTGGGACAGAGAGAATGAGACATATAAATATCTGGGGTAAGATCTTCCAGGCAGAGGGACTACCAAGTGCAAAGACTGAGGTGGACATATGCTTGTCACATTTGAGGACCTGCACAGAGGCCAGGATAGCTTAAAATGAGCAAGTAAGAATATGAAGATGTTAGAGAGATTAGGGGTAGGTGGGTGTGGTTTTAGATAGACCATTCAAATATCTCTGGCATATCTGAGAAAATGCAAATAATTGGAAAGGAGTGAGTGGAGGAATGACATGCTGTAACTTGTTTTGAAAAGATCTTTCTGATGGCTATGGCACATAAGCCACTGGGGACAAGGGCAGAGGCAGGGATAGCAATTAGGAAATATATACAATAATTAAAGAAGCAGAGGATCAAGTCTGAGACCAGGGTAGTTATTGCAAAAGTAATAAAAAAATGGCCCAATTATGCATCAGTATTCAAAAATGAAAGTCATTCATCCATCCATCCGTCCATCCACCACCCATGCATCTACCCACCCATCCACCCACCAATCCATCCACCTACCCATGCATCCATTCTTCCATCCATCTATCCACCCTTTCACCCACCCACCATCCATCTATCCACCCACCCACATACCAACTGATCCATCCACCTACCCATTCATCCATCCATCCATCCATCCATCCATCCATCCATCCATCCATCCATCCATCATCTATTTATCTGTGTTTCTGTCTATTCCAATTGTAAGATTTAGATTTCAGAATCTGAATTGGATATATGCCCATATTTTTCTATATTCCAAAGAAATTTAGATAGTGTGGAAATTGTACATTCTCTGAGGTTGAAAAACCTTGCTTGTGTCTCTGGACTCTAATGCTTTTCTTGTAGACAAGACCTTGATAGTTTCTCTATATCCTCCACATTAGTGTTCTGGTCAGCTCATCTATCTCTTCTTGAGTCAATATTGATCATTTGTATTTTTCTAGAAAGTAATGAAAAAGTTTTAAAAATGTATTTTTTTGAATTGTATAGAATATTATAATTTAAATTCTCTCTGGTTACATCCTCTCATCATTACTAACTTTGTGTACTTCTGGCTTGTCTTTTGATTTGTTAAAGTAGTGGATTGTCTATATCATTTATGCTTTCCCCCAAAAGTAAGCAGCATTTAAGTTTGTCTATTTACCATTTTTCCCCCGTTTTCAAGTCATTTATTCAAATTTCTTTTCACATTATTTCCTTTTTCCTGCTTTCTTTGTATTTGTTTCATTGTTCTCTTCTAATTCCTTAAACTAAATAATTTTTTCTCTTAGGTTCTGAATTTGCCATCATACATGCTTTAGCCATGTCCCACTGGTATCACTATGTCATGTTCTGTTATAGCTCTTAGTGTGTTATGCCTTCAGATTTCATTTTAAAATGTTTTTCAGTTTACATTTTTGAGATTAATCTGTAGTTATAAAGAGTTGTGGTCAAGAATATGTCATATAATATCTAGTTTGTGAGAATTTATTCAGGGTTTCTTTATGATTTGATCATTTTAATAACGCTTTCATGGGACTTTAAAATAGAAAATGTATTCTTGGTTGAGTGCTGAGTACAATTTATAGACATTAAGTCAACCTTATTAATTATATTATTCAGCACTGCAATTTTACATTTTTCCTTGATTAATATGTCAAGAAGTAAGATAGATATCTAAATCATCCAGTTATTGAGTTGCTTATTTATCTTTTTTATTTTATATATTTAATTTGAAATAATGTGTTAAGACTTTGTTAATTGTGCCCTTCATTAATATAAAATGTTACTTTGTTATTGTGCAATTATCCCACTTAATGTACTTTTCGCCTTGAATTCTACGATGATGGATATTAATATATTTGCTGTTTTCTTTCTGTTTGAACTTTCATGATATAGTTTCACACATGTTAAAGGTCTGATCATTTGCCCATTTGCCTGCACCATATGAAATTGATTGATATAAGTCAATTAGCTACATTAAAATCAATTGAGATAAGTCAATATTGATAGGTTGATATTTCTTGAAAAATTACATTACTGATTTCATATTTCAGAATTATTTTATAAAATTTATATGGTATGGTTTCAAAATATGTGTTTGAAATAGAAAATAAATAATATAAAAACTACACTTAACTATTAGATGTCTTAACTTTTTTTACTATTAGAAATTTTAAATATGCCTTCAATTTCCTTTTGGTATGGAATTCAGAAAGAAATTCTGTCTTCGCAACTTTTGGTAAATAATATAGAAACTATAAATAATAGCTTAATAACTGTGGACAACAATATTATGTGATGATATATTTGTATTTAGTTATTAGTCAACACAGACAATTTCGAAGAGCTCAAACTTCATTATTATTAAGTTATTTGTACTCTGTCTATTTTGTGACGCCCTCTCTGAGGTCCATTTTTCTGGCCTTTCTGCTGTCTGTGTCCTGGGAGGTTGACCTGCCTACCCATTCATATTGATTCTCTTGTATGGCTTTGCCTGCTTCCCCTTGTTGATGAGCTTCATGTGAGCTCAGTCACTGGCAGGCATAGATAGGAGACCCAGGAACAAGAGGAGAAAAGATTAGAGTATTTTTTTCCTACACATTGGGCAGCCCTTCCTTCTTGGCCTCAGCTTTTATTGGACTCCAGTGACATTACTTCCTCTCCTTTCCCCCCAGGCCTAGAGGTAGTAATAGTGGTCTCTGGGTGCCTCAGCCCCTTTTGTTGATTTCTTTAACCCTATCCTCACCTCTGCAAATTGTAGTTTCATTATAATCTTCTTAGATGAGTCATGTAGGTGGATTTTGATTTTCTCCCAGGATTGATCCATTGCAACATAAGACTGGGTTGTTGTTGTGTATTTGTGTGTATGTTTTATCTATCTATCTATCTATCTATCTATCTATCTATCTATCTACCTATCTATCTGCAATAGAAAACAACACAGATGCTTTTGAAAAAAAAAAATGGAAGGAGAGGCTTAAAAGATGCTTAGTGTGCAAAGAATGAATGGGAAGCTTGGGAACAAGGCTTAGAGAATAGGAACGAGCCAAAGTAGGGTCTGAGAGCCAGGCAAAAGATGCAATGAAGGTAACACTTAGGAAGGATCAGGCTCATGTGTTTCTGCTCTTGAGATAAACTTTAACTTTCTTAAAATAAGTTTATTCCTGATTTAGCTTTTGAAGTCCAGGGAAAAGCCAGTCATGGGCCCATCCCTCTTTAATGGGAGTATGAGAGGTTTCTGGATCATTTGACTTCTGAAATATGAGGTATCCAAAGGAAAATTAGAAAAATAGGAAGGGGTGTATATAAAACAGACAGCAATGACCAATGTCCACTGTATATATTACCTATAATGACATCTTAAAGCCCAAAATATATTACATAACTGCTTATTATAATGCAATATGGACTTAAAAGGGTGACTGAGTTATGTAATGTCTCTTAATTATGTAATTATTTGCTCATTCATTTATTGACTCTCTCCTGTATGGCTGCAATTGAACAAGTCACCAGTTAAATTATGCAGGATGTGTTCCTTAGATTTTATTTCTGTCAACCTACTTTATTAGTGTTCAAGTAAAGCAAATATACACAAGACAATAAATTGAGAATTTTATGAATCAGAGTCACATCTAAATACACTCTCATCATCCTCTTCCAAGAAACAATATTGTCAGATGTTGCTGATAGCCCTCACCAATGAATTTGTCCTCGGTTATCAGGATCCTAAGCCCATATTGAAAATCAATGTTAATACAAGAATTCTCAGCTCAAAATGCACCTTGTTCTGAGCTCTAGGAATTGCACAGGAGAAGGAAAAAGAAATGATTTGTGATGTGAGGAATATGCTTTGACAGCCCAAATCCAAAAAACACTCAAAAATTTCCACAGGGGCTTGAAAGTGACCTTGTGAGAAGGGAAAGGAATCATCCACTCAGTAAAAACAGGGTAAGAAATGACCTAGAAAGAAACACAGGCTAAATTTAAGGGGGAAAGAATTTTGGATTTTCCAGATTTACTGGTAAATACAGTATTTGGGAAATACAGTTTATAATGCTGGCATTTCAGCAATGAATGAAAGGAGAGTCTGGAGACTAGATATCACTGGATGGTAGCACCTGCCAGTAAACCCTGCCAGGAGCAGTGAGAAGATTCAGCTGTTGTAACAAGGAGCACAGTCTGTAATCAGAAAGACTCTCCAGACACCTCCTTGGAAGGTGGTTCTGGGTGCTGGTCATGGGGTATAATTATAAGATTCTTAAGTTCCCAACTCACTGTTAGCTAGACATAAAGGTCATCTAACTTACAGTTCAGCTAGAGTTCTTTGCCCGAGTGGAGTATGAAGGAACAGAGGTAGGGGAATAAGGGGACTTGTGCTTCCGGTCATAAACTTTTTCTTTAATAGAAAGCACTGGTGAACTCATTAGAAATAAAACAGTAGATAGTTAATTGTACCAAAAGAAAACTTGAGGCTTATGTTCAAATAGAACATCTAGGCTGTAAACTAAAATGTCAGAGTAAGTTATGTTGCACATTTCTTTTATATAGCTTAAAAATTCATACTTTCTTGTCAGTATTATGGGACAAGGTATTATGGGACAAGATGAGACACAATGCTGCTGGGAATTAGTTAGAACTTTAAAGAGGCTTGTTTCATTTTCAAAATGAAAGATTCAGAAATTCAGATGGCTTTCCTAGTTTTTTTTTTTTAAAGAAAACTTTTAGATTAAACATATTGAAAAAGAGAGACTGAGCTTGGAGGAATCTCTGATTTAAAAAAAAAATACACTCTCAAATGTAAGTTTCAAGATTGTTTCTTGCTCAAAGACTCCAACATAGTTTGGGTCTATTAGGTCTATTTTAAATGATCACGGGTGTAGGGTAAATGGAGAAGTTATCAGGCTTTTCTGCCCTTCTGCCATTGGTTTGATGATGGACACCTGAGGTCCTGCATGCATGCCTAAGTGGGCATGTGCAAGTGACTGCATCTGGGTTGAGACACAGGGCATTTAAGGGTGGTGACATGAGAATGCCAATAGAAGTAGAGAGCAGAGAGAGGGGAGCAGAGGCTAGAGAGCCCAGAAAGTGAAGATGCGCTGGGGGCTGGGAGGGCTGCTGTCCTTGTGGCCCCCCAGTATTCCTGCCTGCTGTGTACCTGGTTGCCTATGACATAATGATGCAATAAAAGCCTAAAGAAGCCACTGAGGGCTCCAGGACTCCTTGATCATCGAGAACTTGCTCTGTGCCTTGCTGGCACTACAACAGGTGAGTGTTTATTTGGGGCATTCCAAGAGCTGGGGTATAGGCCAGAGACACAGCGGGAGGGGGGGTGAGAGAATTCATTAGAGACAGCGGGGAGCAGAACAGGCAGATCAACTGAAATACACTGCTGAGGGGGACAGCAGGCGAGGCAGGAGAGGTCTGCTGTGCCATGTGGGTCCCTTCCCTGGCCAGGGATTGACTCATGCTACAGTGGCTGCAGAAGTCCCACAATGCAGCGCTCAACCCCTTGCACCACCAGGGAGGCCAAAGACTCAGAATTCTTAACATATACATAACAGATATCTCAATCTCACAGTGAGGTGCTAGCCTCACCTACAATGATTTAAATCTTGTTGAAGTGAACTGTTTCATATCTCCAGTTCCTCATCATGCAGATGTAAGTTAATAATATCTTTGCTTCCATTTCATCAGTTTCTGTTTGGCAAACCCAAGGCATTGTCTATAAACATTCTTTAAAATTCAAATGCATTCTTGTTATCTATTTTAGGGACAAAACCATTGAAAAGTGTGTGCCTTTTCTTTTAAATAAACTTAAGAAGCATCATTAACAGTCTTACAACCCTGAAAATTTTTCAGTTCCAAATTGCACAACTGTGTTTTTAGCTACAACTTGGCTGTGAGTTCAGAGGAAGATAAAAGTTCTACCTCTTCTAACCAAAAGCAAAATGCTGATATTTAAAGATGTTTTTTAACTGATATAGAAATGTGGAAAGAAAATATGGAAATATGGAAGGCAAATTGTAAGAGGAAGCAGGAGATTATGCTTTCTAAATCCTGAAATGAACATTTTTGACATGAATCTTTTGGGATAATTGACAAAGTACCACAGTTAACTTGCTTTACTGAATTTTAGAATGTCAAGTATAAAGTTTTTTAAGGATGCAATCCTTGACATAATGTATTTGAAATCTTTGTAAGATATTGATTTATAGAAAAGAAAATGTATAGCACTGAATGATCCATTAAAAGAAGATACTGGTTTCAATTCTACGTTCATTCATGCTAACATGAAACTGACACATAAAAACTGAATTCCTGCAAGAGTTGCAGAAGTTTTATACCAGTGGCTATTATCTCACTGTCCCCTGTCCCCTCAACCATATTGTACAGTGTGCCTGTAAGTGTCTGTTGCCATGATCAATTCTGTTTCCAAGCACTTCATGTTTCAGCTCTGCAAGGGAAGACTGGTTGGGTTCATCAGTATTCTGCACCCCTCTAGGTCTCCAAAGAGGTCCCTTTGAGGTCACTAGTCAGCCAACTGCTGTTCCAATTAATTGTGGCTGTGGTGGTAGGGCCAAATGACACAAAGCACACCCTAAAAAGAGGGCTGCAATGCACACAGTTCACGTGTGAAGTCAGGAAATACCAGTTGGAGGGCGGGGCAGTGGGATGGGAAGGAAAGGAAATGGTGCATTATCAAATGTTGTGGGTGATCTGAGTCAAATCCCTTGGGAAATCTGGGGAAATGGCATAGAACACACACCCCAGTATTATCCTAATGAAGGTCAAGGGTTGGGATATAAATCCTCTTAGTCAATGATCAAGAGCTGCTGGGAGGGAGGTAAAGGAAGAGTGTTTATTTTTCTATATTCCCATCTTTGCATCTTCTGGCAAAGAGGATGGGCAGCAGAATGAAAGTGCAGCAGCTCACAGCAGTGGATAAGCCTGCGAGTATGGCTGGGACACGAGCATTTTCTGCACTTGTACCTGTAAGAAATCACTCAGTAACTTCCCTCTAGAAAACCTTTTTATATGTGGGCTTCATGGCTTGCCCAATAACTATATTTATTAGGGCAATAATTCAAATTTTAAATTGAATTTAATAAAAGTGGTAGTAGATCTGTTAGTCTTTTTGAAAACTTTATATATACAAGTTTAAATATCTAAAACCCTTCTTTATACTGAAAGTAATTTTTGTACATTGGTTGATATATATGAAACTTTTCTATAGGTATGCTGGACTGACTTTGATCAATAACTCAGGTTAGGCAGCTTTTGCATTTTTGTCAACTATTGAACTGAACAATTAGTTGACTCTTATTTTGAGATGTCAGGGACAGAGAAAAAGTAAGCATTGCAGTAGTGTTCACAAAAGATGTAATTTGCCATTGTTGCAGATAAATTATCAAGCATTTCTCAAAAAAAGGGAAAAGGTTTTAAGAAAAAAAGATTTAAGAAATCTGGAAAAAGTGCAGCACAAAAAACTCATAATATTTCAAACAAAAATTCAATAGTCCATTTATTTTCATGCAGAAAATCTTGAGCTCTTATTAGTAATTTTTATGAGTCCAGTTTTTTTTTTTCTGTCAGAAACTTCACATTTTTACTTTCAGTTCCATGAAAAACTGCATTTCTAGAGTATTTGTCAAAGTCCTTTTCCTATGAATTTCTCTGAATATAAGCCCGAGTAAACAGTAGCTTCTATAAATAGCAAAAGACTTTAAATGACCACAATAAAATTCTGATTATAACACAATTCACAAGAAATTTGCTTGTTTTTTAAAATACAGGATGTTTTTTGAATAACCAGAACTAAGAGCATGCACACACGCGTGTACACACACATTTGTACATGTTTACTTTCCTATCTTTTATTTCTCTAGTAAATATCTAGACTGGCACTGCAGATCATATGGTAAGTGTAACTCTATAAGAAGCAGCCAAAGTTTATGCAAAGTGGTCTTTTGCATTCCCACTAGCAAAGTGTAGGAATTACATGCTAGTGCTTAGTCTTTTCAGTCTTTAATTTTAGTCATTTTAATCTAGAAGGGTCATAGCATCTCATTGTGGTTCTAATCTGTATTTCCCCTGGGACAAATGATATTGCTATCTATTCATGTGCTTAACGGTCATTTATATATCTACTTTGGTAAAGTAGCTGTTAAAATCGTCTTCCCACTTAAAAAAAAAATGAATTACTTTTTTTTTAATTGAGCAATAAGATTTCTTCATCTATTTTAGATTCAACAACTATTTTCTCCCAGTCTATGACTTGAATTTTTCTTTTTTTAATGTTATCTTTGAAGAATGAAAGTTCTAATTTTGGTGTTCAATTTTAAGTGTTAATGTTTTATGCTTTTTGTGTCCTAGTCAAGAAATCTTTGTCTACCACAAATATTTTCTCATCTAAAAGCTTTATAATTTAAAACATTTATATTTAGGTCTATTATCCATTTAGAGATCTCTCTCTCTCTTTCTGTATGTGCATGTAGCCTGAAGGAAATATCAAGATTGATTTTTCTTTTTATGGATACCCAGTTGTTTCAGCACCATTTGTTGAAAAGACTATACTTTTCACATTGAGTTACCTTGGCATTGAGTTACTTTGTCAAAAATCAATTCAGCATATATATGTGTGGGTCTATTTCTAGACTTCTGTTCCATTTATTTATACCTTTTTTTAATACCAGTATCACACCACATTGTCTTTTGCTTTATAGTAAGTCTTAATTATTTCAGTTTTATCTCTTGAGATCAGACATACAAGTTTTCCAACTCTGTACTCTTTGAAGATTGTTTTGTTGTGCTAGATCTTTGCAGCATTAGTATACATAAAAGCTGCTGGTATATTTATTGGGATTGCATGAATTTGTAGATCAATTTGAGTAGAAATGACATCCTGATCATACTGGGTCTTCTAGTTCAGGAATATAATCTAGGTCTTCATTTATTTAGATATCTTTAATTTTTTTTCTTTTTCATGCACATATCTTATACACATTTTTATCAAGTATTCTTCTAGTTTCATGTTTTGGATACTATTATAGAGTTGCTCTTTTAACTTCATTTTCTAATTGTTTATTGATTATATATTTCAGTACACTTGATTTTTTTATGTTTACTTTGATTTAGCAGCTTTGCTAAATGTGCTTATTAGTTCCAATAGCTTCTTTGTAGAATTTTTAGGATCATGTTGTTTATCTTCTTTCTTTTCAATCTTTAAGCTGATTGATTTTGATTCATTATGCCTAGGACCTCTGTTTAAAAAGTAGTTTGAGCAGATCTACTTTTTTGGATTCTGATTATAAAGGAAAAAACAATCAGTATTTTACAACTAAATATGATGCTATCTGAGGTTCTTATAAATAGCCATCAGATAAAGGAAGTTTCCTTTTACCTTTAAAATTATATTGAGATATGTGTGTATGTATATATATATATATATATAAATCAGATACCATAAAATTCACAGAGTTGTGCTACCATCACCATTTGAACAGTTTCATTTTCCCCAAAAGAAACCCTGTGCCCACTGTCCTTCAGGCACAGTCTTCTACTCCCTACTCCTCCCATTGGCAGTCATTAACCTGCCATTACAGATTTGCCTATTTTTCCAACAAGCAGATTCATTCCAGGATTTTGACTTGCATCCTGTTGTGATGTTTTTATAGTCTCTCTCAATTTGGAATACTTTCTCTGAATAAAATTGAGTTCCATGCCATTTTTGTACATTACAGGCATTCCTTATTTTAGAATTCACCTCAATTTAAGTTTGCCTACTGTTTCTTCATGACAGGACAAGGCTGTACAATTTTTTCAAGAATAGCACAGAACTAATGCTGTTTCTTCTCACTGCATGCTCTCTCCCTTTGACACATCCTCACGTTTTGCACATTTTCTTACTTCATAGGCTCATCTTGTACTTTTCCTTTTCCAGCCCTGGAATTGGCCATATCGCTCAGAAATCCTGTTTCCTTTGAGTGGGGAGTGCTATTTGCAAATGAGAATTTGGATGTGAATTGTGTGCAAGGTGATTGGATTCTTATTGCTCCTCAGCCTTCTCAGCGGGGGCATCCGGAGGTAGACAGAGCAGCCTTTACACATCTTTATCTCCCTTCGTTCACCTAGCGCCAGTTCCATTCAATGCCCTGGGATTCATTCTATCGCCTTTTTCATATTTGTATTCTCTCTTTCCACCACTGAGAACTCTGTCTCCCATTTTCTGTATAGCATTTATTTCTCCAGTTACTTGCATGTAGCTGAATTCCTGATCCTGCCAAGCTAACCCTGCTGCCACTTTATGTCCTTGAGTGGACACAGGTACAGGCTGGTACAAAAATGTCCTCAATCTGATGTTACTGTCCTTGTTACCAGCTGCCACCAGGCTTCTCCTGATGTTTTTTTACTCAAACACTGCTCTCATGCAGGCTGTCGTTATCCACCTCATTTCTTATGATAATGAAAATAATTTTAATGATTGTTCATTATGCATGATGCTAGATTTGATCTATGTATATGTTTGTATATATAGGTATGCAACACACATATATGTGATTTTTTAATCAGGAATCAAATACCTTGATTAAAAAGATATTTACAAGATGGCTTTTCACCAGTTACTGAAATGGTTAAATAGAATTATTCCATTAATATATTAAGATGATAATGATAGATTAATAGATATTTGAATTCAGAACTATCACTTCCATCCTAAGAATGAACCCCATTTGAATTATGTATTAATCTACTAACTTGCTTATATTTTATGGCATCCCTGAAGTTTATAAGTGAAATATTAGTCTGTTTTTGTTTTTTTGTTGTTCACCTTGTCAGATTCAATGTGAGTGTCATTTCCCCCCTTTTCTCTTCATACTTAAGAATATTTAGGATTGAAATAATGTGTTCCTGGACATTTTGAGTGAAGTCGTTAGTGAGACTGACAAGGGCTGGTTTTCTGTGAGGGGTTAATCTTTGATAACCTTCTCAGTTTCTTTACTGGTAATTGCTCTGTTTGTTTAAAAAAACTGTCTCTATGGTCAGTTTGGTAATTTAGATCTCCTTAAAAATAGATTTGTTTTAGCTATATTTTCCAAGTACATTTGTATACTTTTTTTACAAAGGATTTTCTTATAATTATTTTGTCTTTCATTTAACAAATTTTAACTGCTGATTTTATGTCTTTAAATTTTTTTTATACCTTCTTTAAACAGTGAGATGGCTACCATTTTCTCCATTTTGTTGGAAAATGTCACTAAGAAAGTTCTTATGTTTATGCTATATTTTTGTTTCAAGATCATTTATATTTGATTTTTATCTTACTTTTGGTTTCCTTAGATTTATTTTTCATTCTTTTCCCTGCCTGTTGCCTTAAATATGTACTTTTATTTTTTTCTTGTTGATATTTTGGTTAAAGCTCTGAACTGTTTCTCAAAACATTGCTTTTTGCACCTTGAACAGTTCTAGCAGAGTAAAAAACAAATGTTTATACCAATAAATAAAACTACCCATGGTAACCTATTAAAAAATCTAATTGTGTCCTTTTCAAGATTTTTTTGGGTTCATAACATAGGTTTGATGTACACAGTGATATAATTTGACATCTGTTACATGACATCATGATCACCAGCTAAAGTCTAGTTTCCATTCATCACCATACAATTAACCCCTTTACCCATTTTACCACCCCATCCCCTTCTCCCTGGTAACTACCAAGTTAGTCTCTTATCTAAAAGTATGTTTTTGTTTTGTTTTGTTTGTTGGCTTTATTTCTTTATATTCCACATGTGAGTGAAACCTTAATATAAATGTCTTTCTCCACCTGACTTACTTCACTTAGCATAATACTCTCAAATTTTGTCCATATGTTGCAAGTGGCAAGATTTCATTCTTTTTAATGAATGTGTGGTATTTCAGTATGTGTATTTGGTTTTTTTTTCTTTATACATTCATCTGTTGATGGACATTTGGCTCTGTGTTATGCTGTAATAAATATGGGGGTGCATATATCTCTTCAAAATGGTATTTTGATATTTAGAAAAATGTCCATAAATGAAACAACTGCATCATATGCTAGTTCCAGTCTTAATTTTTTAAAGAATCACCACCTGTTTTCCATAGTGGTTGAAACCATTTACATTCCCACCAAGAGTGCATGAAGTTCCCTTTTTTCCACATCTTTTCCAACACTTAGAATTTCTTGTCTTTTTGATAATAGCCATTCTCATAGGTATGAAGTAACAAGTTCTTGTGTTTTTGATTTGTGTTCTCTAATAACCAGTGATAATGAACATCTTTTTCATGAGCCTGTTAAACCATGTGCTGACTGCTTGTTATCATCTCTTCTCCCTCCCATCACATGCTGTATAAATGTCAGGTCTCCTTGTTTCTCACTCAGCTCCACATCTCCTCCGGCTCACAAGTCAGAGCAGGCTTCAAGGATATTTCTGCGCTAACTCCAAGAATTTGCTGTTCCAACTGAAGAATCACGGGCTGAGCCCTTCTGGGCCACATGCTGCTTTGGGGGAACTTGGCCTACTGCATAAGATCTGTCAGTTTGGTGTGTTTCCTCCCTGCCTCTTTCAATTTGATCCAAAATCCTAGGTCTTTTGGCAGCTGATTTTTAGTTTGTGGTCTGAGGTTGTGATTATTTTCCAGCTTCACTGGAGATGAAACTTTTGTCTCTGTTTTTATCATCCTTCTGATTGTTTAGGTCCGTTTCAGAGAAAAGAACAGGGGTAGAAATATCTTTTTAGGTTGCTCAGCTAGAACTAGAAATTGAGTTCACATGACTTACATTAGCTTTATTAAGTCAAATTTTAAATTGTTACCCAGAAATGACAAAACGGTATTTTCTATAAATTCAACACTTGCTCTTCACAACGTGTAGAGGCATGTTTTATTTTATATCCATATAAATTAGAAGAGTAATTGAAATGCTTTCTTAAAAAAATGGTGATGGGGAATACATGGGGATTACAATTAATGGCAAGTATATGTAAATTTTTAAATATTTTAATAAAAAAAATGAAAAAAAAGTTAATAAAAAAATACATTCACATAGTTTCAAATGAAATCACATAATTATATATATTCTAAAATGTCAAATATCCTCAATTCTAAATCATTTCTTTCCCTGAGAACTTTGAAAAAAAAAAAAAAAAAAAACAAAACTTTTTACCCATATTATAAAAGTAGAATGTTGCTAGGACTGGAATTCTCAGTTTAATTAAATATGTGAAATCTGTTTGCTAACTATTATCTTATGCCAACAGTGCTGTTTATATTTGCATCCCTTAGTGATCAGTCAGGAAAAAGAAGCTTCTACTAATTATTTTAACAGAGAGAATTTAACCTAGGACATTGGTTAAATGGTTTCCAGAAAATTAAAAAGCAAAACTGGATACACTAAATTTATATTGAGTTAGTAATGTGGGGAGAACCACTTACTTACTCCGGGACTAGAGGAACAAAGGAAATAATCTGGGACTGCAGAACCTAGAAAACTGGATAGAGACCCTGATGGGATCAGGTACTACTTTCTAAAGAGGTGGCACTACCTGTCTGGAGATGATATGTCAGAGAGAGCATATGAACTTGTTTCTGGGAGTATCTGAAATGTCAGAATAGAACCAACTACTGCTTTCAATATGAAGGGCAATGTTGAGGTAATACAAACAAACAGCAATCGAACAGAAGGAAGTAAGTCCTTTCCCCCTTCTTAGCCTTCCTGTCTCCCTCCAATGCCCTCTATTAATAGAGCCTATCAAAGAGACAACTAGCAATGAAGCTAGAGTTTGCAGATTTTTATTGACAGGATTTCAAAGCGGAGTATAGACTAATGCGTTTGAAGTTTAGAGGCAATGACTGAAAAATAGGTACAGTGCAAATTTATATACAACCTTCTAAACATAATTGGATATTCATACCAGAAGGATAAAAGCATTATTCCTCATAAAAAAGTTGTTTCACCTTCTCCTTAAAAGGAGATTAAAAAAATCACAATAGTTAAATAATATCCTAATACTTTTGATATTTAATATGGGGACAAACATATTCATTGCTAGGTAATGTTAACTCCTTAATTTATTAAATAGTAATTTTTCTCTAGACCCATAGGAATATACTGTGATCTAATGACTAAATTACAAAGTTAATCATCACTAATAATCTTTTCAAAGTAATAAGGGAAAATGAGGACTGAACAAAGGAATGTGTTAATATATGCAAGTAATACATATATGTAACAATATATAATAGAATGAGTAATAAATAATATATTAAAATAATGTAATATATATTGTTATATATACATGTCTGTTGTGTGCTTTTAAAATCAGACCACCAAATTTATTCAATTTCACCAGTTTTTATATACATTCATTTGTGGGAACGTGTAGCTCAGTGTAGTTTTAGCACAGATATAGATTGATGTAATCAGCACCACCATCAGGATGCAAAATTATTCCATCAGCAAAAAGGAACTTCTTGTGTTAGCCATTTATAGGCACAGATATCACATACTCCTTCCGATCCGTATCCCTGGTAATCATTAATTTGCCATTTCTACAATTTTACCATAACAAAAGTGATGTATAAATGCAACCATATAGTATGTCACCTTTTGAGAATGACTTTTTTCTTTCATCACCATACTTGTCCACCTTAGCTGTGTGTACCCACAGTTCATTCCTTTTCACTGCAGAGTGGTAATCCATTGAATGACGGCTGCTTGAACCATTCACTGGAGTGGTTCAAGCAACCATCAATTGCAGGACTGCTATGTTGTTTCCAGTTTGGGATCATTATAATTATTTATATATTACAAAACTGCTGAGAACAGTTTTGTACACACTTTTGTGCCAACATATGTTTTCATTTCTCTGAGATGAATGTCTAAGAGTGCAGTTGCTGGGTCATATGTTAAGTGTACATTTAACTTTATAAGTCATTTTTAAACTCTTTCTTGGAGTGGTAGCATCATTTTACATTATCAGGAATGCATGAGAGATCCAGATTCTATGTTCAACAGCATCTGGGATTTACACTATTTTTAAATTTAGTTACAACTCATTGTATACTCACAACTCATTGTGATTTTAACTTGTATTCCCTGATGAGTAATGAAGTTCAACATCTTTTCATGTGCTTACTTGCCATCTATATTAATCCTCTTTAGTGAAATGTCCACTCATGTCTTTTGCCCATATTCCATTTGGATTGTTAGTTTTCGCTATTGACTTCTATATATTTGGATTGATCATACAGGTTGTTTGCAAATAATTTCTCTTGGTCTATAACTTGTATATCCTTCAAATTCTTTATAATGAAAGTTTTTAACTTTGATGAAGTAAAATATTCCAACTTTTTTCTTTTTTGTATTTTTTTGGGCGGGGGAGGAGGGGTGAAGGCCAAGAACATGTTGCCTAGTCCAAGGTCTTGATGGTTTTTAATCATCTTTTTCTAAAACTTTTATAAGTTATATATTTTACATTTTAGTTCATGATACATTATGAGTTGGTTTTTGTATAAGGTATGAAGTTTAGGTAAATATTTATTTACATATTTCTTTTACCTGTGAATGTCCAATTTATTTTGCATGATTAATTGAAAAATCTCTTAGGCCTGTATCTGTTAACAGCAAATTTAGAGGACCTATCAGTCCTTATATTTGTATTTTCCATGAAACATAAGCTTCATCTCCTACAAAGCTTTGACTCAGCACTTGGCTTGTATGTGAACATCAATAGGGAAGGCCAAACTGATATGAGGATGGCAATGAAACAAGCCCACACCTCTCATGGGATGACCTCTCTTAGTTCAGCTAAAGTCTGTTTCTGTCATGGCCATCACAGCTGCTCTAGAGAAATTTTGACTTGGTCTTCCTTCCTCTTAAAGGAATGTCACAGGATGACAGAATGAAAGAGACAAATCCAGATGGTGTCAACTGAATTGGCAACTGTGCATAATTCAGTTCCAGTATACATGTTTGCAGTCATTCCTTGTGTCATTATTCAGTGCTCCTATATACAGTCACCTCAACTCCTCCTTCCTGATGCTCAGACCATGGTTGAGAAAAACCATGAAAGCATCCCCCTTGAGATGAACCAACACACCCACACCACCTAAAATGCCATCTTGGTCCAGCCCTACTCACATCCCTGTGGTTATCTTTTAATTATGTAACAAACAAGAAAATATACATAGCTACTGTAGCCCTAGTTTCACAAGACTGTAGTGATATTTTAACTTCTTTTTATCACTAAACATCTTACGGGGTAGGTTTTTTTCCCCTCTCAGTCAACATTTCAACTGGCTGAAATCTTTAACCTGGTGGGTGACTCAAGTCATCCTTATTAAAGTGAATCTTTAATGGTCATGACCTTCTTTAGTTGTTACAGTTTTTTAATAACTTTTGCTATTAGAAATAGAGATAGTAGAGGCATATGAGAGATACCCAAGCTTCAGACCTTGTCCTTTCTGCCCCCATTTTGTAGCAGCAATTTAATTTCCCTTTGGTATTCAGGGTTAATCACTCCAGTCAATAATAGAATGATGACTTAATTTTGTAGTTGATACATTAGCATAATGGGCTCAAATGTGAATTCAGTGGAATCACTGTTGTGTCCTTGGGCAGAAATATTTCTTCAAAATCTCTATATCCTACAGAATTCAAAATCTGGAGAGCAGGATCCAAATTATCTCAAAGTGAGTCTAGTATTAGAAGTCACTCTACTTCTACCCCTCGATGATTTCTGGACCTATCTATTCTGGCTATGGAAGAAATAACACCACATTGACAGTGATTCAAAGTTTATGCTATGGGCTAAAAGGGAAGAACCAAGCATTTCAGAATATTGTCTCATAATTGGTGTTGTAATGGAATAATTAGTAGGTCATGCTCCTTTTCTATTGGACCAGAAATTTTTGGGTGATAGAGTATTTGGTTCTATTCTACTTGCCACAGATCACCAAAAACACAAAGTTAACTTTCTTATCACAGCAAAGGAGCGTATGCACATGGAGGGGGGGGGGGCGCATGGGTTATGATACAATGTTTTGAATAAGAGAATTTTTTAGAGTTTAGGAAACTGGAGGTAGTTTTTGAATGGTGTTGTCAGAGATTAGTCAATATTTGAAAATCAGTGACGTTCTTGGGACCATGAATGCTCTTATCTTTCACACATGAGTCTGTACAGTCATTCATCAATGAACTGACCTTGGAACTTTGGAAATTGTCACTCTAAGTTGTGTGAAAAGAGTATAGGTGTACACAAATGGCAAGATTTCACCTTTTTTTTTTTATAGCCAGGCAGTATTCTGTTGTATATAAATAGTACATCTTTTTTTTCTTTAAGATTTTACTTATGCATAGAAGAATGAGGGTGTAGGCCAGAGATACCAGGGTAAGAGGATTCACCAGAGACAGAGTGGGGAGCAGAACAGGTGGACATACTGAAATACAGTGAGTGAGAGCAGTGAGTGAGATAGTAGATATTTGCTGCTCCATATGTGGTTAGTTCCCTGGCCTGGGGTCAAACTCAAGCCTCAGTGCTGAGACTTTAACTTTTATACCACCAGGTATACCACTTCTTCTTAATCTACTTCTCTGAACAACTTGAATGGGGCTGGAGATGATTATGCTAGGTAATAAACTAATATGTTAGAAGAAAAAGATAATTGTCAGATGATTTCACTCATATTTGCAATATAAAGTAAGAAAAAAGAAACAGAAAAAAACTAAAGCAAAACATACCTTATAAATATGACTGTAGAATTGAGCCTAGCAGAAGGGAGTGTAAGAGTAAGGGGATAAAGAAGGGAGAGAGGTCAAGGGACTATAGTGGAGGATTATATGTGTTTTGTGCTTTGATGGTAGGTGTGGTATGGTAATATACAGCTGAAGAATTGTGATTATACCCCTAAATTGTATACAGAGTTGTAAACCAATGTTGGCACACACACACAAAGAGGATAAGTGTAGATTGTTTATCAAGCATTTCCTGCTTTAGGAGAGTTTATCTGTTGGTTGAGTTATTCTATGCTCAATTCTCATAGTTAGCAGTAGGGTATCTCTTCATACTCCTTCCCCTATCTCCCTTTCATCAGACTCCATTTCTGAAAGATGCATTGTTATCTTATGGAAATATGATGAGTCCATATCTGCATTGTCTTTAAGAGGTTATCATAATGTATTAAAATTTCATCCCTATTAATCCTCAGAACTTTTGGTTCTCTTTGTTGAATTACATGGCATGACAGCAGCTGTACAATAGCAATTAAGACTCAGAGAACATTTATCTTCTGAAACACAAATACTAAGAAAAAGATTATTATGAAAGTTTGCATAATACTTCAAAAACAAAAGACTTCCAAATATGAGCTATGAAGACATATCTCATAATTACTTAGATCTTCCTTAAGTAATCACGTGGCATTTCCCTTTCATTTGGATTTGGATTGCTTGACTTTAAGTGTTGGAATAACCAGTCTCTTATGTAGTAACTGTAAGGGATAAGGATCTTGGGAGTACTATGAATAAAGGCTGGTAGTGACTATCAATTATTTAAAAACTTGCAACAGCTAAGAAGGAAAAATATAACCAAAAGTTATTTTTTTAATATAAAATTTTTAAAAATTTACATATATTTGACATCATTTGTATCCTCATGTATTCCCCATCACCATAACACCAGTGCACCATCACCTCAGTCCCCCATGCTCCTGTCTGCCCTCCACCCTTCTTCCCTCCCCACCAAGTGTCCCCAGTTTGTCCTTGTCTTTTCATTTTTGGTTTTTGTGTCTTTATTATTATTATTATTATTGTTCTTATTCCTTTCCTTGATCCTTATTTGATTCCCTCATATTCCTCCTAGGGGAGGAACCATCTGGTATTTTTCTTTTGCCTACTAACTTCGCTGAGCATAATCCCTTCCAGTTCTATCCATGTTCCTATGAATGCATAACCAAAAGTTATAATTACATCCAAAAATATGAAAAGAAGTGAGAGGTAATCAGAGATTCCTTGAACTTGGAATGTCTTCTGTTATGTCAGTCTGCATATACTGGCCTTCTCTTCTAAAATTCCAGAGACAGAGCAACTTGCACTGCAGACTGGATTTGCTGCATGCAGACCTTTTCTTATTCTGAACCCACTCAGAATTTACAAGCTTATAAGTTACTTTGTCATGAGTCAGAGAAACACCCACAAATGTGGTATCCATGTTCCTCTGAATCCAGCACTCCCTAGGTTGGATAATAAGAGACAAATGCTTAAAAACTAGAACAGTATTTAACTTCTTGAACTTTAGCATTTATAAAGACAGAAAAAAACTACACTTTGTACAAAGATGGTTAAGTCTGTTGTCTTTTAGTTCCATTATAACAAACATGTTAAAAATAATCTCAGAGCTGATAATGACATGAAATTCTTTATATGTATTATTTAATACTAATCACATGGTAAGTAAAATTTGGAAAAGTTTCAGGATTATCCTTAATGATACCTAACAGTCTCTGGAGAGAGATTCATAATTTACACACTCAAATGAATATCTTTGTTAACGCTCATCGAGGACTTCAAAACACCCCCAAGACTGGTCTGAAACTACTTACATCAGAATCACCTGACTTGCTTAGTGAAGACTCTCTCTTGGATTCCATGCTTGATTTTTCCAGTTGGCGTTTTCGAGATGGGGACCCAATTTAGAATCTTCAGTCCATCAAGTTTTCTACATGTGTCTTATGTGCATTAAAATTTGGGGGTGAAATTGTTCAACCTGTATTTATTTCAAATTTCCAGAGGATATATTAATCTTTATAAATGAAATTACCCAGTTAATCTTATGTTCCTAAAATCTCCATGGTAGGGGAATTCATAGGCAAGAAATTTTAGAATTTAAAGGAATTAAAGAGGTTGGGAGATCAAAGTTCTATGTTAACTATTATTTATATATTTTTGTGTATGTGAACACAAAATTAAAATAGGAATGTATTTGACTAAATTAAGACACTATTAGTGGACATTTTGCTTGTCTTAAAGTAGTAGTTCAGTGCACCATCACCTCAGTCCCTCGTGTTCCCATCTTCCCTCAACCCTCCCCCTCACTGGTGAGATGGTGATGGGGAATACATGGGGATTACAATTAATGGCAAGTATATGTAAATTTTAAAATATTTTAATAAAAAAAAATTAAAAAAAAATAAAGTAGTAGTTCAGTCTTGATTCTGTCTTCTTTAAGTGGCAGAAAGTCAATTCAAACTGACTTTATTTAAAAACATTTTTTAAAATTACCCTATCATTGAAAATTCAAGTTGGTAGATTCAGCTGGGGTGAACACATGAGATCCTCAGGAATCTCTATCCCTCCTCATTTGTCTTCTCTGAAGTCCCCTGTCTTGTCTTCACTTCAGAGAAGATTTGCCCAGTGGTGCCAAAAATGGCCACAACCAAATCCAGGCCTAGACCACACCAGTTTGGCAAGCCCTGTGATGAATCCTTTTCCTTCCCATTAAATCCAGGGGAAATGTGGTTGGTAGACTCCCTGTACAAGTTGATCAGAGGGGTCAGAGCTTTTGGAAGGACGATCTGGAGCATGGGTCTAAGCTTTTGTCCTAAGAGTGGTGGTGGTAGTGGGAGCACGCGCTTCTCAAAGGAAAACCAGGGGCCTTTTTTTCAAAAAATGTGGAGCAGGGGCAAATGAGAACAATAGTTACAATGTGTAAACTCAGTAATGTACATTTTATTTCCATTTAGTCCCTTAAGTTTTTGGTTATTTTTATTTTATTTTTTATTTTTTGGCGACAACTTGGCTTCCATTGTTGTTTGTATTTTAGAGGTACAGAATCTCACCCTCCAGGTACAAGAGACTCTTTAGAGACCTCCTACTTCAGAGAGTAAAAAAAAAGGTTGATGAAGTTTGCCTTTGCTGTGGATAACCTTTATATAATGAGATTTCTCTTTTTGTTTTTGTCTTTCCTAGTCCTTGCCTTTCTTTCAAATAATCAATGCCTTTTTAATTTTTACTTAGGTTTGCTTTTTTCCTTCATTCTGGGCCCAGAGATGAGGAATAACTAGAAATCATGGGGGTACAGAAACCTTTAGTTTTTATTTTAACCTTTATTGGCATAGGCAATTGAGTATATTTCATTCCCTGCCCTTATAGAGAGTTACACAGATTTAGTCAAGAGGATAGACTATCCAAAGTCTCTGGAATTAGACTAGGTTCAAATTCTGCCTTTGCCATTTACTAGCTGTGAACTCCCTATGACTCGGCATCTTCATCTATAAGATGACACTAATAGCACCTTGCCAGTAACATTGCCACGAAGATGGATTAAATGATCAGATCTGTGTGGTGCATAGTAAAGGCCCAATGGGTGTTGGCAAGACCCTTTATTCATGCCAGAACTCATCGAAATCTGCTTTTTACTAATATCTCACTTTTTTCTTAAGACACATATGAATAGTTTCAGGTATGTCGTCTACTTTCTTCCAATATTCTTTTCTTTACAAATAATCTTCTTTGTGAAAATCTCTGACCCAGTTCTGCCATGTAATTTACCTTCCATCACTATTTACAGCTCTTGGGTTTCCCTTTACTCATTCCTGTCAAGAAGACTCACACGGTGTTCTCCTATATGGAACTGAAATTCTTAAAGTTGCTGACAAAGTAATACAAAAGTAAATCCATATGAACGAAATTTTTGTTAGGTTAATACAAAGTGGGAGAATTTGTTTTATTGTGTATTGATTCCATCATATGTTTTCCTAACAGGTCTAGAATGCAACAGAACCACGAATGAAAGAATTGTAAACCTCAATGGGAAGTAAAAAGCTAATTCTGCATGTACTCTGCCCTTAAGGAGGTGAAAATTTTTCATTACTATGTACTTAAGTACATAGTAATGTATGTACTTAAGTTTAGCACAGATTAAAACCACTAATACAGAATGATCTGATATTTGAAATTTTTTGAATATAATAGTAAATTATATTCTTTGTCTATTGAATCTACCAAGGATGATGAAGATAAGAAGATGAAGATTAATTAGTAATTATCCTGTCTTTATTCTATGCAAGGCAATTTTCTAAGTGCTTTATGATTACTAATCACTAATAATTCCTACTTTGCAGGTGATGAAATCAAGTCTCTGAGAGGTTAAGGTTTTGCCTATGGAGATGCAACTTATAAGTATGGATTTTCGCATTATAACAATACACATGGTTTGTTTTCTTGTTAGGCAAGTACTTAAAGGACAATCAAAAAACCTACTAAAATTGCTGTGGGATGATTATGCCAGCACTTTGCCTTTACTAATCATAATCATCTATAAATTTTTCATTTTGAAAATTCAGCTAATTTTAAACCTCTTGTAATATAGTATTTCCACTTTTCCTTCATCCTTTCATTCATTGGTTCATCTGACATACATTTATGGGTGCCCACTTCGTTGCAAATCATAGGACTCATGTATGTAAGAGACTCTTATTTTCTCTAGAAAAGTTTTAAATTCATGAATAGTTGCTTTTAAGAATCAAAAGTTGTTCTCTATTAAACATTTTTGGGGTGACATGAGAGGAAAACCTTGAGTAAGTTAAGAAGCAGGCAAAGTTTTCACTAACATCACTGGAAAGCTTTCTGGGGAAAGAAAAATGTATTTTGGGGGATTTTTCTTCCTTCTGCCATGGTCTTTTTCCCCATCCCTTCCCTATAATTTCCCAGCAATTGTCAGAGAAAACCCTGATACATTAGTGTGATGAAGAAAAGTCTGAAGCTGTTAATGACCACTTCAAAATTATTAAATATTGTTTTTCCTGAATGTTATTATCCAGAAATTTAAACTGTGTCTCAAAGAGGTAGTAAGAATTTTCAAGATGGGCTCCAAAACTTCCAATGCTGTTACATATATCTGGTAAAGCATTTAGATTTATTTACTTATTGTTGCTCTCTTAATTTGTTTTCAATGATTTTTTCTGTTTAAGGTAGTGCCACAGAGAAATTTACTATGATAGATTGTGGCAATATTTTCTTCATAGGGTTGTATACAGCATTATTAACAAAAACAAAAATTCTAAAAAAAGTACATCTATTTGGTAATTTAAACTATTTCTATTGATGCTGCTACATTCTTGTTTTCCACAATTTCATCTCACCTCTGATGGAATTCCTAGTAAGACATAACAAATAATCATATACCCTTAATATGACAGTATTTTACAAGTCCTTACTAAAATACCTGGAACTGAAGACAAAAAAATGCTTTCAAATCAGGAACCTGGGACTTCTGGCCTAGGAGGTAGCAAATGAAATAATTTCAGATCTGGGGGTGAAAAATGTGAGCTCTAGAAAACAAAGAAAAAATTCTCATGAAAGCAAATCAAATTTAAACTAGTACAAAATTTTTTTCTAGTTTTTAATTATATTTACCACTGCTTTCTGGTAGCTGTGTGAAATTAATCTGTGTTCTAACATTTGAAAATAATATTTTATTAGAAGTTTATTATTAAATATTAAGTAAATATTAAATATCCCCTCCTTTTAAGATAACCCTTTAAAATATAATAATTGACTTTCCCACTGCCATCTCCCCATAACTAAAACATAAAATCCAAACACAGAGTAAAGACAAAATATATTTCACTTGTATTTCATGTGTCCATCTTCCCTTTTGTTTGGAGGTCAGTGATTCTGAACATACCTTTTGTTTATTTAATAATCCCACAAATCCTGGTACAATTTTATAGTACCCACCTGAAAAACTCACAGAGGTTAGTGGAAACCCTCAGCTGCATAAATGGCAAAAGTTCCCCTGTCCAAGCAGCAGGACCAGGTCTTGAGAAAGGAGACACTGCCTTATACAGTGTGAATGCCACTTCTCAGGCTTAAAAAGAATGCTTATCGATTAAAAACTAAGGTCGTGGAGGGTATTAGCAAATAGCTTGTTCATTATAGGTGCCAGACCCAGCAGGATGTTTTTGTTCTCCCTTCCCATTTTGTATTAATAAAGTCATATCTGGTCAGAATGTTTTTGAGCATCCTCAGAATTTGAATTTCTGAATTTCTATAGAGGTCTAGCAGAGAAAACTTTGGTTCTATATCCAGGTGTCACTGGCTTTTAGCCCAATATACTTATGCTTCGAATGAACAGAGCCTTTTAAAGATTTCCTTAAGGTTTTGAGGACAGGAAAGACAGAGTGCCTTTTAGCATTAAAAGATATCTTTACATTTCTCATTTCCTGTCCCTAGTGTCTTCACCTTCAATATTTCTTACCTATCAACAGATTTCTAAACAGCTCTCCAATAGCATTCCATTTGAAATGGAATTGATTTTGTCTTGAGGCAGCTAACATTAGGAGCTAAGTGCATATTTCCTGTTTAATCATTTCAACTTCATTTCCTAAAAAATGAACACACTGAGTATTTAACCTATTTGGTTGTGAGGAAAAAAAGTACAGCTCTTTGGCCCAGAGCCTAAAAAAACCTAATAAGAGCTTAAGAGGTAGTATTTGGGAAGCAGTTAAGTATGTAATTAAAAACAAATCTAGAATTCTCAGATTGCACTGGATAAAATCTTAAAATTTTTAGGGGTCAGTTTCAAAAGACTCCTAATGCAATCACCCATTTGTGTTGGAATCCCATCAATCTTTTGCCAAGGGGTCACCCTGATGTAGAATGCCCCATCATTGTGGGGACAGGAAGTTAACACACCCCAAAGCATTTCTTCTCAATTCTGACCCCTGGGAAGGTTACCACTATATGAAATTCAGCATCCATGTCATGGTAATATTTACCCAGTGGTTCTAGAGACATCAAGGGGGCCACACTATTGAGTTCAAAATTCTATTCCGTAAGAACAATAATAATAATAATAACAGCAATAAAGACACAGAAACCAAAAATGAGGAGACAAGGACAGACTGGGGACACCTGGTGGGGAGGGGAGGGGGAGGGTTGAGGGAAGATGGGAGCACGAGGGACTGAGGTGATGGTGCACTGCTGAGATGGTGATGGGGAATACTTGGGGATTACAATTAATGGCAAGTATATGTAAATTTTAAAATATTTTAATAAAAAAAAAGAAAAAAAACAAAAAACAAAATTCTATTCCATAATTCATCAATTTGTAAAGACAGACAGATGCCTCCAATTACGTCAAGGTTTCCTGTATTCCAGCTCAGCACTGGCAGACTCCAGTTTGTTGATGAGAGTTTGTGAATATGGCCCTTGATTTCAACTCCTTAGCCCTAGTGGTAGCCTGAGCACTGCAGAGTAAATCATGACTTTCATCAGTCTCACTCCAGGCAGTGGATTCTGTAAAATAAAACCTTAAATGACCTGGCCTGGACTCCTTTGGCAATCCTTTCCTAGCACTGAAATCTATTGAATGTAATATCAATTACCAAATCTTTTGCATAGACATTTACTAGGTAATAATGCTACTAGCACTCATACACACATCACTAATAAACTAATATTTTTTTAAAAAACATTTTTAAAATTATGCATACAAGAGCTGGGGTACCGGCCAGAGTCGTGGGAGGTGAGAGGATTCACCAGAGACAGAGTAGGGAGAACAGGCAGATCAACTGAAATACACTGGTGAGGGGAGCAGCAGGTGCTGTGCCATGTGGGTTCCCTCCCTGGCCAGGGATTGAACTCGTGCTGCTGTGCTGTGGATGCGTCACAGTGTGGTGCTCAACCCACTGTGCCACCGGGGAGGCCCAAAACTAATATTTTTTGTTATTTTGTGCCAGTAAATTTTCAACTGGGGTGTGTGTGTATGTGTGTGTGTACACGCGCGCGTGTGCATGTGCATGTGCGCATATGTAACTAGATAGATGTTATATGTATATATGTATACATACACATATGAAATATATATAAATGTAATATATTAGTTCTCTTGAATTACTGTGAAATAGGAACTACTATTTCCATTTATTAATGAAGAAACAGAAGCCGTTAAGGAGAGGTAGAGTAACTTGCATATGTTGATCATATTATTTGAGGCAGAGAATGAACTCAGATTACCTAGTGTTTTATATATATGTATGTACACACAAACATATTTGTATATACATATATATATATACATATGGACAGAGACTGTCTCTAATTCTGCCAAATATATATCTGTGTGTGTATATATACATATACACACACATCTCACACTTAGTTGGATTTTCTGAGTCAAGACTGATCCTGTATTTGTATCACATATTAATTAATATATGTTCATCACTCCGATTAATCTGAATCTTTGTTGATCTGAAACTTGCATCTGATGAATTCACTTTAGATTTCATATCATCAGCAGTCACAACCAGTTTTTTTTGTTATTTCTCATCTAAGATATTGGTAAAAATTAAAACTGGAAGGGCCATGGACCCTCTGGTGCACCATGCAATACCCTCCACCATTAATCAACAACTTTGGATAGACGTGCTCAACCATGTATATGGCTTTATAATTATATTCTTTTTATACACAGTGTGTTGCTGCAATCAACTGTGAGGTGTTTTGTAACAAATTTGTTTCTTAAAAAATAGAGCAGATTAAAGATAACTACCAAATTAAAGTCAAGCTTCTTCACTTCCATTTTATCAAACTTTTCTGAGTGTGATAAAGTTATAGTGATAGAGGTTATAGTTGGTGTGGGAATATTAGTAACTATGTCCTTGGAACATACTGAAAACTTACCTTTCAAATATGTAGAGGTGGGAAAAATTGATTGCACTGGCCCGTATTTTCTCATCTTGATTATAAAGACTTAATGAGAAACTTTGTCAAAGTCTGCATTTCCCAGATTCCCTTGCAGGTGAGTTCTGTTTGGGTTTTGGCCGGTGGAAATCATTGGCTGGTGGTTGAACGATAAGAGAAGAGAACATAGGATATTTCCATTGCCCTCTGCACTTTGGGAAGTGTCTTTGACTATCTCTGTCTAATTCTATCAAAAATCCCTTTCTCCATGGTCCAGGTTTCCACCAAGAACCCCTGCCAGTTTCCACTGGGTAGCTCTTGTTCATATCATGATGCCTTCTCCCTCCAAATGAAGGAGTGCCAGTGACTTTCTGCTTTTGTGCTGCCTTTCTGTCCCTTACTTGCTCTTTTTAACTCTTTCAGCATCTTTTCCTGTATTGAATTCCCTTTTTGGAACTCTTTTTTTTCTTGTGGGTTCTATTTTCCTGATTCTGACTAAACAAACTTTAAATTCTTTGACAAATTTTTCCTAAATTTAAGGACATTGTTTTATCAATAGCAATACTGTCACCACTTGAGAAAATTGATAACTACTTAATATCATCTAATATTCTATTACTATTTCTTCACTTGTCCCTAAAATGCTTTTATAGTAATTTCTTCAAACTAAATTTAATCAGATTCACTTGCTGCATTTGATTATTATGTCATTTTAGTTTTTCTTAATCTGAACTAATTCCATCATTTTCTCCTCATGACATTGATTGAGGAGATTGAACCAGTTTTATTCTGAAGTGTTCCACATTCTGATTATTTCCCTCTTGGTGCTGCTGGACTTATTCCTAATCTCTCGATATCATATATAACAAGAAGCTAGGCACAAAAAAACTTGAAGTGAAAAATACATCACATCACAGAGGGTGTCCCTGGTGGCCTAGAGGTTAAGTCTCAGCTCTATCACCACTAAAGCCTGAGTTTGATGCCCTGCCAGGGAGCTGACCCATATGGCGCAGCAGACCTCTCCTGTCTTGCCCACTGCTCCCCTCAGCAGTGTATTTTAGTGGATCTGCCTTTTTTGCTCCCCACTCTGTCTCTGGTAGATCTTCTCACACTGTACCCCCACCCCCTCACCTCTGGGCTGTATCCCACTTCTTGTATGCATAAATAAATAAAATCTTTTAAAAAATAAGATTCTTCATAGATGCTGCTTATTTTGTAGTATGCCACACCAGAAATCAACATAACAGGATGTCCCATTGCAAAGGAGATAAAATGTTTAATCACAAATAAGATTATGACTACTTTATCTTATAAGTCATCAATTAGAAGGGAATTTTTCACTTTTGCATTTTATTTTTTGACTTCTTGTAGCTCCATTTTATAGCAAACTGGATATTGTTATTTTACTTCCATTATATTTTGTAAAAATGTTTTATTCATATAAGAACTGGCCAGAGGTACAAGTGGTAAGAGGATTCACCAGAGACAGAGTGGGGAGCAGAACAGGCAAATCGACTGAAATACACCACTGAGGGGAGAAACAGGAGAGGCAGGAGAGGTCTGCTGTGCCATGTGGGTCTCCTCCCTGGCCTGGATTGAACTCGTGCTGCAGTTTACGTCATTATATTTTAAGCTTATGTTTTCTATATGTAAAATTTAGTGACCTTTATCATTTCTACATAATAGAGAATCCATGGAGATTGTACATGTTCTGGGCATGTTTGTTAAAAGAATGACCAAAAGTTATGCCTTTTATACTGATCTGATTGTTTCCTGATTCCCCTTTCATTGAGCTCTTTCTTTTTTTGCTAGTCTCTAGCTCCCTTAAACTTTACACCCAGTAAAGAAACAATGACACTGAGATGGGTTGGACCTAAAGTCAACTTACTTTCTGCTCATTTAAATCAGTTGACTCAACATGTTTGAAAATGTACTCATCATTTTTCCTACCAAACTTGTTCTTCTGCCTTTATTGCTTAACTTAGTGATTAGCATATACACCAGCTACCATCTGAGGAATAATCTCTGAGCCCCAACTCTCACTCATCCCCCTCAACTGATTATTCCCTAATTACGAATCTTAATACCATTATTCAAGGTCATATTTTCAACAGTTCTCATGTAGACTACTTCAAAAACTAGTCTCCCTGATTCTTGGTTTACACCCGCAAATCTTTCTTCCAGGAAGTTCATTTTGGTGTGCAGATTTTCTCATCTCACTCTCCTGCTTAAAGTCTTTTAATTGCCCTTCATCACCCACAGGATACGAGGTCTTCCATATCAAGGTGCCATCATACCTTGATGTTCTGTTTATTGCACCCCTGCCCCAGTGCCTGCATGTGATGGTTCTACAACAGGCTGTGGGCTCTTATTTGTGCACTTGAAGCCAGGCTGTTCCTCTGTATTGTAATCATCTGCTTACTTCTTCCATATTTCAAGTTTCAGCTAAAGGGCTGTCTTTATGTGATTTTTTTAAAACTCTCAACAATGTATCTTTGTTTTTTTTTCCTGGTTTCTTGTAAATTTTAATTTTTTTCCTTTACATATATTTGACATCAATTGTAGTCTCCATGGAATTCCCCCCACCATTTCACCATACCTCAGTGCCTGGTGCTCTTTCTGCATTCATCCCATTCCCTGCCCCTCCCAAATGCCTCTAATTTGTCTTTGTCTTTTTATTTTTGTTGTGTTGTGATTTTTTTTATTGTTATTGTTCTTGTCCTTGATCATTTTCTTGAATGAATCACTCTATTTCAGCCTCTTTTGGAGCATAGACAAAGGAAAAACAGAAACCTAAGACAGAAGAAATATAAACTAATGATGAATTTTAACAAAGCCCAATTCAAAAGAATGTAAATACTACTGCAAAAATCTGAATAGGAAAAGGAAAAATGTTCAAGGAAAAATGATTATATAAAGAATGATAAAAATGTTAGTACAATGTATAGGAAAATGAATGCATGAAAAAATAACACACCATATCCTAATCTCCTGATTTGCATTACATCTGGTAATTATGTCACTCTTTCTAAAATTTTCCAATGTCTTCCAAATGTATTTGGAATGAGATCCAATGAGTTAGCTTGACCTGTTAACTCCTGGGATCTGCCCTCTGTCAACATTTCCAGCTGCATCATATACCCTTCTTCCTTTCTCTCACTGGGTTCCAACCACACTGACCTTCCTTCCGCTTCTCAGATATATCAAGCTTCTTCTTGCCTAAGGCCTTTTCAGATATTTCCCCTCTTCCTGGAATGGTCCAGTCTACTGCCAACTGACTTTTAGTACTAGCCTTTCCTGACCATAATTCTCCCTGCAACTTTCAAAAAGTATTTCCTAATCCTTTTAAAGTAATCCCATCCCTATTAGTATCTCTTAGCAAATTTTCCTTTATTGCACTACTTTAAATTTGTGATGACATTTTTATCTCGGTGGTTATTTGTTTAACATTTGAAAGCTTCATAGATGTAGTACTAGACCTGTCTTGCTTACTGCTAAACAGTAAGAACCTAAAAGATATGTTTTGATTGAATAAAAAACTGAAGATGGAAGAGTGGACTGGCGTGTTTGTCTTTGTGGTAGAGAGTGCTATTTACCCTTAAATATCATCTGCTAATAGAAGTAACAGTAATTAGTAATAGAACCTCAATTTTGAGCTGAACACATTCCAGATCAAAAAAGACATTATTTCCCAGACTCCCTTTCAGCAGGCTATGAATCTATGAAGTCCTGGTTAATTGGATGTAAATGTCATTTGCAGCTATGGGAGAGGTGGTTCTGGGTCCCTGAGTGAAGATGGCACAGAACAGGGACTTAATCAACCAAGGCTGGTCATGTATTATGAGAAGAAAATCAATATTTTTTATATTAAGACATGGAGATTTTCATATTGTTTATTCTGCTGTATAGTCTAGCTTCATCTGATAGATGGAATCCTGGTTTTATTTAGGGTGGCAATATGCCCAGATAATGTAACTTTTCCCAGATTGCTTTAAACTTAACTATTGTCATGTAAGTATTAGCTATAAAAATAAGTGAAAGTATTATGTATAACTTCTGGAATATTGCATAAAAAGAATTGACATGAGTTTCCTTTCTTTTTGCCCTCTGTCATTCTTCCTGGGACGTGAAATTCAGGCAACGGTCACTGGCATTCAGAGAACTACCTTGGATAACAAAGAAATGCAATTTCTTATAAACCTGGACATGTAACCACGATATAACCAAACAATTATACTTTTAAGCACTTATCCCAAGGAAATGAACTTATGTTCATGCAAATAGCCAAATTCCTCCTAGTAGCCAAATAATGCAAATATCTTAGAAGTCTTTCAGCAGGTGAATGGCTAAACAAACTGTGTACTCACATACCATGGAATATGACTCAGCAATAAAATGGAAAGAACTATTAATACAGTATGTGCAGGGATCTGGATGAATTTCTAGAGAATTGTGCTGAATGATAAAACTCAAAATTTTGAGTATGACTCCTTTTATATGACATTCTTGAAATTGCAGATTACTTACATGGAGAATAGATAGTTGTTTCAACTTGTTTGCAACAGAGGAGGTTTTGCTGATACTGTTTGACCTGAGTTTCCCAAGTACCAAGGAATAGCACACAAGCATCATTAGGCTGGAGTCTTAGGCTCTTTCTATACCCAAGAGGGAGGGGCCTGGTTGAGAGACTCCAATAGTAAAAGGAGCAAAATGCTGTTCTTAAGAGCTGAGAAGGGCCAAGCAGGATCATCTGGGTATGATTCACAGAAGGATAGTATGGGGAAGCACACAGAGCCCTCTGAAGAGCTTGTAGAGCACCCTCTCAAGAAACCAGAGGATTTTGAGGTCAGTTCAGCGTTAAATAGAGGAGTGAAAGCCAGTAGATAAAGGCTCATTGGAGCAGATAGTTGTGTAAGAGGCTTTCATCCCTTGTCAATTTCTTCTTCCTGTCTTGGCACAATTCAATAGCTGGCATAATGGTTCTCAATTGTGGCTGTTCAATAGCGTTACCTGGGAACTTAAAAGTACTGCTGGCCAGACTTCACCCCAAGACACCTCACTTCAGGTCTGACTCTAAAATCTGTGTTACGTCACCTCTCTGATGGAGTTCTTTTCCCATTTGAGATGCCAATCACCCATCATAGGTAGAGCAGAACTCAAAGCCTGCCTTCAACACCAAGCCACTAGACACTAGCTCCTGTGGTTTCTTTGTGCTGAATGTAAACATACGACAGCATAGACAGAGGCAAGCTGGAGAGATTACAAAGTAAATTTAAGAGAGTGCAAGGAAAATATGACAAATGAAAGCCATACGGTGGGAAGACGCAAGGATCGCCTAGAGGCTTGTAGGGCTTATTTTGCATGTGTACAAGGAATGAGTTATTAGTGATAGTGACAATAGAGCTTTATCAGAGATGGAAGATGCCTTTTACTAAAGGAGAAAGTAAACATTACTTAGAACAAATCTCATATCATACCTTAATGTTTACAAAGGAGACAGGGGGAGAGAGGCCAGGAAAGAACAGATTTCCCAGGGGAGGAAATTGCAAAGAGAACAAGTCATCTGGATGAAGCCAAAGCATGTTTGAATAAAAAAGGCTTCCTAGGACAGAGGGAAGTCTAGGAATAAGATGGGATTTTACACAACAGGAACCCCTACTAGACTGATTTTAGACTATTTCAGACCACTGAATGTAGCCAAATGCCACAGAAATAAGTTTTATGGACTAGTACTATTTTCTATAGGTTTTAATGTCTGAAGATTTTTCTCAAGTCCAAAATGAATACTTTAAAATGAATAACAGTTAATTTACAACAATAGGGAAATGATAAATCATGGCACATCCCATGAGGCAGAATATTATGCAGCCTTTAAAAATGACCAGCTAGGGGCCTTGCTGGTGGTGCAAGGGGTTGAGACGAAATGCTGTGAAGCTATCCACGCCACTGCAGCATGAGTTTGATCCCTGACCATGGAAATGACCCATTTGGCACAGCAGACCTTTCCCGTCTTGCCCGCTACTCCCGTCAGCCGTGTATTTTGGTCCATCCACCTGCTCTGATCACTACTCTGTCTCTGGTAAATCCTCTCACCCTCTATACCTCTGGGTGTACCCCAGTTCTTGTATGCATAAAAAAATCTTAAAAAAAGACTCAGATAACAAAATGTAGTGGTGCAAAATAACACCAACTGAATAGATTAAAAATCAAGACACAAAATATTTTCACAACTATGAGAAAAATATATACTTCATATTTTTTGCTCATTTCCAAACATTAAATGATTATATTATTTTAGTAATAATAATCAAAAGGTAAATGTTATTTAGAACTCAAGATTATTACCATCTCATGTTTTATATCCATGTTTTCCCTCGCCTGTGCTCACAGAAACGTTTTTGACCCCTCTTCAGTTAGGAGTCACAAAGATGCTTTGTCAGCAATGAATTGCATATATAACAATGTTCTCAATAGTCCAGCACATGTATAGTAGTTTATACCAGCCACACGTGTGTATTTATACTCTGTGATGTTCTCACAAATATGAAATCGTTTAAGGAAACATTTCTCAGAATGTACTCTTGTATTAGGCTCTTAGTCACTCATTGATCCTTAAGCTACAAACACTGATGATTGTTCCCCAAGTTACCTTTCCCGTACTAGCTCTAGATTTATCCTTTCTGAAGACACCCGTACAAACATAAGGAAAGTCTTTAGGATACTGTTTACTAAGTGGGCAACTTCCAAGTGCTTAGCACTTGCTAACTTCTATAGGCTTGTATGAACTTTTTATCACTGAGTAACAAATTAGCTTGGTGGATTATAATAATATCTATTTATTACCTCAGAGTTTCTGTGGTTCAAAAATCCAAAGTTAACGGGTCTTCTGCTCAGGTCTCTCAAAGTTGAAATCAAGGCATTGCCTGCGGTTATGTTCTCATTTCAGCTCAGTATTTCCTCCCAAACTCAATGTTTGTTTGGTTTGTTTTTGCCAGAATTCAATCTTTTTGCAATTTTTGAATTATCATTCCCATTTTCCTGCTGTTTATTATGTGTGGGTCACTCTTAGCTTTAGAGGCTGCCACTGATGCTCTAGTCATGTGGCTATCTCATAACATGCCAACTTCTTCAAATCAGTTGGACTAGGGAGTCACACATGCTGTTTTCATTTTTTTGGTGTGTACTCACCTGATTAGGTAAGGCCCACCCACAGCAACTTCCTTTTGATTTAATCAAATTTCAGTGAGTAGCACCCTTATTTACATTCACAAAACCATTTCACATTTGCTACATCATTTAACCTCATGAGAGTACTATCCATCCTGTTCATTCCATAGGAAAGGAGATAATACAGGATATATACATCAGGGGATGGAAATCTTGGGACCCATGTTAGAATTTCCTACACCAAGATTATGGAACTAACTGTGGGTGCAGCAAAGGTTAGATTATACTTTATTTTAAATATATTTTAACTGAAATTCATAATAAAAAGAACACTTTCTCAAGTATATTACATACCAATTTATTGCAGATTTTAAAACAAAACATCTCTGGCCATCTCAGTTTGCTTGAAGAGTTTCCTAGGAATGCAAGGTAAGCTATTTGGAAAAGCACTAATTACAAGTTATTTCTGATAATCTGGATCTTCTCCATACCATGATCAATGAGTGAATAAAATCATCAACCAACCAAACAAACGCAGCCTGGAAGTAAATTGGACACTGCACAATAAAAGAATGTTTAACGTTTTTTAAATATTGGTGGGAAATCACATTTCAGATTGCTTTGAAACAAAAAGTCCTGTTGTTAAAAAGTTTGAAACTCTTTAAATAAATACCCCCAGAGAAAGGGAGCTGGATGTATGTTGAGGCAGGAGGAATGAGGTGTGCCTGACTGCCTGACATTTCCTGGATCTGTCTAGAGAAAGCTGTTTTCTCTACATCATGCTTTAAGAACCTGCATCTGGGAGGGCATTTTAAAATCTAGTCTGTACTCCTACTTCATAAACAAGCAGTTCTCTAGTTATTTCAAGCCCAGCAGGGATGATTACAATAATGACTGGCACTTTTATAACACTTGCTATGTATCAGGCATTGCCCAAGACTCTTAAAATATAGTAACTCATTTAGTCCTTCCAATAGCTCTATGAGGTGTATGTGCTATTATTACTACCATTACAGGTTAAACCCATAGTTGTTATTTTAATCTTCATCTTTTCTGCTTGGCTGTTCTATCCTACTTTACATTTTAATCTTGTATCCTGCCTGCCATTCTCTCTTTTGCTTTTTGGCATCAGCATTCTGTGCAGTCACTGATCTTGTGGTTAACACCCTTACCTGGAAGCTTTTAATATTTTGCAACAAATATCTCTACAAGCACTCTACCTATTTCAAACTCACCTATACCAGAAGAGTGCTGCATTCTCATCTGTATTTTGGAATGGCCTGTGGGAAATCCTCCCAGCAGAACACTTCCACAATTCACAAGGGAGGAGGTTTTAGTCAGTGTTTTGGGTTGCAAATGATGGAATGATAAATGATAAAACAATATGTTAGCGTTCATAGATCTGAAAGATATTGGAACCTTATCAAATAAACTCAGAACAAGCTCAAGAAGACACAGTAGCTCATATAAGAAGTTTAGGCTCTAGAGCCAAGAACCGTGGACACATTTCTCAACTTTTACTTCTGCTTATCCTCATTTGGCAACTGGATGTTTCCATGCTGCAGAGACATTGACCATCACCAACCGCAGGGCTGCATCACCCCATTTTATCCAGTGCCCACATCATGGGGACTTCTTTCATTTAGCATCTGAATGTTACTCTGAGGGAGAGTCTGATCAACCTGGTTTGGCAACCTGATGATACTCCGTGATGGGCCCAGCCCAACTGAGCTGCCCCCTTTATTTTAGCAGATGTGGTGAAGCCCTGTCTCTAGGCTTACAGGGAGAATAAAAACAGTCAAAGAAAAGAGGGCTGTATTTCAAAAAGAATGGAGAATCATCCTCTGTGACAAAAGGCTCAGATGCCACTAATATAGCAGGGAGAGCTTCAAATACAACAGCTTCCAATAAAGACCTAAATAATTCTCCTGCTAATGTTCAGTTTTCATTTGTGTGACATGATTTAAGGATGTGGTTTGTGCTGAATGTAAACTGTAGAACATGATTAATCAGGAAAAGCACAGTGCTGCCCAAGCCATATAGGGCTTTCTAACTAAGCAAACATATCAATTTAAGTCTCTGGCAGTGGGAATTTTTGGTACAGGAGAGGATCTCATCCCCAAGAAGAAAGAAGCAGAATGAGCTGGTGAAAGGAACAGAGGAGGGCTATGTGAGCCCCTAAATCAGCACAGGTTTATGACTGTTGAGATGGTGGTATGTACACCAGATTCAGAGCACCATTGCTTGAGAGTGCTCAGGGCTCCGTGGGAGATATCAGTAGGCTACCTGAGCAAGAAACTGAACTTGTCTCAACTGGTGACAAGAGTACTTTTCACCTTGTTCAGGAATTAGAAAGAAAAAAGAGAAAAAAACTCATTGATTCTCTGCTCCAATTCTGGTATTTGGCTATAATTAACAATCAAATGTTTGTAAGAAATTTAAGAAAAAGAATGGGGTTGAGGTGAGGAAGGGAAGAGGCATTTATGAAGTACTTTGCTTATCTGAATTTGTGGAGAATGCTGGGATTTTTTTCCTAGGACCACACCTTGAAAGCTTCCATCTGGATAAAATCAAGATGAAATATTTACTGACTGTTTATGCCCCACGTGTGGGATGCTCTTTCTAAGACTTTCTGACAGCTTCTTTTCAAGGAAGACTCTGTCATAAGAAAGACAATAGGATGTTTGCAGTTTCTTTCTTTCTTTCTTTTTTTTTTTTTTTTTTGGTAAATTCTGGTTAACTGCAATTTAGAACCATGTTTTGTGATGCTTAGTTTTCTTTTATGCAGATAGTGCAATGCTTGTCATGAACTTAGCAAAGAAAAAGAATATGCCTTTTAAAAAATTCAGTACTCCAAATTTGGAACCCAGAATATTGGAATCTATGAAGAATGCACATCTAAATCTTTAACATGGCACCTCTGGGGAATGGAGGGTGGAGGTTGGGGGAAGTGGGGGGGGGGGGGAGNATCTATGAAGAATGCACATCTAAATCTTTAACATGGCACCTCTGGGGAATGGAGGGTGGAGGTTGGGGGAAGTGGGGGGGGGGGGAAGCTAGTGCTATAATTCAAATACTAGCCTGGAGGAATAATTTTGATCCTGATTTAAGAGATGTTAGAGTTATTGTAATGAGGTCAGTCTTGGTCCTTATGTCATTAGCCGACCAGTGAGAAGACAGACGAGGTAGAAGAGAAATTAATTAGAGTATTATGGGGGGTTCACAATCTGCAGTATTCAGAAACTTAGCAAAACTAGGTCTGTGCTCTTAAAAAAAAAAGATTATAGAGAGACCTTATTAAAGCACAGAAGGCTCAGCTATTTAAGATGGTGACATACATAGAGGCAGGAATGTGCAAAGAGAAGCTGAAAGGCAGCCAGGCCCTGAAGGAATTTCAGTGGAATTTCTTCAGTGGAGGAGTAGTTAATAAATAGAGCAGATTTCTAAGGGCAGAAACTGGAGCAGCTACTACAAATAGTTTTTTTTTTTTTTTTTTTTAAGAAGGGGGTGATAGGAAGTTAGGAGAAAAATGTTGAAACAAAGAAAAACAAGCTTCTTAACTAGCAATCCTGGCCACCTCCCATACAAAAATGTCTGTTCCCAGACTTTGAGAATGTTGTATTCTTTTATAATCATAAAATGTATGGTGGAGTGGACTGGGGTGTTAGTTTTAGATTAATAGTAGATATCATTAAGAATTGCATGCAATATAATATTTTCCAAAAGCCTGAAATACCATTTGCTTTGTCCTGATGCCAGAACTTCTGCTCTTTCCCCTTGCAGACCAGAAGAGATGGGGTTGAGGGATAGACAGTCTTTTTGTGCTCTGCACTGGCCCCTCCTCCTGTCTTTGATACAGACTCTTCCTTGTAGCCCGATGCCCGAACCCTGAACCCTTTTCTGGGGCAGTTGGAATACATGGAGTACACATGCATCCAAGGCTCTGATTTTTTATTTCTGTTTCCCTCAATCAGGTTGATTGGCTGTTAGTTCCCTGTGTACAACGGTCTTTATTTGGATTGTCAAATAATGACTAAAAGGCAATGGATTTAAGTGTTTCTTTGACCAGCATACCTGTGACTTCACTGATATGCAGATTTCCTGCCTCATCACACTCAAAAAAATTTTTTTAATCAAGATTTAACTTGCAAAAAATAACCTTGAAAATTGCTAATTAATTTATGGGGATGGATGTTTTTTGTGTCCTCCCTATGCATGAAAACTGAAAGTATCAAGAATTTGTAATTTGTGATAGAAAATACAGCCCTGTGCGTGGTGAGTGGACAAGTCTGTAAAGTGATTGATGATGCCATTTGACGACGTCGCTCACACCATGGGCCTCCCGTCCCCTGGGATGTTTGTAGAGATGCAGACTCCTATGCTCCTTACCAGACCTACTGAAACACAAGTTCTGATTTGGGGACCTGTGCATCTGCATTTTATTCGGTCACACAGGTGATTCTGAGCCATGTGGTTTAGAGGACTGGGATGTATAATTTGAAGGAGAAGATATGACAGAGGCTAAGACAGAAACTTTCTGAATATTGCTTTCATTTCAGTGCAAATCTTGTTGGCAAGAGCAATGATGGACACAGAGGGTCCCCAGAAGCAGTGATTTAGGAGTACCAGACAAGCACGGCACATATGGAATTGCAAGTCTGTCTAGGCATGAATGAGGCCTGGTGATAGGCAAGCATTCAGGAAATGTACTAGAAAACATAAAATAAATGATAAACAGAATACTCTGATATGCTGAGAGTAGAGAAGATAATCCTCTAGCAGTTCCCTTGACTATGAGAGGGCATAGTGCCCTGGTCAACAACCCGTGATCTGTGTCCAGTGGTGAAGAGGCTGGAACTCATGGTGTATTTACTGAAGTAGGATATGAAATGGCATGGAGGTGGGGCTGCAAGACAAATGACTCCCTCAACCAAAAAGCAACAAACCAAGAGAATCAATCAGGGACCTGGTGAGCTGGTCAAAGGGCCAGACAAAAATCAGGAACATGACAGAGAATGAGTTAGCTGGAGGGCAGATTTTTGGCACCTGAGGGGAGAACTGCTCTGATGTTACTCTGCTATGAATAAAGCAGAATAAGGTCAAAAGTGTTGATTCCTCAACTCTTGCCATTGGAATCTTCCTGGTCTGTGATAGTCTCACTCTGTGAGCCTTCTCTGGTCAAGGGTGCCTTCCATTCTGCAAACCCCACTTCTGCTTGATGGACTGCTAAGATACTGTTTGACCTCTATTCTGGCCTTGTCTGCCACTGGAATTTCCTCCTTCTGTGTTTCCATGGGAACTGTTAAATGGCTGCGGTCTTCTACTCACTTGTCTATTCTCCTTTAGGTCAACCTTACTAAACTAAAGGGATTCCATGGCTTAGGACAGCTATTCCAGTGCCATGGTTGGTTAAATAGGCCTTTGTGGATTGGCCTGGGAACCATACCACTATTTATAATAATTTTTTTCTATGGGGAAATTCTTTGAGTTCCAAACACCCCATTGACTGTTGACCTTTTAGAACACAACAGTACTATCTAGGCCCTGCAGTGGGGTGAGATCACTAGGAGTTGTCAGAGCCAAGCTGGGAATAGCAAACTAAGGCCATGGCAGGCAGGGGTCATAAGCCAGGAGCAGAGAGGCATCTGTGAAAGGAAAGAAGGGTTGGGGCTGGGTGGAGGTAGATAATGAATTCATAGCCGAGATATGTCAAGTCAAGTGGAAATGGGAATATCTAAATATGTACTGAATTTAAAATCAAACTTTCTGGGATAGGGGTCAGGCAGGGAGAGCATGGATGATGGAATAGGCATACAACAGGGAAGCCAGAGTGAATACCATGTAGTCAGAGAGTCACAGTGCAAGAGGTTAACCTGGAAGTGCCTTGATTGTCTCTGCTCCACTACCTACAGCTGGGGAACTCAGTTGCTTTGTATTTATATCTATTCTCCCATTCAATGAAGCAAAATTCCTAGGAATGGGGTGGGCACTATGGGGGAAGGGGAAGAGCGATGGTCTTTGACAGTTGCTATATTATTGTTGCTACTCTTCCAGGGCACAGATTCCTCAGGCACATTGCCCAGATCCCCTTTGGATACATCTCTTTTGCTCCTGGTTCTTTCTCATTATTTTTCTTTACAAGCTCTATAAGAGGCAAGTCCTAGCGGCAGGTCTTTGTTTATTGCCCCAGGTTCTCATAAACATGAAGGCGATGAAGGTATGGAAAGGGAAAGAACTAAAATGGGAGGAGGGCTAGTGAAAATGGCAATTTTGAAAAGGTATTATCAAGAAAATTATGGTGCTTAATTCTAGAGCCTCAGAAGCTGCTGCTTTCAAAGAGGGTTGCTCGTAATGGTGATATTCTTGAAAAAGTGCAAACAACTCAAATGTCCATTTGGTGGACATTTGCAACTGATGAAAGGATAAACAGATTAAAAAAATCATATGACCACGTAATGGAATATTAATCAGTCATAAAAAGGAATGCAGTATGGTATTAGATGTTATCACATGAATGAATATTGAAAACATTATGCTAAGTGGAAGAAGACAGTCACAAAATGTCAAGATTGTATAATTTATATGAAAGTTCCCACTAACCAAGCACATAGAGACTATGCACTTAAAATATAAATATAGATAATAATTAATAGAAAATAAAATATAATAGAAAATAGATTCGTGGTGCCAGGGGTTCATAAAAGGAAAAAATGGGGACTGGATACAGAATTTCTTTTGGTGGTGACAAAATATTCTGGATGTTTGCATAATTCTGTGAATAAACTCAATTATTGTTCAGAAAACAATGTGTACACTTTAGAATGGTGCTAAAGTGTTAATTTTTTTTTAAAGGATTGGAAATGATTAGCTGAGAAAGCACTGATTTTCATTTACATTTGTTTTTTTCTGGAAGTTGGGCCCCCTCCGCTGTTTTTTCTAGTACATGTTGCTTGGGAGACTTCACAGAGAATTTGTGTAAATATTCCAGATCAAACACCTTTGAAAGAGTCAAATCCTTCATATTTGAGAAATGGTCTCAGGGTTACAGTGAGATGAGAAGAGAACTTTGGCCTCCAACAATCTCTATCAGCTTCCCCATGGCTATCCCAAATAGTAAAAATAATAAAAATGATAAAGAAAATAAAAATACACTATAGTATGGAAACTTGTATAGGAAGCATGACTAAAAGCATATTTAGAAAATCTCCCATTGTAATTAATCTATTACTTACAATCTTACTTACAATATTACTTACAATCTAGGTAATAACAATGCAATCTGAAATAGAGTCATGTGAAATTCCCTAAGTCACATTTTCCATCAGGCTACCATCCTAGAGCCCTGCCCACAATGTTTCTTTCTATCTGATATGATTTGGTAAATTATTTTTCTGAACTGGAAATGATAAAAAATTAGGGGTTAGTCTCAGTGCCATCACCACTACAGCAAGAGTTTTATCCCCAGCCAGGACTAACACATATGGCACAACAGACTTCTCCTGTTTCTCCCTCTGCTCCCCTCAGCAGTATATTTCAGTAGATCCACCTATACTGCTCCCCATTCTGTCTCTGAATCTTCTCACTCCTGTACCTCTGGCCTACAGCCCAGTTCTACACACAAAATTTTTAAAAAATATTCCAAATAAATAAATAGTAAGTGTTCTCAGACTCAAAAAATAATTTTAACAAATCATACTTTCAGATAGTGTAGGAAACCTAATGTTATATACCCATCTTTCTAGGACCCTCCCTTTGACAACTCTGTAACTATTCTGGGACTTTTAATCTACTGACCTAAAGTTCACTTTACCCAGCTCACTCAGTAGCTCTTAAGATAGTCTTGTAAAATCTAGCCCTTTTGCTTACATGGTGCTAGCCCCTAAGCAGCTGAATGTGGCTGGAACAATATATTCCTTTATCTTGCGTAGTCTCACTTTAAATTCATGCCCATCCACTTTTGGTGAGCTCTTAATGCTACTGGCAGTTGCAGAATATTTCTGCTCTCCATTCACTTCACAACGCTCCCTTTCTCTAGATGACTATTTCATACTTTCTAGCCTTTCTTCAAAACTACTCTTCTTCCCCTCTCAGAAAGACTTACCTCATACCGACGACATCAATACTCTATTCTCTCCACATCAGTAACCATATTTTTCACTGCTCCACTGTAATAGATGAGCTGAATTGCAAAGTTGATTTCAGACCAAGTCCCTACTCCTGCAATGGATCTCATCACTTCCTGACTGATTTTTATGTGTGCTAGGAACATTATATGTGTGATCAGGAACATCCAATGTCACCTTCAGAAGTTGCTAGTATTAATTCCACTCAAGAGAGAGAAATGGATTTTGTGATCGCCCCCGTCTATAAATACAGCAAGAACATGGTTCTACACTACTTAGTTTTAGAAGCTAAAAGGAATCCAATAATGTTGGATTTCTAAGCATCAGGATAATTTCTGAATTATTAATAAGTATTAATTAAAATGTTACATAAATCCTAAGGTTTTTGAGTTCATAGTTTTAACAACCTCAGAGTACTGGGTGAGAAAGGATACCCTGAGATTTCCTTGGAACCCTGTTATGGGGGGGGGGGGGTTATTTATCAGTATTACATAGAAAGTACCATGGTGTCCATTTTTTTTTAACTCAAGAGGTTGAATATTTCTATTGTGCCAGCTTAACAAAGAATCCTGTCCTTACACAGAGAATACAGATTCTACAGTAGTATTGGGCAAATTTTGAAAGCTACCACAAAATGCAAGTCTTTGTGATTCTTCCTATTTCCCTTAGAGAAGAGGTGAGTGGTGGGAACCCAATGGACTATGGTGAAGAGCTCTGGGTGCCTTGATGATAGGAGCGGTGTGTTAACATATATCTAAGGTGGTGTGAACCTATACCTCTGAATCCTATATGATGATGTATACCAATAAAGAAAATAATAAAACTGAAAAACAAGCAAACAAAAAACAGACTCAACTGAACTGCAGGTCTGGAAACTCTTGATGACCCATCATGACCCAGATGCTTCCCTGTCCTTCTTTTGTTTCACCAATATTTTTTCTGCATCTCTTTAAGAGAGGGTACTTTTGTGTTCCTTGCCCCAGGCACAGAACTCTCAGGGTGACAAAAAGTTACAGCATCACTTTGTTATTTTAAGAATGGACTAGACCATCAGATTAGCATATATCAGAAAATGTAGGATGAGAGTAATTCAAGATTTAAAAGAGGATCCAAACTGGACCAGAAATATTCTCTTGACATGCTGATGAAAGGCTATCATAAGTTCCATAGTGAGGCAGAACTAGGAATTGATTCCAGAATTATTTCTTCTTCATACATTATTGCATAAAAGAGTGAAGTAAATGAAATAAAATTCTCATATAGAATGTGTCATTTTTAGTAAGTCCTTCTGTCTTCATAAAATCCCAAGTTAAGATTCAAACCCTTCAGAGACTGTCACTTGTTATTCCTGAACTGTTGTACTACCTTATCATGTCATCCAAAGGTTTAGTTTCCAAAATCAACAAAATCAGACACACTGATAACTTTAGAGGTCTTATTTCAACGTTAATGTATGACCAGTACATTGAAATGAGAAAAAAAAAAACCACAACCCACTATTTCTTATTTCTGACAATTCATATGACAGGACTGGAGTTGGGCATAGACAAGCATAGCTGTCAAGAGGCACTGAGGCACTAATTGCTTAATATTCAAGAACTATCATCTGTAAGGCAGTCTTTCTTCTTTTAAAAAAATGATTTATCTATTGTAAAGAGTGCTGCTATAAACATAGATAAATCATTTTTTTTTAAAGAAGAAAGACTGCCTTACAGATGATAGTTCTTGAATATTAAGCAATTCAACCTAAATGCCCAAAAACAGATGAGTGGATCGGGAAGCTATGGTACATATACACGATGGAATACTACTCAGCAATCAGAAATGAAAAACTAGACTCA